>VZSE01005712.1:1700708-2138130 GCA_013398275.1 Promerops cafer | reverse complement strand
CCTCCTATCTCTTCGTAGCAGTTGTTGGGCAATTTTTAAAGCATTATTTGCCTCGTAGCTTAGTGCTACTGAGACTTATGCTACGTAAATATTTCTCTGGGTCTTTTTTAAATAATAGCAAAAAAAGCAGAAAATGAAAGAGGTAATAGCCCCTAGACCTGTTCACTGTGATCATCCTACCTACAAGACAGGCATGAATGAAATGTTCATTTGAAATGCTCTCCACTATCCTCTAAATATTCATAAATAAAACTGAATACCTGTATGTTGTCTGTCTGTGCTTCTTTGCAACATATTTCTGCAGGAGTTGTACCCAAATATTACTTTTCTCAGATTTTTTCCTTTATTTCTTCTTTCAGATTGTAATATTTATGAATATTGTCATTTCCTAGTTGTAAGAGTGTTTGATCTAGAGTTTGGAGCCCATTAAAAACTTTTCTCTGTAGTGTGATGTCCTCACTACTATATTTTCAGTTGAGATAATCTTGTCATAGTAATTGCTGCTGTCATCATCAGTATTAAGGTTCATTTTGATTTCTTTTTGAGCCTACATGTTTGCTTAGCTCTTTTGGCAGCATGACCAATCAGGATATGTGAGATAGGAGCTTCAAGATTTCCGCTATTTGTGTGGTCACTTGAAATGTGGAGGCCAGCAGACACTTCATTCATTGTCCAAAGAATCCTCAGAAACACAACCGTCATTGCATGGAATATTGCAACCAACTCCTGATTATGGTTGCAGCCATAAAGGTTTTGCTGCATGTTACCAGCCATTTTGTCACAAGCAAACACAGTGCATTTCAGTCTAGCTGTTTGAACAGTTGTGACACGGAGGTTTTTAAACCACACCACCCTCACTAAGTATTCTGCAGGATCAAAAAAATTCATGAAACATTTAATTTTTACCCTTTATTCCTACTAGTATAGAAAGACAAATCTATGAAGGCAGTACCGCATTTGGACCTAATTCCCTTAAAAAAAACCAACTACATATCCAAATATTCTTAAATAATTGGAATAGTACTACTCCAGATAGCTAAGACATGAATATCTAAGGGTATCGAAGTAGTTTTGAAGCTTTCTTATTTTTAATAGACAAGAAGCTATCAATAAGTATTACAGCTTCCATGAATACATAGCAAGATATTAATAAAATATCAGTCATGAAAATCTGACTTGTTCATAATTAATTAGAATATATCTGATACTTTTCTTAGCTAGAAACCATATTTAAAATAAATGACCTGTCAAGTAGCATTTTGAATACAAACTGAAGGTTAAAATAATTCTAATATGGGCAAAACTTTTTTATTCCTATGAACTAGTATGACAGTATAAATGTGAAAGACATCATCTGTCACTACCATAACATTGGTTTTTTTGGGGGGAAAATGAGGAAGGGCTAAGTAGATAACTGCATCTTAAAAGTTCATGGCTATGCATGTTGCTTGAATGCAGTGGCAAACTAATTTAGTTCCACTTGTGATCTTGCAATAATTTCTGTCAATCAGGATGGCATTAATAAAAAACCTCAATCTAAACAGAAGTGCTGTGCAGCGTGTATAATGTATACACTCATTGAAAGAGGCTGAAAAGATTGCAGTCACACAATTAGGGTAACATTTGACAGCTTTAATCACTTTGAATCTCTTCACATCACTTTTAAATGTCAAAACCACCTCCAGAGATCTCATCAGAACAAAGCATTACTTAAATTGCAAATGAAACTATCCAAATTCAGCACACTATTATTAAAAATATTAAAAATGCCCCACATTATTTTATGAAAAACATTCATAAAACATTCTCTGATGCAACATTGAAATGAGCAAAACAGGAAACAACTGTGGTTCATTAAAAAAATGCTAAATTTACTCTCCATTAGTATGTCATGAGATGTTGTTATTCACACTGTGCTGTGCTTTCTTCCCCGAGAAAGTAGGATTACCTTTTTCATACTAAAAAAAAAAAAATAGTAGTATTTAAACTATGAGATCCTTGTAATTTGGTGAGGAAAGATATACAGATAGACAGAGAAACCTGCAAACAGTTTTTGTACTGATACCATACAGCAACAGGCTGCTTATCCTGTTCATTTACAGGTTTTTGGTCCTTTTTCCACAACAGCTGTAGCTGCTACCTCCATGGCATACTGCCATGTATTGTATGGCTTATTTGTATACATGAATTATGCAGTGATATGTATCCTATTTACATATAGGATACATATATTTACAGATATATACACAGTTTTAAATATATCCTATCCTTTAATTATTTTTTCTCTGTATTCACAGAACAATACTTTTGAAGAATTTAAAAATGCAGCAATATGAAATCTATTTCTAAATATTTTTTTAGTCTACAATATCCCCGTTATTTATTTATTTATTATGACATTAATATTTCTAAATTGTTACGTTTTTTCCCATCTATACCACCATCCTTACAGAAAGGGAAATAAGCCAAAAAAATCTCTTTGTGTTGATATTTATTTAGCTATTACTCAGCAGATATTTCCTGTAGTGACACTAACAGCACTTTACACACATCATTGTACTTTTTGATAGCCTTTCAGACCAGTAAGAAAACCAGCCACTAGAAAGCTGAGGTGCTAATAACAGATGTACAGGTGGATATTTCTTGCCATCCTTGGAAATTCTCTTGGATGATCTCAGAGTGTGTTCCTATGTAAGGCACTAGCCTCCCTTTTTTTTTTTTTTTTCTTTTTTTTTTTTTTTTTAATCCAGAGGTTCATGATTTCCTAGTTTTTTGAAGATGTCAAGAAAATATAGTCCTACATTATCTAACTTGATATAAGTGTAAATTATATTTTCTCATAATTTTCAAATGTCAGGGCTTCTAAAGAGATACAAAAGTATTGCATAGCTGACAAACATTAGACACCAACATTTAAAAATGGTCCTAAGTATGTGTTTTAGTTTTCTTATCCATAGTATTAGATTTAAAAGTCAGCTTTGCTAGAGTGCTGTATTTGAATTAACAGGTAATCTATGTTCAGTGTGAAGAATGAGAAGAGGGAACTGAACAGGATGAAAGTTGCTCCTGTTAAGATGTAGAGGAGTCACTTGCTACTGAAAAACATTTGTAAACTTCTCGTCTCCCAGACCCAAAACCATGTCAACCATCAGTAAAATTTAAGCACTGTCTAGTTTGAAAAGGGTACAGCTGATCCCTAATACAGGGACTCATAGCCAGGAGAGACCACACACAGCATGCCTATTAACAGGTCACCGAGTTTCTTTCTCCTCTCAATATACCTCAGCGCACGGCAGCCAGTTTTCTCACTCAGCCACACACAGCATGTGTAACTTTGAACAATTCCACACTGCAGGGAATATTTTGCAGCAGCTACATGATAAGATTACCAAATGGCTTATTCCTTGCTCCCTTTGTCCTTGAGTTTACTCCCTCCAATCATGGGGCAAATGCAGTGCATGGTACAAAGGAAAGGTTGCTGCCTAAGTGTCACATTCCCCACTTTGTGCTCTGATGTAAGTAGCTGTAAGCCTTCATATTTCTAGGTTTAAGCACACTTTTTGACTTTGTAGATCTTGTGCAATCACATTACCCGATTTTTCTAACAGGCTTCATACCTTAAGAATATTGCAAATATTTTGTGACCTGCTGGCCTGCCCTGCAACCATGGAACTCAGTAAAATCTTAGTGTTGTTGACTTCCCTGGAATTTCATCTGTTATGTATGGGATTAATTGCAGATAGCAATACAAAAAACAAGTTGTTTCTCGTTCTACTGTTTTCCTGTGTGACCTTGTATAAGTCATTCTATCTCAGAGGACCTCACTTTCTTAATGTGTAAAATGGTCAGAGAACATTAATAATCCTCATTTCATTGTTCTGCAAATCCCTTACATCAAAAGAATTAAAGTAATTGCAAGATACTTCTCCAATTATCAAATACACGGTGCTGACCAGAAAGGTTCTTCATTCTGTTTGGGCATTTGTAGATCTGAGCTGTGGCACCCATTCAAACTGCAATCTGTTTGTTTACTTACTTTACCTCATAGTGTCACATACAGTAGCATGTTTGAAAAAAACACTGAGGTGACTGGAACGTCCTCCCACAGGGCCAAACACTCTAATGTCAGCATATATTATTCACTAGATTGTAAGCAAGGGAAGGCAATTACAGCAGAAAAAAAAAAGAAATGCTGCAGCAGGAGCAGCATTCAGTGTTTTGTAGAGAAAAACAGAATATTGAAAGTCAGGAATTGGATAAACTTATCCTCTGTTACTATCACAGTATTGACCAAAGGCCAAACAAGTTTCAAGGCGTTATTAAAGTTGATCGTACACACAGTTAGTAGAAAGCCAATACCTGACTTTAAGAGCTTGCAATCTAATCAAAGGCTTATTATGAGAAAGTCTTTCTGTGGTAGGATGAAAAACCGCAAATGGATATGTAGGGGCAAATAGAGACAGCTTGTCTGCTCAATTAGATGTTGATTCAACATTCTCAAAACAGCCCTGAGTGAGACAAACAGTGCTGGCATGGGGCCACTCTTGCTTGTGGCCTAGAGAAAGACCAGAATGGTGAAACACAGTTTCTGCAAATGAGGTCAAAAAGGGAATGGACTCAGCGTATTTGCTGTAAGAGCTGAGCAAGTGCTCGGTGGTTTTGGCCAAATGTTTTCAATGTGAAATATCACCAAGGATCCAGTGAGCAGGTTGCTTGCTGGTACAGTGGTGTTAGAGAGAGTGATGATTTCCTCTGTTGAGGACTACTGTGTCATTTAGCTAAATGACAGATTTAGAATCTAGTGTATGAGAGACTCTGGCTTTCCTATTTTGGTGCCTGTGTAGTTTAGTTTTACAAATTAACTACTTTGACCTAGAGCAACAGCTTGTCAGATTTATTCCATGATAACTATCTCTGATCTGAATTGTAGAAACTTCTGATCTACCTGAAGTAGTGGAAGCAATGCTATGAAAATAAAAGCATTATAGATTTTTCTGTACTGTGATAGAGCTGTGGCACAATAGAGTCAATATTCTCTTTAAAAATTCTTGGAAAATATAGCTGTTATCAGTTCATGGAGAATATTCCTTTCTTCTCTTTCTTACTAATGAAACTGCAATGAAAAAAATCTGATTTAAATGAATTAGTTTTAATGTAAATTGGCAGGAGGTTGACATGATAATGAAAGAAATCTGAAAATTCAATTGGCTACTTAGTGAAACACCAAGAATTTCTAATTTTGCTATGTAAAATATATATTTTGCAACTCACTTTTTTAAAAGGTAAAGGTTTTTTCAGCATATACTTGCCTACTGACATATTTGTCATAGTCACTTGAACATGTTTTTCCCACTCTTTTGTGTGTGCTAAATGCCTAATGCTCTATTGAATGGCAGCTGATGTTTTCTTCCTCTGTTAGAATAGTATTTTAAGCATTTGTGTGTATATACACAAAAATTAAGCTTTTTGCTAGTCAATTATAATTCAGAACTCATCTAAGGGTTGAAAAAGACAAAATTATTAGGGAAAGAACTGGGCATGCCCAAGGCTGATGTCCTGGTGAGGAGGGAATTATTTTAATAAGTGTGAGAAAGAGGTTTAAGAATCTAGCTTTCCCACTGGGAAAAGAACTGAGCACAGTATGAATCAAAATTCTAAAGTAAACTAAGCAAGATAGACTGTTACACCATTTAGCAGGCCAGCTCTTTAAGTTATATTATCCAAGCTTTCAGAATGTAAACGACCTTACTTCAGGGATGAATTATGGATATCATGTTAAATTTATAACCCACTTCCATTACAAAGACCTATTTTAGCCTCTTGTCTAATTATGATTTAGAAAATTGGTTTGGCCTGAAAATTGTCTGATTTACTCTAAAGGCAAAGGAGAATGTTTCCACAGAGTGTAAAGATAATTTATGGCATAGTTTTTCAGGCAGAGGTCATTCAATTATTTCTCTGATTTAAAATTTTGTCTTTTGTCTAAAATTTCTTTGGCTCCACCTAGGTCAAGAATAGCTTAATGTTATCTCTTCAAGTATACTTTTTTTTTAATTTGGTGGGGGTGGGGGGGTGGCCTTTTTCTTTTAAATTGGAAGCAATTGAACACTTATGAATTATAGTTCATAAGATGATAATAAATATTCATCATTGTTTTTTGTAACCTGCTGTTTTCTTTCACAATTCCATCGATCAGGGATAAAAAGCTCTAAGGAGAAGGGTTAGACTGAGGCTTTTGAAAAGGGCATTGTATATATGTATGTTCTTCTGTTATCTTATTGGAAATCAGGGGAACATATGAGCCAGAAATTATTTTAGTCCATATGCATCATGTAATTACAGACACTTGCCTATTTATAACTCTTGTAAATTTAGTCACATTTTAATGCTGCAGTAGACATTATTTTTCTGACAAATTTGTGATAAATTAGTTATTTTAATGTAAGGAAACTAAGTTCAGTCCTGTCTGAGGGCATTGGAAATGTGTTCAGGAGCAGGAGAAAATATGTGGGAGGTTTTTCAGTGCCTGCTGTTGAATAAGTTCCTCATTTGAGGGATTATTTTTTTTTCATCCAATCAGAAAGAAACATAACCAGCAGAAGAATGAGAAGTCTATCAGCAGAAGAGGGAACACTCAGACAGAGAAGGGAGACTAGGTTAAATTTCCTACTCTAGTAAACTGTAAATAAAAAATAAATATATGCCATAAATCTAGAAACAATATGCTTTTCTTTCAAGCTCAGTGGCTTAACAAGATTAAAATCTCATTAATTATATATAAATATTGCATTACATTGAGAGATGGAACAAATTCTGCAATTGCAATGGAAAGAAACATCTAAGGATACCATTGAAAGTAGATTATAAAAAAGTTTAAGAATTTTTTCTTGTTTGTTTGGGGTTTTTTTCCCAATCATGTCCAGAATAAAAGGGCAACATCCACTTTACAAATTTTGGGAGTAGCCAACTTCTTTTTGATTGACAATTTTTATATTATAAAATGAAATACCTTGTAAAGTGGGAGGAGTGTACTAGTATGATACACTTAATAAAAGAATTTGGAGCAAATTCTACCATATAAAGCTGACTTCCTGTAGCCATTTCCTTCACCAGTCCGAGTGTCTTACTCCAAATATCCAGCATGAGTTTCTCCCTATTTCCAAGTGTTCCAAATCTGGACCCCATCTTAATGATTTCACCAACCACAAGCAAAGTGTTTCTTTGCCTGGAACCTCAATATTCCACTGACCATGCTGAGACAAATATTGTCAGAGAGGCTCCCACAGAGCAATCCAGACTCTCTTAAAAGGTAAATTACAAATTGAAGACAACCACAAACTAATCAAAATGTAATAGGAAAATAATTTCACTCAGGTCTGTGTTTGTCAATGAAGTTAATCCAAGCTTGATTCAATAATGCTACTTTCTGTTTCTTGTGCACTGCCCTTGTCATCTTCCTGAAATTATTATTTGAAGAAATTTGTAGGGTGAACGCTGTCAAAATTACAAGAAAAATAGTTTAAAAAAAGTGAAAAGGAAAAAGGTCTCTACAGCTCTGAAATGTACTCTACATAGCAACCTAAAGTGTGAGGTGAAGAAGCCATACCATTTAACACTTATTTATACAAAGACGTTCATGATGTCAGGTGGAAAGTGAATTTACAGTATAATCTTTTAAAGCTACTCCCATTAAAAATCTCACTTCAAATTTCTGCTGCAACCTTAGTCTGCTCTGCCTTTGACTGATATATTAGAACATAAAGTTATAAAAAAATCTCATAAAAGTTGCTCAGAGTGTCTGTAATAGGATGCAGTGAATAAAAGTTGAGACCTGCATTTACATCTTTCCCATGTTTCCCCCTAGAAGCCTGTCCTTTCAACATTCCTCAGTAAAGGAATTTCTTTTTCAGCAATCATTGCCATTATTCATACAGGTCCTAACTGGCAAATCGTAAATGTTGGTTACAAGTGAGTTTATTCAAGGTGTAAGTGAGGCTGAACTTGGGGAAGAGGGATCATGGATTGAATTCATACACTATAAACATTAAAAATAATAAAAGAATATTTACAGGGAAAATTGCCAAAATAAATTAGAATCAAAAATAAACTCAGCCATGTCCTGCAGAGCAAGAGTTTTTAATTATTATTTTTCACTTGGTTTCCTTGCCTGTGGTGTCTCTGTAAAAGACATGATAAAAGTTTCTTCTAAAATGGGAAGTGTGAATGCTAAACACTTTGTAGACCAGAAAGGACTGCTATAGTTCCCTTTTGCAGCACAGCTGCCATCCCTTCTCTCTAGTTCTTTCTTCCTCTTCTCTTAACCCTGTGCAGCATTACTTAGTGTAGGGTCTGCCAAACAGGAGGTGAGAGATGATGGACCCCCTGAGGAATGAGAAAATGGAGAGGTTGACTGCACACATTGCACATGAATAGCAGGAGGAGATGCTATTCTACTCTGGTTACTTTCTGCCATCTAAAGGTATCCTCTAAAGTAACTTAGCATTACATAGTGCTTTGAGCAATGAACTGTGAGCCAGGAAACCTGGGTTTTATCCCTCACTGCATAATTTTGAATAAATCAGTTGCCTGGACTCAGTTTCTCAATCTGTAAAACACTCATTATGACTATCTTTGAAAACTGTTTAATGATGTGTCGCTGGAAAGCAAACCAGAAGTGCAAAATTTCTTTAAATCAGCTCTTCACTAATGTAGCAATGAAAATCTAAGATAACAGATGCAGAGGAAAAATACAAATATTTCTAATCCTTGAAGACTAGCAATGCTCCATGTGAAAATTACACTGGACATGTTTCTATCCTCACATAGTTGTGCACAATCTGCTCATCTCCTCATTATAATGGATGGTTGATTATAAGCTGCCATGATTATTACAAAATGAAGAGAGGAGGAAGATAAAAGAAGAACAAGGATCGTTGCATTTTCTGTATCATAGGGGAATCATGAAGAAGAGTTTTGCTTAAATTTTGTGTCTACCACATTGTTTCTGTACTTCCACTTCAGCAGCACATACTGGACTTAATGCTGAGGTCTTTCTGATCCCTGTTTCCCTGGATTTAAAAAATTGAGCAGCCTTTATCTACTGCTTTTATTGATAGTAAAACTCTGATACTGCATGTTCTTCTTACACGGTCATACAATTATAGGATAGCATAAGGGAACATAAATTTTCTTACAAACAAACGTATGTTAATGAATAAAACCAGAAGTGTGTCCATAGAGATAACACAAAATTTGAGGCTTGGGAAACACCAATCATTGCAGAGATGACTTAACTGTTGAGTCCAGTATCATTTTCATCAAGACAGAAAAAAATAGGAGTGTAATTCTGAGTTTGTGGAAGGCATGTTCAACACGATGATGTCTTTAATTTTGTCTTGGATGTCTAGTTCGTTGTTGTTTCAAGTTGAATATAGAACCTAACTGCTTCTTCACATATTACTATTAATCTCCCCTCCTGGATAAACCCACCATACTGATCCCTTGGCCATGTGGAGGCCTGGCTCATATCCATGCTACTCAAGTTTTCACGCCCTACAGAAAAAGTGGTTAAGGTCGACTGAGTTTTAACTGCATATCAGCAGAAGTTTGTCATGCTGTTAAAACTATCTCGTTATCCTTTACCTCTCCATGCAGGTCTCTCTCTACACGCTGCTCTGTGACACAGCTATCAGGAGGGCAAAGCGTGTGAAAACATTGTTTAAGGAATCGAGCTGGCTCGCAGCTCCAGCCACGGCCCAGCTCATTCTGTCTCTGTGTGCTGGGTAGCCTCTGGCTGAGTGACTGGCTCTGCTGCACGGGCTGCTTCATCCCAGCCAGACTGGAAGGGCAGCGCAGCTGACCTGTGAGGGAAGACACTTCCACTGGAGGCTGTCCTGGTGAACCATGGACAACAAGCAAACAATGCATACGTTTGCCGCGACCCGCTTTCCCATTTCACAGCAACACAACAGTGCCTTCCTTACTCATAAGGTTGCTGGGGGATAAAACCTTGAATGGCTGTGAAATACTCCAGGGTCAATAACTTTGATTAGGAGCTTTCTTTGGGTTTTGGCATGTCTGTAGATTTAAGGATCAACAGAAGAAAACTAAGAAAGGTCAGCCTATCAAGAATGTCTTCCCAGCTGTTTTGAAGGGATCTAGACCAGACCAAGAAGATTCTTTTTTAAAAAAGACAGAAAAACAGTATATGAAATAACCCAGATCTAGAACCAATATGCACATAAAGAGAATATTGGTTAATTTGAAGAAAGGTGGAAATTAATAATCACTCAAAGAGAAGGCAGCAAGGATAACAGCTATAACAGTTATAGCTTAATATTTTGACACATATTATTAATTTTTTTTAAAGTAGTAATAAGTAAAAAATCCCCCAAAAGATAACCTATCCATTTTCTCACTTCTACTTTTAAAAAGACATGCAGCAGAGATGATTATTAGATAGGGGTGTTTTCCTTTGTGATAAATTTAGTAAGAATATTCCAAACAGACAAAGAAAGAAATTTAGCCTAATACATTTTTAAAACAATGACATACTTGTGTGCTTGCCATGCATGCCTACCCATGCACAAAAAACCAAGACCACAAAAAAACCCAAAGCACATTAAAAAAATAGAAGAATACAAACAGACATGATAAAAAAGATGAATATGTATGGCCTCAAAATTCAGAACAAGAAAATTTAGTTGTTTTTTTCTTTAACTAATATAAATCTGAAACTCAAGGAAAATCTTAGGCTGAAAAACTATAAAATTAAATACATACAGACTTGTTCTTTTTCTTCCTACCTCAGATAAACCAAACAACATTTTTACTTGTAATGTATTCTAATACTAAAACTCCAGAGAAGATAAACAAAAACATTCATCATGCTAAATTAATTTCTTAGAAATATTTAGGTAAATGTAAACTTAATGGTGAGTTCCTTTTAAAATTTTCTTTTTCAGTCTCAGTTCCACAAATATTTTGGTCAGCATGTTCATGCTATTTCAGGCTATAATGGAAAATAATCAATGGTCATTATAGCAAAGGACTGCCACTGGTAGATTTTAATGTGATGGTGATGGCAAAGGGTAGATCATTGGATCAAGTAAGACTGTCTATAAAGCGAAAATGTCCTAACTTCTCTGAGGTAAAAAAAGGCAAATTGGAACTCTACCCAATAGGCTGATAGAGGACAAACAATCACTGTAAAGAAGGTAAATTAATCCTTCATCTCAAAAGTGCTCTGTGTACAGGTGGCACCTGTATTTTTATTGATACACCACACTGATATTGATTATCACTGATTTCAGTGTTCAATACAGCTCTGCATGATGGTATGTGCCAACTGCAGATGGAAGTCTTTCCAATACAAACCAAATTATTAGGTGTTTTATTCAGAACTAGCTTTCATTAACCTTAGGAAGTTCCATTGCCATTCATATTGTTACTAATTAAACCAAATAACCAGCAACCCTGCATAAAGCAAAAATCCTACATTTGTTTCCTGCTGAGATATATAACTTTTTACATGACACTTTATTGTAATCCAAAACTTTTATGTGTATTTTTCTTGTGCGAGCCAAAGTGGAACTGACTGTCTCAAAGTTTATCAATGAGAAACAGCTTGTTTAGCAAATGGAGCATCCTCACCTAGATTATTTTAGTGTTGTACTGCGACTTGTGCTATGACATCCTTTAATTCTTATTTCATGCCTGAAATTTAAAATTAGATATGCTGAGGAAGTTGGCAAGAATTTTTCATTTTTAATGTTCTCTGGATTTCCTTCTGATAAGCATAGTAAAGTTGCAGTTGGGACTGCATCTCAAATGGTTGGAGGGCAGACTTTCAACATTTGACTGAATTTGCAGCTGGGATGAGGAAAAGCCCAGCAGCAATAATGAAAGTCACATTTCAGTATCCCAGGGAAAATGAACGTCTGGTCATCTCCATTTTCATTGCAAATAGTGAAAGTGGAACTATTTCCATCAACTGGCTTGTACAGAATAGATTTATATTCTGAAAACATCTAATAGATGTTTAAATCTTCATTTATCTCCAAATAAGTAAAATATTTTTATAGTACCATCTCATGAAGTTCATTTTGTGAATTTAGTCTCTACAAAGAACTTCCAATTAAATTAGTCAGTAAATGTCACTGAGGTACAAAGTGAAGTTTAATTTATACACACTTGTTTCTTTCTCATTGCATAGACACTTAAGTGTCACAATGGGTAAGCAAAACTTATAAATTACCTTTTGTTCACTACCGTAAATTATGTCTAAAGAAGAAAGGATTCATTAGTCCCAATTCTTACGACAATGTTGGAATTGATTGAAACACAAATGGAGCATTTTGTTAAATATAAGTGTTAAATATAAGTTAAATATAAGTGCTAATTTTTTAGTTTATGGCTACAGGAAAAGAATTTTTCTTGAAATAAAATTTTGACTCTACATAAAACCATTACATTTCCCTGAAATATAACTTTTATCTTTGATGTGTTTTGAGAACTGAAGAAATATTAATACCCAGGGAACTACATAGCCACACTAACATAATTATTATTAGTCTTATTCATTTGTTATTGAAGTTTAATTTTTTAAGACTCATGACACAGCCTTTGTCCTGGAAACCAAACAGCATTGCTGCCGTCATGTGGGAACTGCCTGCAGCAGCCAAGCCTTTGCTCACTTCTCCTTGTATCCCCCTACACAGCCCTCTTCACAGAAGTGCTCAATTCCCATCTGTGCTGCACAATGGGAGTGAGGGGCTGGTATTTCTGGCATTGCAGCACAACACTGCACCAGAGCTAATCAGCCCTTTTAAAAGATGAGTGGCTATACAGCCCTGAATTCATTGCCACACTGATACAGGAAAATATTTTTTGTCAAATATGGGAGCTGAGTAGCTTTGAGGGCATCCATGCAGAGCTTTCACATCAGTGGGCTGCCTACAGAGATATTTGGGAAAAAAAGAGGAAACTCCAAACGCACAGTACGTTGTTGGAGAAAATAAAGTCATCTGGACAGGCACAGACTCAGTCAATTCTCTCTGCTCCCATGTTGGAAACATTAGGAAAAATCATTTAGTGCTGTCTGAGTTCATATATAGTCTTGGCCTTCAGGAATAAAGACTTAAGAAAAGCAGTGAAATTCTGTGTCTGTGCACAGAAGCAGAACTTTAGGCTCCAAAAACATGTGATTTCACTCTCCGTGGCACAGACAGTTAATCAGCTACTGCCCACAGCCTTTCTCCAACTCAAATGTTGCCCTTTCTCCTATGCCAGCATAGCTGTGTGCACACCACATGGAAATGCAGAGTGTGGAAATGACACGAGTAAAAGAAATCCTCTATCCCTTTACTATTTCCTTTTTGGCTTTACCCCTCACTTCTCCAGTGCAGTTTACTCTGCAGCCTCCTCCTCACCTCTGCTCACACAGACACAGGATGGGAACAAGACAGGGACAACAGCTTCCCAGGCTGACCCTGCTCCTTGTGCAGGAGCAAAACAAGTCCTTTCATTTGATTTGCAAACAATTTGATTAATATCTTACCAGAAATTAGTCAAGAGTCAGAAATAATTGTTAACTCTTGCGGAACTTGCTCCCACAGTGCAGCAGAGAGAGGAAGTGAATAAACTTGTTTTGGAACATAAATTGCCTTTCTATGTTTCCCAGCGGCTCAGAGCAGGGTTTTCTGCTTCTTGAAACTACTTAGTAATGTCTACCTTTAGAGGCTAGTGGATCACATCACCCCTTTGTCTCATGGATATGAATAGTTTGTGAGTCAAATGAATTGACTGTCTTTCAAAGCAACTGAAAGTCCTGCAGATCCCTGGTGATCCACTATGCCCGGTACATCTGTCAATGACTAATTTTGTTTTCATGGACAAAGATTCATGCTCATTCTTTTAATGAAATCATTAGTTTTGTAATTAAAGTAAATGTTTACAAATATGTTATCCCAATAATATATAAATAAATATATTTATATATAAATAAACCCTACCTTTTTAACAAAATTGAAGTCATCACTTTACCTTGCAGTGATGTTTAATTTATCCCATTTAAATTGAGACCTTATAAATCAAATGTTATGTGGAAACACTATTTTTTTTCCTATTTACATTTCTAAATCTGTTTGCACTAGGAGGAGGTTGGTTTTCGTTTTGTTTTTGGTTTTGGGTTTTTTTCCATTTCTGGAAATAACACAAAAAAAAGCTAAAATCACACACAAACAACAAAAGGAGACAATCAAAATACTTAGAAAAAACTTCTTCTAAATACATTATTCTAGAAATATTTAGAGCCTTCCTTTCTCCTTCACTTGTGCTGTATGTCACTTCTTGAAACATTCTCCCCAGAGTATTGAATGCGCTTTAATGTTTTCATATGGCAATCAATAATTATCAATTATACACTTAGTCATATAGTGCCAAACCCTTTCATTTAATACTTGGTTCATCAATTGTTCATATATACGTTCTGTCAAGCAGCTTAATGGTATGATTGAATTGTGTGCTATTGATTTTCTATCTGTCAAGTTTATGCAGTGATTTGGAAATACTGGGCCTATACACTGATGTAATTTCCTTGACATCAACAGAGTCATTATTCTATTGGTGAAAGGGACCTGATAATCAGATTGCCAAACATCTGGAGTGAAAGACCTTTTTGGTAAGGGTATAACACTGCCCTCTACAGTCTTTTTGCCTGACAAGTTTAGGTTCTAGTTCCTTTTAAAGTGTAAGGGATTACTTAGTTTGGATATACTTGATTACATATACTCTTACTGTACCTGTAACTACCTTTAAACTAATCTATACGAGCCTTCATTGTTTAGAATATATAGGCTAATCATGAGGAGATGGGCATGTCAGAATTCTTTTAAAAAGATGCCATAATCTTTAAAAAAGTCAAAATAAATCAAGACCTAGGTAGGCGATTGAAAACATGCAGAGCACTGTGCTTACACATAATATTTGTAGTGGACCTGGGATACGCTGGAGTAAACCCAGTCAGTTCACGGATTTGATACCTATTACAATAAAATTACCTAGGTCAGTTAGACATTAGCTAGACAACAAACATAAGGCTAATGAGAATTTGGAATAGTCAACACCTCTGACAGCACAGTATTTCTCATTGTATTTCCTTTTCTGAATGCTCTGAAATAGTAGGTTTCCAGAATAATACAGTGCTACGTTCCCTCCTGCAACTTGAATTTTCTTAAGAAAAGACAAAGACGGGTAACGATAAATAACTGAAAAAGTAATTTAAACACTAAAAACAACAGATAAAAATGCTTAGCATCACAGCTATTCAATCATGTCTTGCACACATATATATTCTAGGAAACCTGAAAATAATTTCTCTACTTTATTTCCTGATGTGTTAACTTTCCTGCTTCCTCCTGCCAGGAAGAAAACCACCAGAACAAAAAGAAAAAAAAAAAAAAAACTCATACAAAAATGAAAAGAACCCCTCAAACTCTATATAACTGACAACAACTTTGAATGACAGCATGTGGAGCAAAGGATATATATTCAAACACCTCACTCTTACAATGGGTTGCTTTTCATATTCAAATAAATGTCTGCTAATAAATACCAGAATCATAACTACATCCCACAAGGAAATCTCATTAAAACTTATTCTTTCCATCCTTCTATGTCCTCTCCAAATGTTAGAGATAAAATCCTCTTCCCTCCTGGAAGATTTACACTTATGAAACATTTTTTGAAGCAGTTGAACAAGTAAATCTTCGTAAAGAGACTTTTCTGACAAGATCTCCCTCATATTTAAATTATAGAAACCAGAACTTAACTAACAGCTTAAGTATTCCCATCTTCATAGTGTGGAATATATAGAAATGAAATCACCCATCCTGATAACAGGCTATATAGGGTTGCTATATAGTTTTCAGTTGATTATATTTTACAATGGAAAGACATGGGGGAAGTTACTCCTGACACTGACTAGAAGAAACTTGTAGAAGAATCTCCATGGATTGTACATACCAGGAAGACCAGTTTAAGGATTAACGGAAATATTCTGACCTTACAACCTTTTAAACATCTGAAGGGGAAGCTTTAAGGAATAGGTGCAGTTCCAATGACATCAACAATTATAGCATCAACCAGTATGTATCTGAAGGCAGAATTTCTCTATGAGACAAAGTTCTGTAAATTTTACCAGATACTTTAAGCTCTCGTTTTTTTTCTCTCAACAGATCAGAAAGTGGCATCCAAACTGTTTTTAAAGACTACTACCACTAACACTGTCTTTAGTTTAGTTTATTTTATATAATGTATACCATATCTGCATGAGAAAGGGATATCAGGAGGGATGTGGGACTAAGATGGACTCCCAAATCTTAGATGCCAAGTTTTCCTTGAGCTATCAAAACACAAGAAATACTTCTAAAGACAGACAGTTTAAACATGTTTAATGCAGCAGCAACAAGTAGTGTCAATAAGGATTGAAGGGATTTTAGAAGTGAAGACTTTCATTGACCTTTGGAAATATATTACTGAATCAGAACTTTTCTTTCTATAATCAGCGAATTTTTGTCACTGGTGTTTTACTCGTCATTGCCAACAGTAAACACCCACACCCAGGAAAAAGGGCATTCCTAAACTGCTGTCAGCATTGTAAACTAAGTTATAAAATTTCCTCTGAAATTTAGTAAACATAACTGTAATACATAACTGAAAATGGGTCTACATCCAACAGTCAGCTGAGCCTGCAGCTATTAAGGTTATTCTGAAACATCTGTATCTCTTTGGGATTAGACTGGAAATCTCCAAACAAAAGTCTATCCTATTGTTAGGAGTATTTCCTAATAGTAGCTGGATCAAAAGAAAAACCTTCCTGCTATTTTTTGCTCCTGGCTGTGTCCGAAACCGAGATTTGAAGTAATGGGAAAAAGATAAAAAAATACCCTTTTCAGAAAAGCAGAATTACAGTTATGAAAGGCATTAACTTGACAGATCAACAGACTGATATTCCTTACTTTTGTAAAACAGATTACTATGCCTTTTAAGATTCTAAATCCATTGCAAGTAGGTAACAGATCACTTTATGAATTCAGGCCTATGTGTATAGGAATTCAACCATGCAGTTTAGCAGTTTTTTACCTGATTCTGAATCAGAAAGGGCCACATCCAGAACAAGTCTGCTGCTCTGTGATAGGAATTCTGTAACAGAGACATGCAGTGCTGTGGCATCTCTGAGTTGGTGCTGCATTGTTCAATAAACAGCAGAATATTTTGCTCTCTAGCTGTTCAGTAACAATTTAATATCAAAGATCTTCTAATCCCATATCATCTCCAAGCTATCACTTGACTCTTTGTTGTATAATGTAGAATCATTTAATTCTTTCTAGAAATGGCATGTCCTATTGTGAGAAATACAGAAAAACTGCATCAATTCCAGTCCTGGTCTTTCCCTAAACTTTCTGACACTTGCAATAAAGTTTTGCTTGATTTCATCCTTTCTGCCTCACATCTAAAATCTCTTACTACAGGGTATCATCTAAACTGCAAATCTCTAAGGTCAGTCAAGTCAGTGGTTATTCATAATTAGGTGCCAACAGAACTTGTATCATCTTAGAATAAGTGAACAAACCATGTCAAAGCTACAGAACTCCTAGAAACTTTAATTAAAATTTAATATTATGTTGTTCTTGAAATATTTACAGAAACATCTATATATGTCCACTGAAATGCATGTTAACATCTCTAATTTCTTCTATAGTATTGCAAGCATGAAAGAGGCTTCTAATCATGCTTAGGGGATGAATATATATAAGAGCTGGTGACTGTGCTTATGATTGGCATCTCAATTTTTCATGTCTCTGAGAATTCAGCAGGGATTTTGAAATAGTACCTGAAAAATATGTGTGGAAATAAATAAATAAAAAAAAAAAAATCTATATTGCCCACACTGTAGGCAACTTGAGTACATCTCATCATTACCACACCCAAGAAGTAGTGGATACTAGTGCTCTCCTTCTATGTATCTGGAGAACAGCTCACATATTAGAAACTCCAAAATCTTGTAATTTAATAGCTTCATAAAAACAGCTTATCTCTTTCTCAAAGTGTAAAATTCAGCCAATTTTAGCGAGAATGCTGAAATGCTTAAAAACTACAGTCTGTGAAGAACATAGCTCTGAGTAAATGAAAAGACTAGTCTTTGCTAGTTTACTCTCACTTAAAATATTTGAACTAGCAGGAACTTGAATATTTGGGAATGTTTTATACTGAAAATTCTATTTGTATCCCTTTCAAAGTGATATATAAACAGTTAAATACAATATAGATATTTCTGTCAGTTCATTTACTGTCTCTAGCTGCAATACAGTATTTATCTCTGGTACTACTGCATTTAATCCATCTATGACTCTGTCTATATGCTTATTTTGTAATTATTCATTAAAGAATTTCCAGTAACATAGGCATGAGGTATATAAATTTGAGAGAGTTTCCTGCAGATATGGGACTTGTATTTTGTTCCAACTGCTCTGTAAGAACCAGTGAAAACTACATGGATTTCTTATTCGTGAGAACAGGAACAAGAAAGTAAAAAATTACTAATAAAGTAGACAAAGTAACTCCACATGGTTTAGGGATTTTTCAAAGCTTTTTTATTTTATTCTAACAGTCTTGTAGCTCAATGTGTAGAAGGCAATTTGTCGAGTTCTGTTGTCTTCAGAGTACTTGGAGTAATGATGATGGTGAGAATTTAAACAAAAGGATTAATTGATCCATTGCACTAAGGTTACATAATAATACATACATAACAGCATTACAGTATTCCATCCATTTACTGCAGAACATCTTTAGAAGAGTTTGCCAAGCAGTGAGCCATGCTTTGAGCTTTACCTGGAGCTGTATAAGTACAGATCCAGTCCCAGAGCTTCTTTTTTGATCGTGGCTATTGAAATGCAAATAGTATGGTGAGAAATGTCCTTGGAGTATTCATATACAGAACAGGTTGTTCTTTATTTTGAAAGAAAAGGCAACATTTCCATGGACTGGTGTACTTGGATCAGACAGTCACAATAGTTAATGCAAGTTAATGAAACAGCTGCTCTCCACTTGCCTTGACTTTGCTGCTGCCTATAGAGGAAGTGGGAACTGGAGTCATCTCTGTCTCATATTTTTCCAGGTGTTACTCTACTACTCTTTGGTTTCTCTTATTTTTCTTTGTGATGAGGACATCATTTTATCCCAATCATATTTACTTACCTCATGCCTGTTACAGTAGTTCAAGGTTCCTCTCAGGGCATATCCTTCTGCACAAAATGCTGGGCTGTCCTATGAAGGCTGATCCCATTTCTGCTCCCACTCAGTACCAAACTTCTTTGAAAATCAGCATATTTCCTTTCACTAGGGAACAGAGTGTATATAATTTCTGAATCAGAACAGACAGGACAACAAAAAAACAAACCTCAAACCTATTCTTTTTTTTTGGTTGTGGTTTTGATTTGCTTATTTCTTTAGTCAATTGCAGAATAATTATCAGCACCTAGGTTGCTGATGATATCAATTGCAACTTCATAATTGGACGTTTTATTTTTCCTAGTACTGGTTCCATGATTCAGCACAGAAGTGATAATTCTTATATGACAGAACCTTTTTACTTTTCATTTCAGATCCCTCAGTGTTATTGAAGATTCATGGTGGAAATAATTTTCCTGTTGCTGTTTTTAAGACATAATTAAACCATTTGGTTTACTGCTTCAAGTTATTTTATTTTCTGTTATATTAAATAAAAGTTGCCTGCATAACAGTGTAACATAAAAGTTATTTACATAACAGTGAGAACCCTTGATGATTTTTCTCTGGATTAATATCTGCTCGACCTAGAACTGTGAGTCGTAAATTAGGTTTTATCCAGATCTTTCTCTAGTACCAGTGAATACACTATATTTTCCTCAGATTTCAAGTTTAAAAAAAAATGTAACCAAAGTACCAGAAAAACTGTAAGCAAAATATAAGATAATAATCTAATTACAACCATTTTCAATAAGTCAGCACTTCTTTTAGTTTTTGTTTCCCTTCTGAAAAGCAATGTAGGCAATTATTTTAAATTAGGTTACATGAGAATATTATTTGTGTAACAGAAATAGGTTTCTTTTTTTAATTAAGTTTAATGGATCTCGCTCTCAAGATGAACAGAATCAGCCTTGGAAATACTGAGTATCTCCAGCTGCGGGTACATAGCACAACTCTCTAAAAATATATTTCTTTAGATACAATGTATACAAATCTTTCAGAATTTGGCTTTATTTTTCTCCAGTTTCTCAATTGCATTCAGTCACCTAGCTTTTGGTTCTTTTCTTTGAAATGGATATACGTTTCAGCATATACCTGTTGCTGCACCAACGAATCTTAACCGAAAGATTGCCACCCTGACAAGGAACAATGGGTTCTGTGTACGAATCAGACCAACGAGTGGTGAGTCATGGGAAGCTGTAACAGTACCTGCACTGAAAATCTAAGAAAGGAAATGGGCATTTTCTAAATAATTGTGATAAACTGTGAAGGTCTACCACAAACTGTAACCTGGACAGAGGAAATGCAATTCCCCTTATAGAAAAGTGCCGGTAAAGTTAAGCGACCGGGACTAAGACTTAAAAATAAGGTACTAGGGACCAGATTTGATAACTTACTATTTTTACTGTGCTATTTCTGGTATCTGATACTCTTCTTTCAACTCAGTCTCCTCTACTGAGGAGCACTTGGCATGTTTCTCGACACTGAGTAAAAATAAATATAAATAACTAAAACAGAAAAAACTCTTTTAACCCAAAAGATTAAACAATCCCAGATATATTGATTTTTAAAATTCTTATATCTTCAGATAATCTTATAATAGGAATTCTTGTGGCATTTTAAAGTTTGCATTTGATAGTGTCAGGATAAGTAAAATAGAAAAAAATGAAGCTTGTGCTAAAAGAAATATTAAGACAAGGGGGGGGAAATGGTGTACAAGCAAAAATAATGAAGTTAGAAATGTTTTAGAAAGGGGAAATCCATTGACCAAAACAGTATGTGTTTTGGTGTGAGATAATAGAAAATGGTGACAATGCTTAACAAAAGGAAGAAAGAGATAGAGAAACTATAAAAATACATGCACAGGAAAAAATAGATAATTTTAAGTAAATTTGGTTTGGATTAAGAAAAAGAGCTAAGCATTAAACAGCTTTTCTGGCAATGTTCTCTTTTCCCTTTGCAAAAGGTATTGTGGAGTGAAAAACACACAAATAAAAAATAGCTTAAAATTTCAGCAGGCATGCAGGAGAAAAAGCACTAAGTTTCATACCAGATATAACCAGATATAACTGATTAATCTAAATAGCATGTAAATTTGCTTCAGTTTGAGCACATAAAGAGGGAAAATAATATTGACATGAAGGTAAGTTTGAAGTTATGCAGAAGTTAAAAGAACTGTGTTTAGAAAGGGCCTTTGGGAGTTATTGCTGAAAATTTCTTATTGCTAAGCGTTATTTTGTTTCTGTGCATAGATATGCCCACCTCTCCTTCACTTGAGAGATTTAGCCTAAATCTTCAAGATGACAATCAGCACTAGCTGCAGAGAAACAGAGATACTCATTGTAAGTGATCAGGTTCACAAAGCAGAAGCACAGCCACATTATCACAGAACATTTAGCCACACTGTACGAGTCTGGAAGGAGCTGTTTTATTCCTGGTAGCACCTACATAGTGAGTTAAAGCCAACAAGTGCATGCACTGCCTCTGGCCTGGCCGTGCGCATTTGCCCTCCCAAAGCCCCGCCCTGGACGATCCAGCGTGGTTGCCGTTAATCCCAGCTGTCACTGACTTCACGTCAGCGATGCAGCCTCCTGCAGGATGCTTCAGTAACACTTGCAAGGGTCATAATTTTTCTCATCCTGACCTAACTTTATTGATCCTCTCCTGAGAGAAACAGCACCCCTTGCAGCTTTATGGGACCATTCCAA
The DNA here is from genome assembly GCA_013398275.1 of Promerops cafer. Taxonomy (NCBI): domain Eukaryota; kingdom Metazoa; phylum Chordata; class Aves; order Passeriformes; family Nectariniidae; genus Promerops; species Promerops cafer. The sequence continues at coordinate 2,116,135 of VZSE01005712.1, read as the reverse complement.
CAGTCTGAGAATGATTTATATTACCCTTAAGGAAAAAAGACATCAAGACTTGTTACTCGCTTGCTGAGATTTCTCCGAGATCTCAAGTTATCAAAATACTAAACACAAGTCAGAATATACTTGAGCAGTGGAAAGCACTGCAAAACTTTATAACATTATTAGGCTTCATGTTATAATTGGGTGATGCTTCCACTTAACACGCAATTTATTTTATTCAATATTGATAAGATTTAATGGATGATGTATTTGATTCAAGGCTTTGATACAAATGTAGAGTCTTAATTAACAAGTGATATATTTGATGCAGTGAATAATGCATCTGATTTAATAGAGGATGCACTCTATCTGCAGCTGAAGGTGATTGGTCTTTTTAGTGAGAGATTAATTCATTTCAGAAGATGATGTATCACTTTCAATATGAACTACATCAAATTTTTAATACACATTTTTTTCCAGTGTGCAAAGTAGCACAAGGAACAAGTTTGCCCTCAAGTGGACTTCAAAGGCAGATCATACCTCCAAGGCAGTAGGCAGGTGGAATCAGTGGTTAATTCATTCATATTATGACATGGGTGCAACCAAGTTCTAGGAAGCTACTGCCGTCTCAGTCAACCTTTGCTTTATTCCTAAGTAAAAATATATTAAATTTATTTAATTAGAGATCCACAAAAGTGTAATAATCTATTAAAAATGATTGAAAATAATAACTGAAAGATTCAAGATGCAAAATGTATTTAAGTTTGAGACATTGAAGCGGTAAAACAAAATGACCTATTTTACGACGCATTTTTCTTAGGTCACAAAAGCCCCGGTAGATTTTACAATACGTACTTTAACTTTCTAAATTAATCTCATCAAGTGAGATTGCCAGTGCTTTCACATCTTTTAATTTTGAGAAATTGTTACTTATTTTCTAAATCATCAGGAAGAGTAAATGGGAGAACTTCAGTTTATACCACTGGAGTTTTCAGCTCCTGTATGTAGAAAACTAGCCAGGTTTATCACGTTAAAAACACAGGAAGGCTACACGGACCCAATATTTCATTTACACTTTCTGTGATGTGAAATCTCTGTGGTCACTCATTATTCTATCAAGCCTTTATTTTTCTGTTCAGAGCTCCATAAATTCAATATTCTACACTTTTAATCTAATTTGTTGACAACTGAAAATGACCTAGGTTTGAGACAACTCCAGCTAGCTGTTTGTTTTTGTTTTGTTTTTTTTTTAAATTACATATTTAGAACTATAGGAGTATTAGGACATGCATATATAAGCTAATGAGTATGTAACAGTTGTCATGCTGGTACTAATATTCCTAGGAATTTAATTATAAACATCTGACTCTTTGGTGTTTAAACAGGAAAATTTCTGTTTAAGTACAATGCAGTTAAAGAATAATAAACCGTCTGGCATACTCTTCATTCAAATGTGGCACTCAAAAATAGAAATAAAAGAAATTCACCAGGAGTGAAAATTATTCTGAGGTAAAATGATTTTATCTTTCTAAACATATGATGGATCTTATCATTGTCTTGGACATATACATTCAGTTTATTGTGTACCAAAATTACAAACAAAAAATTATTTTTAATCCTTTTTTCCATTTTTCACCCAAAAAATAAAGTCTTCCCATTTAACTGTAGTACAAAGAGTAGTATTGAAAAAAGATTATGATAACATGAAAAAAACCCACTTAATTTAAAAACAAAAATTTGCATCATATAGAATTAGGTATTTCACAACATAAAAAAAATAATATGCACACCTTAATGATACTAGATAACAATGGATAGTGTATGGAGTAGGACAAGATTTACAGGTCACAGTTTTTGACAGATTATGACATCTATTTCTGCAACCCAGAGACTTGCTATTTGAGATAAATCATTGAGTAATAATTATACAATTGCATCTCTATGACCCAAATTTACCCTTAATAGGTGATTTCAGTTCATAATAAATTGTGAGCTATCCATAACTTACTCGCCTATAACTATAGATTCAAGCTATTAGGCTTTTCAGTGATCAAAAAATGTTAACCACAAAATCCTGAAGATAAGACTAGTATGCAAAGGCAAGTGTATATATTATTTATATCACATATGGCAAATTATTTAACCTGCTAAAAAGTTAATCATGCAACCTGTTCTAGTGGAAGATGTCCCTCTCAGCGCAGGGGGTTTGGAATTAGATGACCTTTAAGGTTCCTTCCAACCCAAAGCATTCTATGATGCCTAGCTCAGGAAAGAAAAATACCACTGCAGGATTAAAAATGAGAACAGAAGCCACAGTATTTATTTTCTACTTTCTGCTGTATGAGATACAGAATAGGAAAAAGTAATTAAAGGTAAGAATGTTTCCATGGAATGTAAATTGCTCTTTCAATTTTGCACTAAATACTCTTGATGTGGCTATGGAGGCAAGGATAGACAAGTCTTCATAAGATTGCAGAGGATGTAGCCTAGTTTTGTTGATCTACATATGCCACCTACATAGCTGCTCTTCCTGTGGTTCTGAGTTACAGTGGTAAAGTTACATTTACTTTGGTGTTGGATTCAAAAAGGTCAAAAAAAAAGGAGGGGAATAAAAAATCCCAAAAAATCTCAACCCCAAAAATCAACCAACCAAAAAAAGAAAATGGTAAAAAATAAAACAAAAACTTCAGAATGCTAAAACTGTATGAAAAACCATGTAACATGGTAAAATATATTTTTTCAGTGAGCATGAAATGTAAAGAAATGTGCATAACTATAAAGAATGAGGATGCTGATTTTAGTTCCAAAATCACAGGAACAGGAAAATGAGTTAGGAAGTTGGGACAAAGAAGAAGACCACCAGTTGTGGAGACAGCAAAGAAGGAAGGTTCATATCTAGCAGAAAGAAAATGAGCTGTGGCAAGGAAAGTTGGCGGTAAAAGATTACATGTACTTTGTTGCTTTTCCAACCTTTACAGTTCTTGTCCTAGCAACTAAGGAGTGTTGGAGATTTTGAAGAGTACCTGATTTCTCTGTCAGGTTTTTGAGGAGAAAAATAAAAAATGGCCTCAGGTCAGAGCTTTAAAACAGGTATGTTTATGTTACTGCAGTATCTCAAGAAGTCACTTGTGATATTGAAGACATAGGACAGCTGCAAACTGAGCTAGGTTCTACCCCCCTGAATGTGTAAAAAACCAAAAAAGACTAGAAAACAAATTGTACCAGAGAAGATGCAGCCAAAGGTCTTGGATGCAGCTCACTGACCTCCATCAAAACTTCCCAAATACAGGGTACGGTGTGCTGGATCTGCAGAAAACCAGCAGCCTCGAAAACACCCAGCAGTGGAAGTTCTATGTAGTTTTACTTGTTTTGTCTTTTCCCTTAAACTTCAAACTCAAACTATAAATATTAAAACCAAACCAAAACAACCCCAAAACCAAACCAAAACAATGCCTCATCTTCCCCTAGATCTCCTTTTATTAAGATTTTTAGTTCCTTAAAAAGTAGGCAAGGTTTGTGTTACATTCATAGTCACCAGGGATGTATTTCTTCACAGAAATTATTTTTCAATTAATGTATTATTGTAAGTACCTTAATGAGGTAAAGAAAATTCACTAAATTAATGACATGGAAAAAAGGCTTAAAACATACAGAGGTATAAAGGCATGTACACTCACTGCAGTATGAATTAAATGCTTTTTCTGAGTGCCTGGATATGTTCTATTCAGTAGAATTCTGTTGTTTTGGAAAGGCAGATGAAGGCTTCCCTCAGCTTTCAACAGCTGTTTCTCCATTATGTTACTCAACACCTCAGATGTAATCTGATGAGATGATCTGTAATATCTAGAAGCTGGTCATTTGAGGAAATTTCCAATGGTTTTATGTAATATTTTAATATTCATTTTAAATGAATCATATCTTGTCTTCATTACAAAGCAATGAAGAATCATTTTATTAATAATTTAATAAAATTTTCTGATTTTTGTTGAACTAAAGTAGAAACAGAAAAAAAACATACCACCATGAGGAAATACCAAAATAGTGCCATGTTCACTTTACTGAAAATGGGATAAGAAAATTGCCTTTGCCACGGAAATTAGGAAAAGTAGCTAAAAAGAGATTTGTGAGTAGTGGTACAAACTTTACGAGTTTGTGTGTCTTCAATGGAGTCGTTAGCAGAGGCTTGCAGACCTATGGGAATTCTGTTTCATAAAAGGGAGTTGAAGTTATGTTAGGTGAAGTGTCTTTAGAACAGGATTACTAAGGGGTATAAGGGAGTCTAAGCTACCAGAAAATAGAAAAAATACTTTTTAAACCTTTCAACAATTAGGCTTGAGGAGAATTAGAGTGGAAAAGATGGTCAGAATGACCTGATATTAAACAGGAAGGAAGAAGAAGGTTTACTTTAATTAATGTCATGCTTTCTTTAAGATAAAGGTTATACAATGCCATTAACAACTAACCCATAATTGTTGAACAGAAATGTTAAGAAAACTGTTTTACTACAATTTCTATAGAGTTCAGTCTGTTCTGACCTCAGGTGTCCTCACTTAACTCCAAAGTAAAAATACAAAAGCTGACACATTCCTCTAACATCGTCATTCTTCTCCATTTAAAAAGGTGAAGTATTACATTGACTTCCCCAGCCAAATGGAGGAAATTTGTGGCTGCACTTAGTAATGATTTCTTGGCAATCAGCAAAGCTGATTGCCTCTCTGAAATTTTTTTTTGTATTTGCTAAATAAACATAAATAAGACAATTTTTTTTTTATTTTGCTGGCAAAGTTCATTAAATTTGTCGAATAGCAAAAGCTCTCTCTTCCCAGAAATTCCACTGTTTGCAATATAATATCTTTAATGTCCCAAGGATTGTGGGCCTAACATATTTGAAATTCTAATCAAACAGCAAAAACAGAGTAATAATTTCTTTTCCATAGGAACCATCTTGGATATTAAAGTCCAGTTAGAATAAATATTAAATATGTGCCCTTCTTCCACATTTTCTAAAAAATTCCAGTCCAGTCCATTGTAGACAGTTTAATATTCTTTAATTTATTGATGCTAGATTATTACATGGTATTAAATACTCAATTATAAGTGTTATTAGTGTTATTAGTGCAATTTAAGTATTGCACTTCAATCTTGGGCGAAAGACAAAACTTTCCTCTTTTGACATTGCAAGAATCTTTTCCCCTCTTCCACATACAATTGCAATATTTCATATTGTTTACAGTTTATAGTGTGAGAAGTGGTACAATAAATGAGGTTTTATCACTGTTTAATTATGCTAAAGTAAGCCAAAGATGCTTCAGGCTTTCAGGTTTTAGCATGTGCTCAATATTGCAACAAATTTAATCTCACAAAAATTCATTCAATTATAAATTCTTTAGTAATATTAATATTATTTAAAATTCTAATGTTTATTATCCTGCTACTTACAGTTATCTTAATAAAATAGGATAATGAATTTTTTACTTAAAAATTGTACCAATGTTTTCCTTATGATAGAAATGAGAGATTTTATAAGGAAGGACATCTAATTGTTAATGATTTTATAGCTACAAAGGATAGAGCTGTGTTCTTCTTGTATTGGCCTTTTTTATTCAATTTCCCCAAACTTTGTGTCTACACTAGTGACCTGAACTAGGAGAGGTTATTTACAATAAAATTATCAATATTCTTAAAATTTAAAAAATTCAGATCTCAGTGAATGGCAGTCTTATGAGCTCATGATACATTTTATATGGTATGTTTTACTGGATGCCATAGAATTTCCAGACACAAAGATTTAAGCTGAAGACTTTGACTTATATCAAGAAACAGAAGAAAAATGATAAAAAATGCTACCATTTGAAGACATAAAAATGGCCTTTTAGTATGGAGTGGACTACTGGATTTCTGAGCCCAAGTGTCTCTCTGATTCCTTGCACAAGCCAGATTGATCATCAATTTTTCTAAGGAGAATAATCAATACAGTAAGGCATCAGGCTAATATTCTTTCATTATTATCATGATTTTTTGTCATGAGTATTATCAGGGAAATTTGGGAATTTTTGACTTTTCCTCCTTTATTTTAGGGGAATAATTCTGACAGACAACTTACACAATCAATTTTCATTTTAAAGGTAAATACACAGTTTAAATAATCAGACTTTGCAATTGTGTTTTGATTCTGTTTCCAAAGCCCTGGGCATCCTCTTCTTAAGTGAAATTATTTGTGGGTAATTGAAAAACTGCCAGGCCAGTCTCTGACATCTTCCAGTCCATCCAATATCTTGTTCTTGCAGCTCCATGACAGTAATTTAACCAGGTCCTTGCATTTCTGGTCAGCTAGGGGGGTGGTGTTAAGTAAGCCAGTGACTTCTCAGCTGTGAGGAATGAGTTTCCAAAGGTATAGTCACCTAACAGGCTAATGCTGGACACAAGCAGCAAACCATTAAAAATACTGGTGATTACAAATGAAAACCCCAGATAATTCCAGAGCCAAACAGACACCTATAAAAAACCCTAATTTTCTGGCCAGGAAATCAGCAGTAATAACTCATCGTGTATAGATTGTTCTTTACAAACAGTTGAAGATTCCTCTCTAGAGACAGAGTGAGCCTCATGTTACAATAAGAGATCACTTTTTTTGTTCTTGGTCATGAATAAATCATATTACACTGTCTTCTTTGAGAAGATTCAACTGACTGACCAGGTCAGAGGCTGGAAGTTAGCAGAGATGCTTCATGATTCAGTATGTTTTGTTAACAAATCCAACAGAATTTATTTCCTAGCAATCCACATGAAGTTCATAAGATATTTTTCATTTTCTCAGTATGGAGAACAAAAGTGTCTCATTCATTTTAATTAATCTATATTCTACAGAGAAAAAGAAAGAAAGAGTTATATCAATTCAAGATCACATTTTATGAAGACAGCAGAATAATCAATATGTTTTATGGCCTAGTTTATCATCTATGACTTTGACTATTGCCTTCTTTGAAATTTAGGTTCATAGTGTAATAATAAATTATTCATTTCAGGCACGTCTAGAAGCACAAAAGCTTCATAATATTGCTCAAAAACACCCAATGAGAGATGAGCAAAGTCACAGTTTTTCAAGTTCCAGTTCTCAATATTTGTTCCCTGATAGAGTTTCCCCAAATAATCACTTGCTTGAAAATGAATCCTTATTAGACATGATAGCAAGAAACAGAAATTGACAGTACAATATAGAGGTCACCACTCATGTTATTACTGTGGTTTGGCAGGTGTCTTCAACTGCTGGGCGAAGCAATGCTTTGAAAGGGTTTGTAAATCCTGTATACCATTGCTTCTCAGTATGACAGCTTTGTATCAATTACAAATTAAATGAAGTAAAAATATCTTTAATTTACATGTAGTTAAGAGTTGCCTTGATGGTTTCAGTGACTGGGTAAATCACTGAAAATATTTTCATGCTATATTCAGATTGAAATATTAGAATACTAATTTTTCATTATCATAAGCTCATGTGGTATATATCCAAATGTGCCTTCCAGACAAAGTCTGCTAACTTGGTTTTAAGCTAAGATTAATATTTTCTCCTCATTGTCTTCCAGCAATATCTCTATCTTGCCTGTATTTTCCTTCATACATACAAAGACCCCAAAGTATTTCCCAGACGTCTTATACTTTAAGACCTAGAAGCTCCTGCTGAACAGAGCAAAGGATTCCTATTTGACTGGCAGCACTGGGTATTATTTCCCACTCTCTGAATTTTAATGCAACCATGTCCAGGTAGAACGAGAAGATTCAGTGTTACAAAGTCTGATAATTGACAAGTAAGGATAACATTTGCTCGATGTGATGACTAAAAAAGAAAATGAATTTATTTTATTTTTTAAAAAAATTGTAATTTTAGTGTAATTGTTATCACAACAATTATAAGCTTCCCTTGAGGCTAAGCAAGAGAAGTCAGTAACAAAACTCATAGTTTCAATAAATTTCATCATATTTGGGCAAATGTGTAAATTTTGAAAGAAAAAAATGCTCTAGATTTTGTATAAGATATTCTTTGCTTATCCTTGGAAAGTCCATTCACCAAAGAATTTATAAAGTCCTAATATTTCCTAAATTTATAAAATTTTTAAAATGAATAGCCAATGAATTGCTGCTATAAAACTTGCCTCTTGCCCTGAACTAAATGTTATCAGCATTTCCAGTTGTTCTTTACTGCTGTTAATGATACTTCAAACTGATAGTGAACTGTGTTACTATTTAAAACAAAAAGACCTCTGGACTAGCAAATGCAAGTATCTATTTAGATGTAGCATATTTAGGACTAGAGGTTTTCCCCACTTGAATGTACTAATTTATGAACATTTTCTTCTGTGTATCACACCAAAATATCGGGGGGGAGAGGGGAGGGGGTTTATGGTGTTCAGCCAGATATATAGAGTAGAAAATCTAAACCAAGCCCTGTAGGATTACAAGCTGTGCTAGACAGTTAAAAGTCAAGTGTAACCTCAGTTCCTTCCCAATATTCCAAAAATTTTACTGGAGACAGAGGAAGCCAGATTTCTTGTCATTTCTTTTAAATATAAGCTGTTCAACTACACCCATTTGCCATCTACTTTTACATGAAACCAACTTAAAACATCTAACTTAGACTGCTTCGGAAAACCAAATCTCCAGTATTCTGGAAAATACATCCAAACCCAGGAATAAATCTTGTTCAATCTATTTTTCTTACCAGTGGTGAGAGCGGCTGCGGCCTGGGCCGGGCTGTCCCGGGGCCGAGGGCTCTGGGCCCGCGGCCGGGCAGCGCAGGGAGCGCAGGGGACGTCCGGCCGGCTCTGCCGCCTCTGTGTGCAGGCCAGCAGCGAGCGGGAGAGCGGAATCACCCATTCTGTGCCCAGCCCTGAAAATGGGCTACAGGCCAGAGGGGAAGGCTGGGCAGAGCACCAAGAGCGGCTGCCACAGTCCCTGAGGGCTACAGCAGGGCCAGCCCAGCCAGGTTCTGTTCCAGGACAGAGGATTTTTGTTTGCTGTTTTGCTTCTCCCCAGAATGTATCATCTTGGTCATACAGGCCTCTGTGCAACACCATCCTTGGGATGTTAGCTCCTTGAGGTATGCAGGTCTTTCCCCAGTGAAGAGAAGGAGAGAGGTTTCTTAGTAAAGTTATTTCCTTCACCTATCAATAATTCTAACATCAGTGCTTGAAATCAGAGTGCCCAAAAGCTGCCACCATCCTCAAATGTCATGTAGGCACTGGTGAAGTTTGAAACGCTGGTTTGGGTTCCTCCTCTCTTGTTTTCACCCAGAAATGAGATTTTGTTTTCCCCGGGTGTATCCAGGCGGAGCTGGCAGGGAAACCTGCCTGAGCTGGGGTCTTGCGGTTGCTCCTGTCCCACGCCCTCCTCTCATCAGGATGCCCGTGGCAGTGGGGAGCCCCTGCTGTGTTCAGTGGCTCTAACCCAACAATCCAAGGCAGGCTTTTCCATGGCTGTGACAATGCTTTGAGAGTTCCCTTTGAGTCACTCATCTCTGAGCTCAGGGATTTGCACAGAGTAACTTCCCTTGAGTGACTTCAGTGACTCTAGTTATGGAAAGTGAGCAGTGGGGCTCTATATAAATGTAGACTTGGACTATCATGAAGCAGTACTTTAAGTAGTATTACTTTAATAAATCCTTTTTCTTCCTGCACTGTTCTTATGGAGACTAAATTTTGTATTCTTGCATGACAGCATCATTTGTATCTATTAAATAGATCAAAGTCTTTACAAATGTTTCATTTCATTTATTAAGGCAGTAGAGTTTATTGCTATAAAATTATGTTTTTATGGCTACCAGACTGTGTGTTCTTATGATGTGCCCTGCTGTGTAGTCAGAGGATTAGGTCAATGTTTCTCCAGACATCTCTCATCACTGCAGGAGCTTAGTTAAAATCCTACAGAGTCATAAGATTGTGTTCTTCTTTGTATGCTTTTTAATACTTGATAATTTCTTGGAAAATAATTTTCTGGGACTATCACTATAGTGAATATTATTTGTGAATACAATAATCATAGGTTCAATTCTTCAAGTTTCTGGTTTATCTTCATGTTGTAAATTAAAGTTTCATGTTCCTGAAATCACTATCTGTGCAATGAGATCAGTTTCTCTTTGTTTGGATGCTAAACATCTTATGAATATATTATTCACATATTGGTCAACTTTTTTACTCTTGATCAGATTGGGCAGGGGAGGTGGAGAGAGAGAGAGCTATTTTTCTGGGTTGCACAGCACTGATAATTTTATTGTAACTGTGATGCCACAGGTACCAGCTATACACCCTGCACTGCGTCTGTAGTGATATTCCCAGTGATGATTTTGGTTTGTTTGATGCTTTGATATCTTCTAAACAGCATTAACCACCAGTTGGTATTAATGCAGACGTCCCAAGTTCTTCATTTGGATTTCTGCTGTAACAGAAGATTAATTACTTTAGCGAGACATTTGTGCTAAAATCTTGCTCAATATGCATGCGCATAGGAGCAACACAAATAAGGAGGAGTAGAATACTTTCACATAGAAGTAAGACAATTTTTGCTTTAGGAGTTAGGCATTATTAATAAAGATGTAATAACTCTAAAAATGAACCCGGAAAATTTACTCTCATGTAAGCATATGGCAAATATCTAACCCCATCTCTTGTCACTACGCTTGTACCACTGTCAAGTTACTAATTCTTTACACTTACATAACACACTGCCAGAAGAACTATATATTTATTATATATTTTCAATTATATTAATATTGCTGAATATTTTACATATCATGTGCCATAAGGGGTGCCTAATAATAAAAACTGTAGTAAAAATTCCAGAATGCTGGGTACTATATTTGAATAGCTTCAAAATATCTTCAAAGAACTAACTTTGCAAACAAACTGGTCTTTGTTATAATTGCACAGTGTCATTTGAAGTGATCCATTAAGTGACCATTCTTGATCAGTCTTTCCAATACTTCATCATTCAACTTTAAACTTGATTCAATTCCTTGCTATAATTTTTCTCCTAGATGTTTCTGTTCATGCTTCTGTCTGATCAGGTCTTTTTCTTCCACTATGTTATTCAATTTACTTTCATTCCTCTGAATTTATCCTTTTCCTTCTTTGCATGACACTTCCTAAACTCAAATTCTAAAAATTTTGGGGTTTGGTTATTTCTTACAGATTAATAATTTCAAATATTTTTTCACAAGCACAAAAATTTATTAGCTCAACCTAATGTTAACTTCCTGAAGTTCAACTCTTTCAGCTTTTGAAACTTGGACAATTGAATAATGTGTGGGGAAAAATAAAGAAAGAGGTTTTATGAGAAATAGTAAATGAGACAAAAGACATACGAACATCCAGAACTTACAATTAATGCACTTTGAAAGCTTTATTGAATTTAGCTCATATGTTGTAATTGCCTTCTCCTAAGTGCTTTTGCTACTTGAATTGATTCCATACTTTGGAAAGGCCACTTTCCTTTTGATATTGGAATATTGTTAGGCCATCCCAAACACTTTGAAGTAAAGTATGTACCTGCACTGATTTAGCTTGTCACCACTCATATATTTTTTTCTTTTTTGTGTATTCCCTACCTATACATATTGAGCACAACAATTTTTGGTAAAGAAGTTTTAGGAAATTAGCGATTTTCATGGACTTGTAGAAGATATTCAAGGTGATCAAATTCTGAGCTTGTAAATGTAAATATTCATCCTGAAAACGTGATTTTTAAGGGCTCCAATCAGCGAACAAGCATCCTGTGTAATTCATGTATCTAATCAAAGCTAACCAACACAGCCTGAATTTCAAATGTCAAATGTTTGCAGTAGGCAAACAACACATATATTTCTTCATCTGTGCATATTCAAAGAATCTCTGTGTGAATAAAACACAAGTAACAAAAAGAAGTATTTATCAAAGTATTTACTCAGCTCTTGTGAGCAACACAGACAGCTGCAATACCAGGTTTGTTAGGAGGTTTTTTGTGATTGATTAATACTATATCAACAATTTTTCTTAATATTTTTCTTGTTTTCTCATAGAGAATATTGTTCTCATGGACCCAAGTATACAAAAAGGGAAATCTTTCTCTTGAAAAATTTTTTGTCAATTCTCCATGATTCATGTAATCACATTTTCCAGACATCTTTTTAAACATATTTTGGTTTTCATCTGATAAATTAAAATTTTAAGGTATGGGTATATTTTTGATGGGTTTAGGGTTTTTTCCACCTCATTAAATTTTAGCTAACTTAGTTTGCTTGTATTATTTCTACAGTGCTTTTTATCCATTTATAGTCTAATTTTGATGTCAATCTTTATCATTATTACACCACCCCATAAATCTTTCTATTGGCTCTTCTTAAAACGTCCCGTTGATTTAAAGATCTCGTTACCTACCAAAGTATGTTCTGATTCTCTGACCTCTTCACACTCCTTCATGGTGACTTCAGTTAATTGCAAGATTATCAGATGATAATATACCAGCATTAAAATGAATTAGCCTGTAATTAGTGTTGCTCCCAAGGGAGACAGTGTACTTAAAATAAAACAGTGCATGTTATATCACGAAAAGCATGAAGCCGAGCATTTCTCCTGTTGTACTTAGATATCCACAACTCTTGCTTTATACAGGGTGTTCATGGTACAAAATCCTAGAGGAGATCTGGAGACAGCTGATCAACTTCTTATTTTGCATCTCGGGTTATTCTTGTCAATTTCAAAGTCTTTAATTTTTAAAAGTACATGACAAAGTGGTTGGCTATGATCTCATTTGGGTTGTCTCATTCTCATTGGTATTTGTTTCCTACACATATTATCAAGATTAAACAGTATAGCCCACAATATTGAGTTGCCAGAAAATGGTTTTAACTAATTAAAATTAATTAATTAAATTTAAATATGAAACAATATTTTTAAAATACTAATGTGTCAGGAGTGTTTCAGAACTTGAGCTATGAATACAAAGCTGTTACAAGCAGAAAAAGTGCTTAGGTTATGGGATATATTATTAATTACATCTAGCTTGTTAATCTGAAAAATTTATCTTTTAGGAGTCCCAGTGCCAAGGTGTTCTTATGCAGGACTAGATGAATAGATTTCATTCTGTCTCCAGAGTAGTGTATTTACCTCTGTTGCCCTGGAGTGTCTGGACACCAAAGGAAACTAAATGGAAAAACAGTTTGTATTTTAGTATTGATTCATTTTTTTAATATGACATTTTACTGCTCTGACTGTATTCTCAAGAATATTTCTGTCTTTCAGTTGATGACAGCATTTAGGACTTAAAATGTACATAGATTGGAAAATTGCACAATTGATAAGGATAGCTCTAACCCTCACTACCTTCTTTTTGAGACAAGATCCATAGAATCATAGCAGTAGGTTATATAACAAGAGGCAAAGTATAGAAAGAAAGCGAGAAACAAAAAAGTGTTCACTTGCACTATATTGTTGTGCAATGCTTCACTGGAAAAACACTAAAGATTAGGTTCCCAAATCCCATGGCTTCCGTGCTGACTGTCTGCTTGAGGAGGGGATGCTTCCTTATGATGGGACCTAACACTCACACATCTAAGTCACATTTCCTTGAAGCATAAATAGTTAAATGTTTTCAGCACCTAATTTGAACCAGTTACTATCCAGAAAATCTGAGCCCTTTGATTTCTAAAGTATTTTGTGGATATTATAGGAAGATATAAATTCTAAACTGTGAACACTGTTGTGTGCTGTTATAGGTAATGTATGTGAAATGTAGAGTGCTAAACTGTTAGTGATAATGGAACAATCTTCTATCTGACATGCTTTTTGTTACATTGCAATTGGGGTTTTTTTGTTATGTTAAGCCATTTTTTTTAATTTTTACTAAGATATCCAAAAGGAAGGTTTCTTTGGGGGGTTATCATGTGGTGTTTTGGGGGCTTTTTTCCCTGTACTTACACAAATATGGTCGAGGAGAGGGAAAAATAAAAATAGCAGAATGCATTTAATTTCATTTCATAAAACAAAACCCACTGAAAATTCTCACATTACATGCTTGAAGGAGAAATTAAATTTAATCATAGCAAAAGAAAACCCCCTGACCAACTAACACTTGTTGGCAGGAGAAAAAAAAAAGAGGGAATAACAATTGTATCTTACCTGCATGTGTTGCTTGCATCTTTAACTGAATTACAGATCAGATTGATTAAACTGCTTTGGCAGTGAATGCAGAAATAATTACATGGGCATCTGCATATACCTGTTCAGAATTTAATTGTTCAATATTTATATTAAAAAAAAAAAACACAAATGTTTTTTTAAGAATTAAGAAGTATATTAATTTTTTATTATTTTGTTTTTGTCTTTCCATAAAAAGATGGATTGATGACTTTTAGAGACTTGGTATTCCCAGACAACAAATTGCTTCTTCTAGAGTTCATAAATTAACCTGATGATGACTAACTATTTAGAATCTATGGTTTTAAAACAAAAGCCTCAACTCTCTTTCTGTTGATGATCTGAGGGTTTTTTTCCTGTATCTCTTTTCCTGCTCTTTGAAAGAAATTTTTTCTAAGTTTTTCTCCTTTAATGTCACATTTTTGATTTCACAGCGCTTCTCATATTCCTTCTCTTTCCTACCTTGCCTGTGTTCATGAGTTCTCTTCCTTTTTCTTTTCTTTTGTATGTAATTATAAACACTCACTTGTGAATATTACAGATTTTACTTTTCACAAAGTATATTATTGATTACTTAGTGTCCACAGCAAAGGAGTATGCCTTTACCCTCCCCTAACAAATAGTGTGCAAGTTACATCATTCTACTTAGGATTTCTACTTATGTATAGGATTTCTGAATGCCAATGTTTTACATCTTCAAATTTAAAGAAACTGTGCCTTGTTTCAGTTTGGTGCTCTTGTATGTGTATATATGTTATATGCATACATGTTTGTACATCCTAGACTACTTCATCTGACTTTAAGAAGTTAAGTTTATAGGGGTGTTATGCCATTTTCATAATTATTAGAGCAGTGCAGCTTGGGAGAATATGTTTTATGATAAAGAGAGTCTTTTTGTTCATATCATAAACAGTGCAGCTGATGCTGACATAGTGTATGCATGCATGCCACAGTGATGTATCATTTTTACCAGTCTAAATACATCAAGAGACAGAGTTTGAATGTATTTTAGGAGCAGCATAGATGGGAATTAGCAAACAAGTGTTTAGAGTAATATCATATTGTTTCCTCGGTATAGATTCTTCTATCACGTCAGACTCTCCATGGTCTGGTTTTCTCTCCCCATAGCATAATGATCAGAACAGTCATGCAGACTGAAAGGGCTTTGAAACTAGAAAAGAACAGAGTGGTGTTTTCAGAAGTTGCATTTCTAGCCTCCAGATCTGTCACTGAACCCACCTGGGATGAACTGGATACCAAACATTGAAAGCTTTGTTAACTACACAGAGCTCAAGAGTTGTGCCGGTACCTTAAGGAAGCTACGAATCAGCTATCAAAGGGCAATCCTGAGAAGAGAATCAATGGAAGGTGTCCTACTTGCCAAGTGTTTATTCCTAGCAAACAAGATTACTTTGATGACAGGGCTGTTTACGTAGCCACTTTAAAAAACAGTATGTGTGATTTTGCCTTTAGATGCCCAAAATGAAATGTGAGCTGAGACGTCACTCCTATTCTGAAACCGTTTGGGTCTGGCAATAAATAAGTTTGCCAGTGAATTCTAAAACTCTGACAGAGGGAGTAAAGGGAGTTTTTTGTTAGGTCAAATTCACATGCCTGTCTGTGTACAGCATTCAGCTGTTATAGTGCTCATAAAGGAAGTCTGGATGATGTTTTCCCATGTTCACTTTTTTCTTCACCTTCTTGCCTTGCCATAGGGAAACATACCTATCTCAATGTAGATTATAGTCTTAAAATCTCACAAAAAATGTTATTCAAGCATATGGAAGGTGTGTGCTGTCAGGAAATTCCATGAGAAACAGAGCTGTCCAGTTTAACAGAACAGATAATTTTCTAAAAATATTCAATGTATCCTTCACAGCGTGCAAGAAAGGTCACTGTTGCTATAAAGTTGTTTTAAGTACATGTACCAGGAACACAATTCTTGACTAAACATTTTGGCACAAACCTGAAAACGGATATCTAATTCCAGGAGCATTTAATTATTTTGGGTCAAAAATCTTAAGGAAATGAGTAAATATTTCATATGCTTAGTATTAGGTAAATGCAACATTATGGAACCATTTAGGTGCGTATCTTGGACACAGTGTGTCCAGAGACCATCTGCTAAATTCCCAGCTGGATATTTGCATGAAGTCTTACTGAGTTTATACACCAAATCTTCAGTGGCTTTGCAGACAAGGTAGTGAACATTTCTCCTATCAGTTGCGACTTTCTTGCTAAAATCGCTGCAGTGACTGTAACTTGTTACCGAGCTGGGCTGGGGTGTGAAGCAGTGGATACTGTTATAAATTCATTATATCTGCAGTAAGAAGCAGTAAGGCCAAGCAATGTGTGCTTTCTTCTCTAAGTGGTTACTTCCAATGCAGTCTATTTTCCCAGTGTTGTATTCTGTTAGTTTAATATGTCTTAAACAAAGTAGATTTACCGCATAAAAGGGGAAAAAGGTAAGAACTTAATGACAACAGCATTGAGATGGAAATCCATTTTTGATCAAAGATGCACAGAAAGAAATCAACTAAATATCCAGTGCAGGCAAGCAGTAATGTAAAGTTCAAAAAATTTGTAGTTAATATACCTCCAGGCAGTAGCCCACTTACGGATTTTGAAGATTGGCAGGCCCAAATGCTGCTGCTCATAATAGTAAGTACCAGCGAGAAAGTCAGAATTCTGTAACAGGCACTGAATAGGAAAAAAAACCCAGAAAGCAGATAGAAGAAAGAAAATTGCTTTACAGTTTCAAAGGCTGCATTCAACACTACAAAAATAAAATAATTTTTCACAATGGTACCTGTATTGTGCTGTTGTAATATAAAAATTTCAATGACAGAATGACTAAAAGAAGATACAGGTTTAGATAGAGACACCAAAGTGTTACTCCTTCCTTTCCTTGATTTTAATCAATTAATTGGTTTAATATGCTGCCCAGCAATCTGGTTATTTTATGACCTGTTTCATTTAAGAAGGAGAAAGTGGGGAAAAAGAGACAAAGATCAGAAAAATTCTTTTTGGGTAGGCAGGTCTGAAATTACCTTGTACTCAAAATTAGATAATGGGTTCAGCTTTCTTGTTATGGCACCCTTCGGCTGTATCTTTTCTTAACAGATACTTTGCAGCAGTGTTTCTCTTTCTCTGTTCAAAACAAGCTTAGCAGGAATTTTGTTAGATCTTTGGTTTCTTGAGGATGCCCAGATAGCAGATTAGGCCAAGGTGACCTTTTTCATTTGTGCTTCCCTAGAAATTATTGCTCTATTTTTTTTTCTTCTTTCTTCCCTAGATATACTAACAGTAAGATCTTTTTCTTTCTTGTTTTTTAAATCTTGTTATATTATGTTAGACTACTACCAGCCATCCAATGCTGGTTTAAATTCACTGAAGGCTTATATAAGTAAAGAATGATTTGCGTGTTCATTAGGTGACATTTGACATCATGTTTTGCTAGCAGCAAATGAGTTTCCTAAAGTTTGTGTCTCCTAACTGAGTGGTGGCAAGCCCACTTAGCTTAAAGTCCTGGTTTGCCTGAGCATCCCTGCCTCATGTGCCATCCTCTAAGCAGCAGGATGGGGAGAACTGTGTGGGGACCTCTGTTTCAGTCTTAGTCTTGAACTGCACTTTAAGTATGTTCAGTCAAATAAACCCTGGAATGAAATACCTTATACTAGTGCACTATTAATCAAGAGCACTTAGCTTGAAAATCTCTTGTTAATTTATTTTTTCTCTGAAATTTGAGAATCTGCTTTATCTAGTGCTTTGATTGCAAACTGGAGATTACTTGGAATCAGGAATTTTTTGTAAGCTTTCCTAACTTTTCAACTCCATCCTAGCATTCTACAGCTCAAGCTTCTGGAATTTTAATTGTTCTTCCATCTTTTGTCTTCCCTTTGAATAGTTGTTGAGTTATTAAAAGGGTACATCAAAATGTTTTCTATAAAACTCATTTCATTCTGAGTTGTTTTTCCATGGGCCAAATACAGAGATATGAAAGGATTTTTAATGAGATTATAAATACTTTAGATATTCTGTACACTTTCAGAATGACTGGATCTATTCTCAACTTTACATAATGACAAATTTTTTTTTTTTATTTTTTATTTCCTTCTTTAATTCCTTTCATCTGGTATAAGGATTACATTTTATACATCTGCTATTATACAAAAAGAATGCGAAGAATATGCAAACAAGTAAAACTTTAATAAAAAATATCAAGTATCAAGTTATTTTCCCTTGGTCTCTATCAGATCTCAAACAGTACTTTTTAATTTTTCTAGGCTTGCACATGGATAAAACTGACACTTTCTTTGTCTGTATACCTAGAAAAGACGGGGCTCAGTCCCCTGAGGCAAAGCCAGACTGAAGATGATTGCTTAAATTCAAGTTCTCAATTTTTTTTAAGCCTGCTTTTCTCAATACAGTCGCCTAACAGTTTCCTTATTCCAATCAGTAATCAAGTTTAAAACCATCAGATTCCATGACGTTTGTGCTGGCTTTAGCATCCATTGTCAGGGAAAAGCTGATAATATAATTTAGGACTAAACCCTTTGCTGTAATAGCTGTTTTTCAGCAAATGCTTAATGCTTCCTGAAGTATCTGTTTTATTATGACTTACTGACAACAACTATTGCCATTTATGTAAACCATGCTCAGCTATTAACATAAATATATCCATGAGGAAGGATATGCATGTGAGATATACTAGAGGACCATGGAGAGATTTATAACCATGAAAGACTGATAGGTGTATTGTCCATCAAAATGAAAGTGAGTTGGACACATTCCTAGAAGCATTTTTTTGCAGATAGGCTGCATTTCTTTCCTAAATGAAAAATTCTGAAGCCCATAGATCTTCTGATCACCTAAGTTCTGTCAAGCATTTGACTATTTGAGATATTATTTCTCTCTGTCTATTAAATAACCCTCTCAAGCTGCACTGTCACCCTCAGCTCTATATGAAATATTATAGATGTCATTATTGTGTGCATCATCTGAACTTCATTTCATGAGATATGAAAACCAAAACAAAAGGATCTTTCTGTCTTTTAACAATGTTTGTCCTAGTAACAGAGAAGGGAACTGTAATAGCAAGACTTGAGTTCCTGACTGAAAACTGAATTGGTAAAGGAAACCTCTAACAAGATCTTGTGCCGTATGTACTTGATTGCCATGAAATTTAAATTAAATTAAAATTCCTGATGGGAAGCTCTTAGCTCAAGAACCTTGAGCAAAGGCAGTGGCTCATGAGATAGAGACAAAAATTATTTCGGTCACTAGTTACATCTAGAAATGCCAAAATCCATTCTATAAGGGAAATGAAGCTTGGCTTGTAACCCCTACAGAAAGTGGCCAGGCAAGGGATGCTTAGAAACATTTGATAGCTGATGAATGAGAGCTAGACTAGGAGAGCAGTGAACACAGGGAACAAAAAAAAAAATAATTCAGGACCAGGAGTGTCCTCTTCTAAAAGGCTTTTGATAAAATACATTACAATGCAATAAAATATATTTGTAATTCACTTTTTTCAAATCTATGGTATAAAACAGAAGAACACATTTTGGTTTCAGTAGTTGAATAACATTGGTTTCAGAAATCTAGGAGATCTTAAATCACTGCCAAAGTCTACTTTTTGAAAAATTAAAGGAAAATCAAAGAAGTTGTATTGAGAGATTCATGTGGGGACCAATCTTTCAGAGCTTTACCTCAACTGCTGCTAAGAGTTATAGATGAGCTCTGTCACTCCCAACAGAAGGGATTTTATTTTTCTGCTAGGAATTCAAATACCTCACCAGCAGATCTAGAAAGAGGTAAACACTGATACAGCCCTATTATCTGAGCCATCAAAAATAACCGTATAATATCATATCATAATATCATCAAAGAGGTTTCTACTTGTCCAACACTTTGCTTTTTTACTTCCCCACTTATCAGTAAGTCCTGAGAAGTGAAAATCATGTTGCAAGTATGAAATACATAATAAAACTGTAATTTTAACAGGAAAAACATTGATGATGAATGCAAATAAATTAGGCAAACCATTCACTTTAAACATATTTAATCTAATTAAAATAATTGCAGACAGAGTCTGTGGTAGCTTGGTGCTGTTTTATTTCTCTTCCATTCTTTGAATATAGGAAAAACTGTTCAATGATTTTTGCTTCTAGTTAATTTATTATGACAATCTGGTTTGCTAGAATATTCTGCCTTTCATTCCTGGTATATGTTCATTATTAATATGCTGCAGTGGAATTTTATAAAAAATAGTAATACTTCTGCTTCCATAGCACCCATCACTTGGAATTCTATAACATAAATCCTACAGATTCTGATAGAAACTAAACAGAATAAAAATTTACCAATGTATCAGGCATCTTTAATAATTTGTTGGTTTTGTACCTTTTCAGTGTTACCAAAATGTCTTTCATTCTTTTAACAGAGAAGAAACTTTCTGAAAAAAAATCAGTTGAAGGTTGAAATTGTAATATTTCCCTGGAATATAGCCCCTCATAATGAAATACTTCAGGCCCTTATTCACCAAATAGTCTTGATTCTTACCATTCATTCTAATGCTAAATATCTGTAAAATTCAGGTTTCTTTTCATTTTATCAGTATGACTATGATTTAATTCAGTCTTGACCACTGTGGCTCCTAAATCATAAAGTAATCAGTTGTGCCTCCTGTAAAATGAACTGAGAAAAGTTTGCCATTTTATGAGCTCACTACATGTGCTAGACATCTCATTTAAAACATTTAGGAAACTCTTCTATAATGAAATTTATCATTTGAAGCCTGGACTGGCTGTTAATGGTCCAAAAATAGACCAGTCCATTCTGGAGGATATTTGCCTACAAAATGCTATCTATTGAACTTTTCTTGAAGCAGCTGCTTGTCTTTGTCTATCAAGAATATCAGATGTCAGTTTGTGTCGATTAATTATAAGAAAGCTTGCATTTAGTGTTAACCCCGTAAATTAACTGTCAATGTATACATTCTAAACCTGTGTCAAATAAGCTTTAATAGGATATATGCAAATTCTCAGAATGCAAATCTACAACTGTCAGATTGCTGATGTTATTTCAAACCTTCTTCCTTTTCTTTCATAATTTTGAGTCAAGGGGAAACAGTTCTTTGCAAATTGAGGCAGTCTCAAGGGGCATATGGGGGGATAAAACACAGCTGGCATTTACATGGTACCACAGTGAAGCATCTTTTCTCTGCCAGTGTATTACATAAGTGATGTCTAAAAATAATAAAGTAGAGAGAAGGTGACATTAAAGGGGAAACCATGTCCTGCAGGCTTATGAAATAAAGATAATACTGCAGAAAGAGAATAGGGACTGCTTACACCCTAATATGGTAAACCAAGTAGGATTCAAAAAAATGCTGTTTGTTATGAAAGGTTTCTTAAGGTGCAAAACATGCATAGCACTGAGACAACGTTTCTAGTAAAGCAATTTAGAATTTTTTATTGAATATAAACATCTGCAACTCATCCTGAGAAGGACTCATTTTTTTTTCTCTCCGTGAATGGCTGAGATTTTAAATGTGGTAGGCCAACTGGTAAACTGGTTGAAGCCACAGAATTCTGTCAGTTTCCAAAAAGTTGCAGTAGTTAGAAGGTACAGCTAAAACAGTGCAGAGCCTATATCGCTCAGCAAACTTGAGATGAAGAATCAATGGTCCCTCGTGTAGTGCATTTTGTAGAGTCTGTTTTAGGGAAAGGTGGGAGAATGTTGAAATCATCATTGTCCTGACTTTGCTCTGACTTACCCAGTCAAAGTCATACATCTGATGCTTTGTGTCTAAACTAAGAGGGTGAACCATAAAGTTATCTCAAAGCAACATATGCTGATTATATACACTATAAACTCCTCAGTTTAATTTCTAGAAGCCATGCATCCCCACAGTGAAGCTTTGTTGAATGTCTGCGTATGAAGTTGTCCCTGCCACAATTTACAAACAAGAATGCTCTATTTTAAGGGTGCCATGCATTTGGACTTTCAAGTCTGGAAGACATATCTCAGGTAGCAGAAATCCCACTGTTCCCTATTTCTGATTTCCCAGACATTTTACATACTACTTTTTCATACATAAATGAAAGCAAATAACACAATGGCCTCTACCTGTAACTGGCTATGCAAAGGAATGTAGATCATTCTTAGAAAACTATGTGGAAAACGAGAAGGTTTTGGAGCATGTTTCCAAGTATAAAACTAGAGTGGAAGGAATACAGTAATATATAGCCTCAGAGTCATCCCTAAACTGTGTGAATTGGAACTGAAATGGCAATTTCATAGTTCAATTCTTGGCACAGATAATATATCTAAGAAATGTTCCAGATAATCATCATCTGGCATAAAACCTTGACCAAGATGTCTGTAGACTAGTTCTTCATCAATACAATGTTTTTATGACCATCCATGTCTGTAAATTCTTGTTCTCAAGGGCCTTTTAAGTTAGTAGAGCATACCAGGCTGGAGAATGTCTTCTTGGATTATTACTTTATAATATTATTTAATATTTTGGAATCTTACTGACATGGAGAAGAATTCTTATTTTTGTCCTGGTACCTACCTAGCATCTCATCAGCTTGTAAATAGTAATACCAATATATGGTTGAGTTAGTGCTGTATGGATACCAGATTTACCAGATTACTTAATAACAGTTATGACAAAAGAGAGCAGCCTGAACAGATGGCAACTTTCTCTGAAAACCTTGTTAAACTTTCCACTATTAAACTCTCACCATTGTAAACATCCTGTAAGGTCAGGTTTTGAAGAATAAGGAGCTGTTTCATTACTTAAATGCCCAGGAAAAATTAAGCCTGAGAAAACTGACAGCAGTTTTTCTTGAAAACTGTAAGAATATTTCTCATAATTTATTTTAAATTAATACAATTCATAAAATTAAAATATGCAAAGCTCTAGGTGCAATTATTTGTGTAGTCTATTGGTCTGCAAAAATTAAAAGTGGGACCTGTGAGTCATTGGATTTAATCTTCACAATAGAGGTATTCAATTGTTTTGAATATAAAAAGCAAGACTGTTAGCATATTGTATATACTGGTATGAAAAGAGAGAAAAAAAATGTACGCTCACTAAAGGCTTAATTCTCCTTTACTTGAAATGCAGGTCAGATTTGACCCTACACTCTTCTGATATGTATTTCATATTAAGGTAAATCTTTCTCATAGTTCTATTTAAAAAAGCAATTTTGGAGAAAAGATGAGTGTTTATCACTGCTAATCACACACCAATTAACATTTTTGTCTCCAGATCAATCCACTTTTGAAGGTTCTTGGTATTCCTTATCTTTTTAAAAGCTATTGTTTGTTTGTAAGAATGTACAGTTGGTTTCCCCAATAAGCATTTATTTGCATGTATAAATATTCCTAATTCCTGCTTTCAACAAGCACTTAAATTCCTTTTATGTAAATATTACCATTTATTTTGCATGCAGTTGCACATTTTTGAGTGCTTTTAAAATGTAGCTTCTATTTAAAACTGTCCACTGGAAGGAAAATTCCATGTTATACTTCAGAATGTTGGTGAGTTAAAATCCTGAAATGTCCTATATTTACAAAAATATAATTATTACTTTTCTCTTTTGAAAATTTTTTTTGTTGACATTTAAATATGCTGCTAATATATTCTGTTAACATTGCAGTTTCTGATATATTTGAAATCTAGGAGAATGAATCTCAGTGACTTTTAAAATATCATCAAGCCAATCCTATTTCTCTCTCAAAAGGCTTTTCAAAATATGAATGTTCCAATGTTTGATTGAAAACATCTGGACTTTTCACATAGACTTAAAAATTAGCAGATCCCATCTTTTATCCCAGTCCTAACTGTATATTTTTTGTCTTCTTTTTCTTTGTTTCCAGTGCTCATCGGACTGCTGGAATTGCCCAGTTTCATTGAAGTTTAGACTTTACAAAGAGAAAAGTACCAAAATGTGCAAAAGAAAGCCAGGCAGACAGGACTACGGAGCCAACAGGATTGAAAAATCTTATGATTTGAGGAAGATTGTCACCTGCACAAGAGCAGGAGTATGGCTAAAGAAAAAGGTACTCTGTCCTGTGCAAAGCACAATCACAGCAACATTGGAATATTCACCTGTACTTCATGTGTTTCACATAACTCTTATCTCTTTCTTTAAATATCTCTTACATGATTTGTGCAAACTAGTTTAAGGTGTCTGTTGACTAAATAACCATATGGGGATCCTACATAGCATCTCAACACGGTTGCAGTTGTGGTACATATGGATAAATTTATGGAGTAATCCCACTCTCAAATGTTCTTGTTTCTTGGATGAGAAGCAGGTAAAAGCATAGCTTTTTATCTGCTATTTCTGATTATACACAACCATACAAGAGGAGCACACAGTTAGGAAAATTCAAATTCTTAACATTGAACGGTATGGAATGATTCTTTTATATAGGTGTAAATCCTAACTCTGAGACACAGAAATATTTTATGTGCTATTCTTAAACTGCAACCCAATTTATCTGCAATTGAACTGCAGTTGCATTTTAAATGCAACTGCCTTTTTGACATTCTCTTGAAAATCCTAAACCAACTCAAAGCCACTCGAGCTGAAGAACTTTTTGTACATGGATTTGTACTTTGCAAGCCCTAAGAATCCTTGCAAGGACTATGTTTAAAGAGCGATTAAGTGCCACTCACCACCTGTGGTTCTCTGCACCATTATGCACACTCTTAGCCACATAATAAAACTTTTTTCACATCAAACCTAAATTGAAAACAATTGTGGTCTCTGTGTTATACATAGTTGGATATGGTACCCAGAAGATTACATGGGCTGCTGTACATCTCACTGTTCTCCTGTTGTTGTAAACTATTGTTCTTGGGAAGAATATGAACAATTTCATATCATTACATGGCATTCTTTATTTTAAACAGGCACTGCATTTCCGTTGTCCAGGAGCCTGCAGATAGTTTCAGTTTACAGGCACTGGGCAGATCAGTTTTTACTGTTGCTGCCAACCTTAGTTTCGACACATGCAAGAAATATCTACCATGAAACATGTCAAAACAAAGTTTCTCACAAGATGGTTTCTCCAAACACGTGCAAATGATGCCTTAAGTTTTAGTTTTCAAACTTTCCAGATTCTGTACTACATTAGTATTTAACTGAACTTCATATAAAGCATTAGCAAGTTCTCCTCACAGCTTAGTTAGACAAAACAATCCTTTTCCAGCCTGAGAACCAAGGACACAATTACAGCTTCAGGCCCAAAGTATAAACAGCAAATTGAGGAGAGCAATCTGGGAGGATGGGACTTCATAACCTGAAGCTGTAATTGGACAATTAACTACAATATGTAAATGGACCAAAACTTATAAAACCATGAAAACATGTGACCCGTTGTCCCTCTTGGGTGTAGCCTCAGCCAGGCTCTTGTACTGCCCAAGCTGTATCCTTTGAAGGCCTTTTTAATAAAAAATTACTTTATTCCTTTAACACTGTCTAGCCTCTGTTATAGGTAGCCTCTCAAGGCATCACTAAAAGAATAGAAATTTTCTTCTGTTCAATCCTGTGTGGTGTACAATACTACTTTATATATAGCATTAATTCAGAATATGTTATCCATCTGTTTCCTGTAATTGTTCTAGGATGCTTGGTTTTGGAAAAGTGCCAACTGTTCCAGCAGCTTGATAACTTACGAACATAAGTGTATTCCCAGTCTGAAGGTACTTCAAGTACTTGATTGTGATCAAATAACTTTTAATTTGTCAAGTAATCAGTGGCAGACACAGAAATAAAATGAGGGATTCTGTGATTCTAACTCCCTACTGCAACTTCTGAAATACATTCTTGAAAATGAAACCTTGCTGGCAGGATATTTTCTTGTATAAGTTCATAAAGTAAATTGTTTCACCATCTTTAAAAACACACAGTTTATATGTCAGGTGTTTGCTGCTCATCTCTCCACAGATCATTAAGATGTGAATTGAAAGTCCTCCTTTCCTCATCTTTATTTTTCTTTTCTCTATTCCAACTCCCCTTCTTTGATGATTAACTTTTGAGATTATCTCTGGAGGGATCATGTGGAATATCATTTTTGTAAAGTTCCCAGAAAATTCATGAAAGTATTCTGCAATCTGCAGAAATCTAGATATACTTTTAAATGCCTTTATATCTTGTTTTCTTTTTGAATACCCATAACTTTGACTGTTGGCACTGACTTGTAGAAATACACTTTATAGGTCTCTAGATCCCATGTCTCTAAATTGCACTTTCTGAAAAACTGGCAATTTCTGTACACAACACAAAGATTGAATGCAAGGCTGGAATTCAGCTTTGGATTTCTGCTGATGATATAAACCACAAAAGCTTCTTGGTTTATGAACAGCGGCAACAATACAGAGAGACTGTATTATTGCCTGTGTATTCAATTAGATATAAAGTATTACCCACAATCCAAAAATAATTCATATTTGCAATTTCCAATTTAATTGTAAATAGATAAATGGAGACTATTTAAAGTCTAAGAAATGAATGAAAATGGCTGAATAATCCGTGACATGCTGCCTAAAACAAACGTGGCTAGTTTAGACAAAAAAAAAAATCCAAATTATATTTAATAAATTTCTGTAGGCACCTTCTTTCCTTCTGTTCAGTCCTCAGCTAGAAGAGACATTTCCAGACCAGGGATTCCATTATAACAGACTAGCACTGTATATGGTTGGTGCCAAAATACCCTTCCTCTTAATATCTTTGAGACAGTTGGTGACATCACAGCAGAACTAGATAAAATTAGACCCATCCCTGGAGCTGTATGAGGTGATATAATAGAGCACCTCCTTGGGAATATTCTTTTCCAAGTCCTTCATGCTCCTGTACAGATTTCTGAACCAGTGGGTAGGAAATAAGTGACATTTGCCAAATATGATTAAATTTTTAACCAAGTTTTCTTTTATACGTCCTGGTAGCAGTGAGGGGGAAAAACGCAAACCCTTTTTTGTTTGAATCTTATTATCTTCTACTTAGGTAATGAGTTCACAATAAGCTTAGCAGAGTGGTCCTAGCAGAAAATCATCTTGCAGTAGAATTTCAGGGTAAAAATGTTTTTTATGTGATTAATGCAGCTTATCCATTAATTCTCTCAGTATGTGACTATTACTATAGTCCATATTTGGGCGTGAAAGTCTCTTCTTTCATCATTATTTGCGTGACAACACAATAAAAAAAGACTTTTAATATTCTTTCATAAGAATATTTTTTATGCTATTTCTATTTTATATGCGACAGTGCCCATTTGCCACTAGTCCCTCTGATATTAGCTATTAAACAAGCAATGGAATTTGTCTGGGAACCTTTTACCACCCCATACATATGCTGAAGGAACTGAGCATCTCAGTCACCAGAACACAGGTTCACCACATCCTTGATTAGCACTGCAAGGGGGTTATCTGGTTGTATTGAACACTACCACTAGTCAAATAAATACATGGAAATAAGTTATAATATGTAGAATATACCATATGCCTTGAAAAATTATGAAAGACAGTTGAAGAAATAAAAAGCCCCAAACACACAAAACAAAACATGCTGTTATCACTTAAGTATACATCTGTAGCACTCTCTTTACTCCTTTTGTCAAGGTGACTTTTCTGCAGAATCCAGACACATGATCCCATATCCCATATTCCATATTCCATATCCCATAATTTTCCTGCCTCCATTGCATTCTTCAGAGAAGGGTATCTTCTGGAGAAACAGTTTGACTTTTATATCTAAGTATCTTCTGGGACTCCTCCAGGAAGTCTGGATTTCTTCCCTCTAAAGTTATTTATTGTTTTATTATTCAGGTAGTATTCTGGAAACTTAAACAAGCATTCTTTTCGCTGCTTGGGTGCTGCAAACTACATTTTGCTAGACAAGCTGTCGTGTCATGAATCTGACCTTTTATAATTTTCCTCAAAGGACAGCAGTACTGTCCCTGCATCCCCTGATGAGTCATGATAAAGCATCCAACTCAGTTTTAGATTTGAAATCAACTGTTACAATAGCAGACAGAGTTGAAAGGAATATTTAAATGGAATCATGCATATAGTTCACTCTTCACTGAAACTAGACATGACAGTAATCAACAACTTCTGAGGCAGCCACCAGCTTTAAGTGCTTTGCCCTCACAGACCTTTCTTCTAGTCATGGTAACACCTATAAGCCACAGCCACGAAGAAGGTGGTGTGTGAGAAGCTGTAAACATCAGCAAAGAAGGCCAGCAATCCAAATAGAAATTATTATCTTCTTGGATACTGACAGGAAGATATGCTCAATGAAACAGGGCTGTAGCTCCTCAGGATTGGAAGTGCTAGAGTTAATAACTCTACTGACAGTGTTTGATGTCTCGGAATCAAAGAGATTCAGAGATTACAATGAGGTGCTTTGGTTTGGTAACTTTTTGGGGTTTTACAGAAAGTGAGGAACAGCAAAGTAGACAGGTAGCAAAGTAGAAAGGCTGAAAGGGAAATTAAAAAATAAAACTGGTAATGGAGCCAAGTGGATGTTGTAATGAGGACAGGAAGGTAAGCAGAGAAAGGGAGGTAGTGGAAGTATGGAAAGAGAGCTGACATGGTCAGGTGGCAAAAACATTACAATGATCTTTATACTATATGAATGGGACAATATTGTATTTTTCAAGTATCCAGAGGAAAGGATAATGCTGTAATTGAGATGAAAAGTGTTGAACATCTGAATGGAAGTATTGCCTGTTTAAATTGAGAGGCCATACCTCAAAAATGTTATGCACAAAACATAGCCTAGATATTCCACTGACAGACAGTATTGTTCTGTTATAATTGAAAAGGGAGGGAGTGAGGAAGGGAAGTGAGCTTGAGTAGCAGATAGAAGTACAAAGGGATTAAAAGTTTTTGTTTATGCACAAGGATGCAGCCCAGTAAAGGTGAGGAAAAATGTGTGTTGTTGTAACAGCACAATATAACAGGAAAGCACTATGCTTGATGAAAGCTCTTCATTTCCAGGCTGCCTCTCCTTCATTAAATTTATATGGGAGAAAAACAGGTGTATTAAAATGTGCTTTCTAGCATTAGATAAGCTAACGGTGTGGGCAGAATTATAGACCAACCAAAAATAGTACATGAGAAAGATGACAGATAAATATGAATGTATCTTTGTAGGAGAGAGAGGGGTACATGTGCCCTGTCACCTGCAGGCTGAATATGTTCCTTGGAGTAAAAAAGCTGCTTCACTCTTTCTCAGATTTCAGGTAATTATCATGCAATGCTTATTTCAGGTCATGCTTGACAAAAGAATAAAAATTTATTAAATTGGAGAAGATTTTCCTTTTTTCTTTTTCCATAATAGTTGCATTATTTTAGTGTATTCCGACCACCAGTCTCTACTGCTTCACTACCCAGCAAGCAGTGAAATATTTTCTGCTTCTGTTAATATCATACTAAAGAAATAGGAACCAGAATTTATGACAAGGATGCTTAGAAATATTGTGGTTGTCATTCACAAATTAAGTCATTAAAGTCACACTTTCCCCAACACTCACCATCAAATGTAGCTTGCTGGAAGTGACTCTGGAATTAAATTACTGAAAAGAATTTTTAAAATTGAGAAAACATTATCTGATTATGAGTGAACTACGTCACTGTCTAACAAAAATCTGCAGTACATAAGAGATGTAACTTACAGAGAAGCAAGGGTTAGGGACTCGGTGCCTGAAATTTGAGAGGAACAGCATGCCTCATTTTTATTTGAAAACTTTTTAATAGACTTTCTCATGACACTCATACTAATTTTACTAAGTGCAGAGTCTGGTAGCATTACATTGCTGATCTTTGAACAAATGGATGAATTCATATAATTGTGAGACCAATATGATTTTCCCAATATATTTCGATCAGTGTTAGCTCTCCATCTCAGATTATTAGTTACACCAATTCACAGCTAATTAATAATATTTCCACAATGTATAGAGAACCCAAAAACATTATTGTTGTTTTGGTTTGTTTTTTGCTTAGTTTGTTTTCTTTTTAGTGTGGAACATTTACAAAATGCTGGTTTCATGTGAAACAGTTTTCGGTTTTTGTTTTTAAGAAATCTGTAATTTTGGCACTGATCTCTTTAGGGTTTAACAAGGCAGCTAACTTACAGGGCCTGTAAATTAGATTATTTGGAAATGTCATAATACTCTTGCAAGAAACCAGACTGGTTCCTGCTAGAAGCTGTGAGAATAATCAAGAAACACTCAGGTTTAACTTTTTTTGTAAGAAAAATGTTTTCATTTGTTCTAAGAAAAAGGCTTTGATTTCCTGGTGCAGCACGTGTAAGGTAAATCCTGTCTTTGCAGAGTTTGCAAATGCTTAGCTTACCTTTTTATGTAAAGGTATTTTGGTGAGCATGCAGTTTTCCCTGAGATTCCTGTAAGCACTCAAGAGGCAGCTGCTCAATCTTCTCATCCATCAAAAGCCAGTCATACAAGAGTATTTTAGACATAAACACAAACAACAGAAAGAACAATATTAAATCTCAATGGGTATTATTGAACTGTAATTCCTTCCAAGGTGCATGTAAAGGCATATGTTATAGGAGCCAGCTTAAGAAGTTTGGTCATAAGAATTCTGACTTGAAATGATGAAATTATGAAATGACAGGCTTTATAATCTGAAAATATTTTCTTCTTGTATTGTAGAGATATAACATTTTAGCCATTTCCTTCCTTTTATCCCACATCAGGAAATCTCAGTGCTATTAGAAAACTGAAAAACATTATGCAAGTGTTTGGAAAATGAATGAAAAGTAGGGAAGGAAAAAACATGGTATTATACCAAAGCTATTATAGTATCAACTAGGCAAGGTACTTTTGATCAAGTCCAGACTTCAAGCAAATGCTTTCATAATCTGAACCATGAGATAGCTTTTTGGAAGAGTGAATAAAAAGCTTCTAAAATATAGATTAGTAGAACCTAGTCATCATCCCCTTAAGTATGTGGTAGACCTTTCTAACTAGATGTATAATATATATTTCTTGTATTAAATGTCACAGTAGCTAAACAAGCTAATGCAACTGAATAACAGAGAGTAAAAGTAAATGTCAGGGGATACTGTAAAACTGCTATTTATTTTTTTCCCAGGGCTTCTGTAATGTCATAATTGTAAAAGTAAACTTGAGAATGTTAGTTGATAAAAACCCTAAGGAAAAATAAGAGCTCTTTCAATATTCTTTAGTATATATGAATTATATATAGCATACTATTATCCTTTAGCCTAAAATAAATTAAAACAACCTATTAATCATGAAAATATTGAAAACTACCACAGGATTTTGGTTCTATTTTTCCTCCTACATATCTAATATTTATTATTAATTGTACAGATTCTATTGTTACACATTGGCATTTATAATAAAGTTCTGTATCAAGTGACTTTGGCTAGAAAACATCTGTAATGGACATTTTATTGGTTGTTTAGAAAGGCAATCTTCACAATAGACTCCTAAAACAATTCTTAGTTTAATATTTGCAAAAAAATAGCATTTTATAGAGTTATTTTCATCTTCCCCTCATTCTGTAAACATTAATTGATGAAGATGAAGATTTTATATATTCATATATTTATGATGTATGCTATTGAGTCTGATTGACTGTTTCCTGACTACAGAAGAGATTTGTTATCATTAGATATGCCACATTAGTGAGTTGCCACATTTGAACAGGAATTGTCTTCAAAGGCAACCTAATTTGGCTTTAATATGTATTTATAGGCTTTGAGATTTGATCTTTTAGAAGTAACAGTTGTTGGAAATAGCTTTCACCTTAAATTTTGATTAATTTTTACTCCATGTTTTCTAGTTGTCTGCAGTTAATTAACAGTTGACCCAATGCCCACTAAATCCACTGGAGTGATATTTAGAATCCTTCAGTTTCAGAGCAATCAGAAATCTTGAATCTTTGTCTAACATCGAAAAGATGATGTACATGGTGCATCCTCAAATTGCTGAGGGCAAGACATAGGTTTGTGGAACAGACAGATATATCTGCAATAAACATGAAAGGAAGAAATTGGACAAAATGCTATTCTTGGTGTTAATACCAGTTTTTCATTTTAGAAGACACAAAGATTTTGGTTTTTGGGAGAAATATGATGGATCATAGAAATAAGTTATTCTTCCTACATTGATACTAGATTTAAATACTTTCATGTGTTACATCACTACACATTTTTTCATTGAACAGTTTTCTTTCAAATGTTTGAAATGTTGGCAATTGTTTTAATAAATTGGTTTTCAATAGTTTATTTAGCATTTGACACAGTGTCATGATATTACTAATGCTATACAAAGTGCTCACTGCAAAAGGATGGAAAGATGTTTTTCTGTTAAAGATTTTAAGGTATTGAAGGTAATTAGCTGACAACATTATGATATACTATAATGGAAACTCAGTTGCCCTTTCTGAGGCAGATCTATTTTAAAGTTCATGCTGAACTAATGTTTCTATTTGTCTTTGTGGCCATTGTTCACTGCACTGGCATTAGAAAATATGTTGTAGATCTGCCAGTCATTGCTCCAATAGTAAAAAACTAAGAAATTACTAATAATCTGCAGATCAGCTAAAGGATAATTATTATCCAAAAAATGTCCAGTAGCAAATTTCCTTCTTCTTAAAGAATGACATGTATAGTTAAAATACAATTCAGAAGATATAATTGTCATAAAGATTTTAATTTTCCCCATGCTAAAAAAAAAAAAAAGGCATCTCAAGACTGCTTAGACAGAGGAATTATTTCATCACTGCTTTAATTTTCACTGGCAATTTTTAACCAGAAATCAGTATTTTTACTGCAGCTTCAAAAGGTATTAAGCAAACAGCAAGTGAATTGCTACTTGCCAGTTTGCTCTAAGAACTCCAGCAGTACAAATCAAAGTCTGTTGGGCCAGAAATATAATACATGATCAGAGCATTTCTAAAATCATTTGAGACGACTGATCTGGATAATGAACAGATAGAGTAAGGAATTTCTTTTTGTACAAGCTCTATATGAAATGCATATGGTTCAGTATTCTGAATCCAGCAAGTTATTTAAGTGCATGAATAACTTCAGCTACAGTCATATTGATATAGCAAATTAATATGCTTCCTTCAACTGGTTTATGTAGCTGATCACCTCCTATGAAATAAAAATTTTAAAGGAAGTTGAAATGTCCTGGAAATGCACAACCTTCTCTTATACTTACGGAAGTTCATATTGATTTATTAATAATGTGACACCAGTACATCTAATTTGTCAGGATTTATTTCTTGTTTTCTATAAAAGATAGATTTAATATAGTAACTCTGGTTTTGTTTACTGGAAAATCTGGTTTCCTGTTGGTGTTACTTTCCAAACTACTAATTTTCTGAGATTAGAGGAAAACACTCAATAAGACAGATGCTAAAATGAAGGTGTTCATTGTTACTGCAGCACCAAAAGATTTCATTTATTTATAGTTCATAAAGGTTTAATATATGATACACAGAAGTTTAAATAGTAGACAAACAGATAGTATGTAATATGCATGGAATGTTATAGGCAATATCTTATTCAAATATATATAATATATATTATAATAAATGATAATAAATGATTAAGAGTGACATACAAAAAATGCATAACTGAAATTAAGAAAAGTATATTTTGTTTAGTAAGAAGAGTTTTACTTGAATGATCAATTGAATGATGGAGAGTTAAATTCTCTAAATTACTACAGTGACAGGTCACATATATCTAATGTTATCTATTCCATAACCTTAATTTATGAATCCTTTTCAAAGAAAAATATATTCTTTTTTTCCTCCCTGAATAAGTGAGTGTTAGATGCTTTCAGACTGGGAATACTACTTTCTTTACTGCATTCGTTTTTGTCCTTGTATACCCTTCAGGTTCTAGACAGATTACTGCTTCCATCAGAAAAGGGATTTGATTAATCACCAGATCATATGTTTTATTCAAAACCAGTGCCCTCCATCCTTCATTCAGAGTAAATTAATGAAAAATTCACATAATTTGTGCAGAACATTTTATTAACTGCTGGTTGGTTTTTGTTTTGTTTTGTTTTGTTTTGTTTTTTTTTACTATTTTTTGCAGCCGCAGAATAAAATCTAAAAATCAGGAAAGAAGAGAACTACATTTAGGATCTTGATTTTTAAAGACTGAGTTGAAATGAAGTTATATTTCCACAGATTCTCCTAGGTAATTAACTGACTACATAAATTATCCTTCACTAGCAAAACACTTGAGGATTTGAAACACCCCTTACTTGATTTTTCCATCCCACGTACAACTATGTCTTTTACTGAACAATCTGTCTTTTGGGGTGCAAGGATTACACACTAACAAGCTGGTGAAGCACAGCACTGAGATTTCAGGTCTCAATGTTATGGATGTTCCTGTCTTAAAAGTGTAAAAAAGAATGAATTTGG
Source organism: Promerops cafer (assembly GCA_013398275.1). Classification (NCBI taxonomy): domain Eukaryota; kingdom Metazoa; phylum Chordata; class Aves; order Passeriformes; family Nectariniidae; genus Promerops; species Promerops cafer. The sequence goes on along the minus strand of VZSE01005712.1, from coordinate 2,081,521 downwards.
AGTCCTTAGCAGGTTATATGTTGAAGATTAGGACAAATACAGCAAAAGGCAAAAATACTCCTTTGTACCTATGTGTTACTGCTCAGTTTATGTAACATTTAACTTTTTAATTTAGAAATGACAAGAGATGTCTCCTACCATAGAGAAAAAGTAATACTGTAAATAAGGTAAAAAATTGTTCTTAAATAACAGCAATGCCTCTCAATTTCTCATAATTTTTCCTTTTGATAAATTATTGAGACAGATATTTAATCTGTCCGTGTTCAATTTATCTGTATTTTGAAGTGAAGAAATTCAGCTGTATTGTGACATCTGCATCAGCCAGCAGCCTGTCTTTACAGGTGTAAAGGGGTTTAATGTGTCACTGCTCTTGATATCCACTCTAAAACGGCATCTATTCAACACAATGAACAGCGAATATCTGCTTAGGAGAAACTTTAGGCTGGGCCTTATTGGGCCAAATTCATTTGATTTGCTCCTAGATAGTCAAAGAAACCATAGCTTTTAAGATCCTCCACAATTTGCTAAGATGTGTATGTGATAAATACCCAGGATACAAGGCCAGCAAAACAAGATGAACTGCCCAAAGGTACAAGTCTATTCAAAAATCTGTTAAAGAAGTATGTTCTTGAGTTGGGCAGATACAGTTTACTAGAGAAAAAAAGAAAGGCAACTCTTGGAATATGACCAAGACTGAAAGCTGTTTGAAAAAAAGTAGTATATCAAGTATTGCTCATCACAGATAATTTTGAACAAAAAGGCTTCATTGGGCTACATCACAGTTTTGTCTGTCATTGAATCAGAAAATAATTGTTCCTATATAAAACATTGCCATTCATGAGTTACAAGAATTTATATGAAAATAGGTATTCTTTGTAAACCAATGTTTAGCATCTTGACTTTCCAAATACCACCTCCCTAACTTGACTTTATTCAATCTTTTGTCTAGAAATACATCTGTTGTGAACAGAACAATTGCTCTTAGTGTTGTAACTTAAAGTAGTGAAGGAAATTTACGTCCAACTCACAGAAGAGGAACTGTGACCTCAGGAAGTGATTTGTTCACGTTTACAATTGTTGATCAGTTGCACCAAGTGTCATAGAATCATGGAATATCTTGAGTTGGAAGAGACACACAGGGATCATCAAAATGTCACCATGTTTTTTCTTAAAATGAGTATCACCTTGTGTCTGCCTTTGAAATAATAATTTTTGGAAAGTGGAAAAATATGAGCAAATCTTTTGAATCTGATCAGCTAATACAGGTCACAAGTGGTACTGAATGTGTAATAATGACATTTTTTGAATGTTTTATGAAAGACTATAAGTTATTTTCCTACCTCTATTGGACTGGAGCTACTTCCTTGACTGAAATATTGAATAGTTAATAAGAGTTACTAACAAAGTTTTTCTTCACATTACTCAGTTGTCTTGAGACTAAGGAAAAAAATGTCACTGAAACTCGTTACGGATCTCCCCACCAAGAGCTATGGATTGAAGGGAGTGTTTGATATTATAAGCCAGAACAACTGGAAAGACACCTTGGTGGGGAAGTATGATATGACAGGCATATCAAAAGATATGATTTCTGGTTTGGGCTTGAAAGATAGGGCCTAGGGGAAGGAGAAAAAGACAGAAAAGAGTCAGAAGGGAGAAGCCATCTCTGGATGTGCTGACAAAGGAGGGTCAAAAAATTGATTGATTTCAGAAGAAAGATGTTTTCCATTACATTTTGATGTAATTAAATATTACCTTTTATTGATTATATTGTTTGAATTGATGAATTTTACCCAAGTGGTTTTAAAGACTTTGATATGTGTATTTTTGAAGAGTGTATACTCAAAGAAAGAAAAACACTTCCATGTCCTAAGAACACATGAAAAAAAGTTATGTTTTAATACAAAATCTCAATGTACAAAGTTGAAGGGAATCAGAGAAGACTTATTTTAAATAGGAGATGAAAGGATGATGTCCAATCTAAGGAATATTAGGGTCCCTTTTCCTTAAATATTTGTAAGCAAATAGAAGAAAATAAAAGCCTATTGAACTAAAATTCTGTTTAGCTGGCTATTATTCCTTGGTTAAGGTGTTTTTTAAATATTTTTTGAAATAGCACAATAAGATGAAAACTAAACTGTGTATAGTAACATACCTTAAAATGAAGTTCTGTTTGGAAATAATTTTAAAATAGATCTGTATCCAAATTGAAAGAAAAGTTTTCTTAAAAATACAGATGAATATTTGAGATCTGTACCTTTGACGCTTTGAATTACCATATATAAAGATATGAAGATTTTTTAAAAATCAAATTTAAAGTTAATTTTAAAATATAAAAAAAAAAAATTTAAATATTATATTTGGTAAGTGTCTGAAATCAATATGGCAACATTATCATTATTTGGAGTCCTATTTGAAAGGAATATATCAGCAAATGCACTCATTTTGCTGTGGAGTTTCATTTAAATATAATTTAGTAATGTTAGATATGGTGGCAATTTCACTTACAGCCATTTACTAACAATAGTTGCATTGATTTGAAGGTTCTTAAGCATTTCCAAAACTGATCTAAGGGAATTTCTATGACAGTTTTGCCTTGAGTAAATTGCAGCAAAAAGAATGGAAGACTCTAGGGAGCCAACACCAAGATGCAGATTTATACCTGAACTCAGTGTCGTTCTTGGGAAAGAGACCAGGCATGCAGAGCCTGCCTTGCAGGATTTCACATGGATTTTACAGGATTTCTTAAGGACAGATCTTGTGAATGTCATCCAGCAGTCACACTCCAGACTCTGAGCTGGCCTTTCCACCCTCCGGGGAAGTCACTCTTCTCTCCTGTCAGCACATATTAATAAGACAGAAACAAAAAAACAGTAATTGAAATGAACACAGCACTGACCAATTAGTAACTTCAGGATAAAATTATAATGTGACGCAAATTCACTCCATCGGCTCTGCCACATCATTTCTATCCTGATTGCTACAAATGATATGACCACAAGTCTCCTTTGATTACTAAGAGTCAGAAGTAGGAGCAGCCAGAGGCATGGTCGGTTTGAACTAGGTACCAGAGAAATATCTCCTGCTCTTTAAAGCTTGATATAATTAGTACTCCAATGACAGAGACCAACGAAATCAATTAGCAGAGATGTCCTCCAGAATGTACAAAATATGTTTTTTTCTGCAAGGATATCATAATTTTTCTCTAAAAACAACCACAAATTTGTAAACTCTTTAATAAAGTCGACATATATTTAGTGATTACTCTTCATAAATAAGAAAGTATATTGTTCTGTTTCTTCTATTCCTGAGATGTCAATTTTGCCTGAGGCTTTAGAACTTAGCAGTAAAGTCTGTACACCCATGGATTTGCGTGTCTTTTCTCAAGGACTTAGAAACTACAGCTGTAAAAGAGAGATTGAGAGTTGTTTTGTTGTTGTTGTTATGTTGTGGTCTTGTGGTGGTTGTGTGTATATGTGTATAATTTCTTGTTTTTCTTTGAAGAAAAGTCCTATTCATGTGACAAAAAATAATGATCTACTAAATACCTATGCTCTTTACTTTGCATTAGTTAAGTTTGCATCTTCAACCTTTAAAAAAGTCATGTAGCTAAGAAAAGAAACAATTTCAGACAAGAAGAGATGCTGCTGTTCTCACAAAATTAGCAATAAGATTGTATTTGGTTTCATTAATGCAGAGGTAAAACCATGTTTATCCACCTGATCAGCCAAAAACCTACCAGCACCCACACAGGTGATAGGTCAGATGGACAGTAAACTGTCTTCTATCTGTTAGCAAACCATAAAAAATTACTTTGCATCCAGTCTTTGCTCTTTATCCTATGTGCTTCTGTATTCAGATCTGAGCACAACCACGTATTCTGCCATCCTGAGCCCTTCACACCAAATGACAAGGCACTCTGCTTAATAGTGTGAAATGAAGCAATACCATTGTTGTTAAAAATTAAGCTAGAAAGCCCCTAGCAATTCAAACCGGCAGAAGCTGAAAACATGTTTTGATCAGGAGTGCTTTTTTAACTCTTTAAATTCAAATGAGATGAAAAAAAAAAAAAAAAATCCAATAAAATAATATTAATACTCAAATCCCTTATTTAGGAAATTCTAGAATTATTATTTCAACCAAAAAAGACACAAATGGTAACACAACACACATGGGAATAATTTCAGTGCTGCCTTGTCTTGAGCAGTGTGTTGAAAACTTTGCCCTGCTGTATTCTGAGATCCCCTCCACAAATAATATTCCCATATTCCCTAACTCTTATTATAGCTTTACTCAAATTCTTACTGTCTTTGAATAGGTTTCCTAGACTGATCTTCATATTCTCACCCATTAATGAAAAATTGGGAAACTTACATCTTTGAGAAGCTAGAAGATAAAAGCTTGGTATTTTCTACAGCTCTACAAGAAAAAAGATAAAATCTAGGGATTAGTCTTTGTCTATCTGCAAAGGAGTACAGAAAGAGGAGTTTGCAGGACACCCTTCTCCCTTTTGCATTCATCCTCTCCCAGGGGAGATTTTGTGCAATTTATCCATGTTGCACAGGCAGAAAAAAAACACGACTCTTAGTGGCTGTGGATCACTTTGGCCTGAAGTACTTTTGATGAATTCTGTCTGTACTCAGCCAGAATGAATTCTAAATATGCCAGCTTGTTATTGTGGTTCTGCTGAGCACAACTCTGTCAGATAGGAAATATCATTTGGAGTTCAACAATATTTTATGTCTTATATTTATGTATATAATATTACAGAGGTTTTTCTTTTTTTAAGGGAAGGTTTCAGAATGCAGCCATAAAACTTCTTCTTTGTGGAAGTTAGGATGGGCTGCCTTAATAAATTTTCATTTTTAGTTCTTATCTAGTGTTTCACAGAACTTATCCCAATTAAATGATGTTTCTAAACTAGTAATTCAGTCATTTATGATGAGTCTGTCTGTTACTTTTCTGAAGCAAAAGTATTCTTGACTTCTCTTGTTTTGTATCCTTTCATTTTTCCAGACTTCTCCACGTGTCTGTCATTAAGGTAATGTCAAAAATATTTATCAGTTGGCAAGGAAGACCCATATTCACAACAGAGGTAAGATGCATCCCACAAAATTATGCGTGGAAGTTTTCATCTGTGCAAGGTAGCATCTTCTCATTCCACTTGAATCCAGAGCTGTACGTGCTCTGTCTGCACAGCAAGGTGCAGCAGATGAGCTGTACAAGACACTTCCCATGCAAATCCTTGCCTTTTGCCACCCTGGTGACATGACAGCTTCATGTCAGCCTCAATACCTGGTTAAATATGTGGCCCATGAACCCTCATTTCCAGGAAGGGAAATTTGAGTTCATTTCCGCACTTTTCCCCGGAATGCAAAAACATTTTAAGCACCTTGCTCAAAACTTGGATGAATCATGACAAAAACATTCGCATGTAAATCTATTCTGATTATCCTGCTAGACCTCAGCTCTACCTTCATAATTTGAATTTTTGGTATAATGATTTTTTTTTGTTTGGTTGTTTTTTTGGTGGTTTTTTGGGTTTTTTTTTAATAAGTAAGGAAACCAGTTTTTACTCTGGTAAAAAGAGTAAATACTCAGTATCTACTCTTCCAGTTCCTTTGTTTCCCTGGTTTGGTTCTTTGTCTTGATTTTCACTGCTTGGTCTTCAAGCCTGCTATCTCCTTGTTTGGAACCATGCTGGTTTTTCTCATGGCAGTGCTCCTTTGATGTGTACAGTGGAAGTTAATGAGCTCTCCCAGTACATGCTGGTCTTCTCTGAAATCTTTGTAGAGTATGAGGAAGCTGATTTAACTTAAAAGTCCAGCCACATGTAGAGTGAGAATCTTCTGAAGACATAAAACAAACATTATGTATATGTCTTCCTTTTTCTATTCGTAACCTTGGAAACTGTTATATGGCATTATCTTTTGAAAGTGGCATTTCTACACAAGCAGTTCTGTACAGTAGTTTCTTCTCTGTCACTATCTGAGGCTGGCAGAATACATACCTTTGGTCCATGCCAAGGTACTGAAGTTTTGTTTCCTCACAGAAAATGAATTTTTCTTTGATTTCACCATGATCTTCCTTATCTTCTCATAGCTGTTGTTTTTCCTGGCTTACTTTAGTATAAATGATACTTTTCATTGTCTACAATCTTTTACTGGTTAACTTCCTTCAGTTCCTGTTTTCCTGTCTTATTCTTGTTTTACTACTCTTTTGCTGCTATGTTTCCTGCTGCTTCGCTTTCCTAGCAGTTGCTTTTCTAGCTTTTTCTTGTCTCACTGTTATTTGTGAATTTTCTTAAAAGTCTCCTACTGTTTAACTTTTTCAACCAGTTTTTTCTAGGTTTGTTTTTCAACTTCTTGAATTTGTTTTAAAAGACACCTGCTATTTGTCATCTTTTAAATGTTGGTTCTGTAGAGCATCCTCTTCTCCCAAACATTCAGTACATTCTATTTCCACACCAAATTCAGATGTGAATTCAGAGGGATCTATACAGCCAGGTTGATCTGAGCATGAAGAAGAGAGAGATCATCTACAGTCCTAATGTGTTTTCTTGCAAGTATGTTTTTAAATAAAAAATACAGATAATTTCAAGTTAGTTCCCTGCAATGGAAAGTAGCCTGTCTTCAGCTTCAAGGTTAAGTCTACAAAATAACCTTCCATTGATGGGATTTTCATCCTTAATAAAGTAGCATGCTTGCTTTTTCTAAAATATCTTAGGTATGAGTTTTCAAGATAGGAATCACAAGCTTCCAGAATTTCAAATCATAATTGATGTTTTGTTTCTGAGATTTAAAATAATTCTGAACTTTCACTGGTACTTAACAGAAGAACATTCATGCAGGGTCAAATGCGCCCTCATCACTTTACCAGAGCACTGGAGAGAGACAGTGAGAGTGAGACTTTATTAACAACTCTTCTGGTGCTCTTCCATCTTTACTAACTTACTTGGCCAAAGACAGCAGCAATATTCAACAGACAATATTCAAGGCACTCACTTGGAAAGAGGAAGTCAGTAGTTCACGTCTTTGCTCCAATAAACATTTAATTATTGATACGAAGTGGAACAGTTCCAGATGGAAACGCTGAGAAATATTCATCTCAGAATACTTTGTAACCTACTACCTTATGAAGTGCAGCTGGAAATTCACACGGAGTTTCCATAGCTGAAGCAATTGACAACTTTGTTATTCTGAGTTGGGCTTTATTGTTGTCATTTATTTTGCAAAGTATTTCAAAAAGTCCTGATTCAATCCCACTGGGTAATGAGACATGAAAAATATCCAGATTTTCGTAGAATATTTCATACTCACTTCTCTTGACTTTATTATAGATTCTAGTCTCTTCTTCACCTATCTGGCTTACAGTTAGTTTGTTATATGGCTTGTAAAAAGCTAATTTCTCAATGAGTAGTTGACTAGTTTGACACTCTACTAAATTAAGGACCAGTTGAAATGCCTTATATTCCAAGGATCTTTATGGATCTTTAATAAAAGGAAGTGCTTTATGTCAGAGATAGTATTTATTTCTTGCATCTTTCTAGTATGAATGAAAATCTCTTGCCTAATACATTATAAAATCCTTATTCTAAGAAAGATTCCAAAACTTATTTAGATTACAGTCACAGACACTAAAAAAATAGTTGCAGAAGTTGCTAAATACTTCTTGAAATCAATGTAACAGCATCATTATAATGATGTGAATAAAAAGTGATAAAAGTGAAAAAGTTATTAAATGCTTTTGATAGTAATGTAAGAAAATATGGCATTCTCCTTATACACACTTTTCATTATTAAAACATTCTCTCCACAGCCCTAAAATCATTTCTTATCATCACTAGAACTTCACCAAAATCATAAATTTCAATTTTTTTGGATGCCTACAGACTTATCGTATTCATTCATACAGACCTTTTAGGTCATTCCAGTAGTGCTTACTGTGGCCATAAGTGGAACACACTGAACTGAGTGAAATGGTACCTCCTGCTTGCTTTCTGTGCAATACCTGACACCATCTCAATTTTAAGTTGTGGTAGCTGAGCAAAATCATTTTCACCCCCATCCCTTTCCAGTTTATGCTCCTCTTGTTTGGCTTTGAAGTGAAAACCCAGTCTCAGCAAAGCAATTCCTGCTTTTGCAAATGACCAATTTTTTGAGTCCTGAACCTTTAACATTTCAGTCTCTCCCAGCGTAGTTTCTAAATTCCCCTCAGTAGCTCCCTGCCTTCTAGTTTGTTAGATACATCTTGCTTTTCTTACGGGCAAATTTTTAGTTCATTAATCTTTTTTCTCTAAGGTGTATCTCACTTATGTTGGCAAAGCTTTCATTTGTTCTCCTAAAGAAACCATCTTTAGACCCTGAAATTTCTGGAAGACCAGTAATAAAGCAATAGAAGTTCCATAGCAGAAACAATAGCTTAGACAGCATTATCATCATCATGAGAGTTGACCAGAAGTGGCTTTTTTCATGTCTTTTTATTTATTTATTTTCCCCACATTCATCTCCAAATTCTCCTACCTTTCTTTCTTTATCAAAATAGAAAACTGAGGTAGTGTTGGGGTAGAAAGGAGCAGAAAGAGAGGTATTCAGGACAACTACCATATTATTTTTAATTTAATCTTTTTCAACAAAGTCAGTTTTGCTATGTTTCTGCTTGTTTGTTTTTAATTAAAACAAATATTTTCTCCCATAGGGAAAAACAGTTCTTAAATTTAAAAAACACCATCTCATGGTATGAACAGTGCTAACATGCCTCTCCTGTAAAGAAAATCTGTATTTAAGACATCTTGAGACAGTTGTACCTTGTAGAAGGAGAAAGGGAACAGATTTCACAGAATCACTCTTATAGAATGATTTTGTTGGAAGGGACCTTAATTATCATCTAGTTCCAGCTCCCCTGCCATGGGCAGGGACAATTCCAGTAGACCAGGTTGCTCAGAGCTCCCCATCAACCTGGCCTTGAACCCATCAGGGACAGGGCAGCCACAGCTCTGGGCAATCTGATCCATTTTCTTACCACCTTCACAGTAAAGAATTCCCTCCTAATATCTAATCTAAATCTACCCTCTTTCAGTTTAAAGTCATTACTCCTTGTTCTACCACTACATGACCTTGAAAAAAGTCCCTCTTCAGTTTTCTTGTAGCCCCTTTTAGGTACAGGAACGCTGTCGCAGGTCTCCGCAGAGACCTTTGTCAGTAGCTTATTTCTCAGGAGCTTATAATTTACTAATGCCAGAATATAAGAACAAGCCATTGGTTTCAAAATTCAGGCCTGCCTTCCAAGATACTTGCCTTCCCATTCCAGCAGTGCATGCCTGAGGCATTCACAAGGGCTATTTGCATAATCGATGTGGCACTGGATCCAACCTATAAAAGGGAGGCTTTTACTCACTTGCAACTAATAGCAGAAATGAATCTACACTTCCAAAGATGAATTCTTTAGCTGTCAAGATTTTAGACAGCATCACAAACAAAATGTGTATATATTTTCTTGACAAAGGCAGAACCACACATCCTGATACAGTTATGGCTTGAAAGCATATTCTTAACTATTGAAAAGGTCTTTGAATGAGAAAATTGTGGAGCTTTCAGTTTTAATAATGCCCTGGTAAGGAATGAAGCAAGAAACTAAAAAAGCTCAAAACCCCCCATTTCTTATAGCCCTAAGTGTCAAGGGCATTCATTGTGTTCTTGATAACCACAAACATTGACATCACTGGTATTCCAGATCAACAACAGTATATTTATTTGCTATACTATTTCCTCTCACATGAGTGAAAGCAGAGGGAAAAGGTCAGATAAAGTAAGCTGCAGCAGGTGCTGACTATTTTTTTGGTTTCAGAAAACTATAAGTCTCCTTTTTTTATTCCCATTTCTTCAAATGGTTTTTTTGGGTTGTTTTTTTTTTTCTATTTCTGTACTAAGAAAAAAAAATTGTCCAAAGGAAATGAAGCTTAAAGGTATGGGGAGAGGGAATGAAATGACATAAAAAAGGTCAAGGACCCAACTTCTACAGACTTTGAATAGTAACTGGGTACTCAGTTGCCCTTACTTCACTTGAAAATCTCTCAGTTCACTTGCTGTAATATTTCTGTGATTTTAATGAGTAAGGAATAATGGGAATGTCATAATCTTGAACAGAAGGATGAATTAGAATGGAGGCAGAAATTGTAAAAGAAACTGAAGATGAATAGGGGGGGACTTAAAAGTTGTCTTGGGGTGGGAAAGAAAATATTGCAACGGTCTTTATATGCTGGGTCCAAAAATGTTATCCAGACTATTTCTGGTAACTTCAGAATTCCTTACTTCTAGCTATCTGCATCCATTTAGCATTTCTGCTCTGGTCTGAAATGCTCCTCATACCTTTTAACTGCCTCAAGTAATTAGCAAGAAAAAGGAACATATTCAAATTTGCAGAAACTTCATCTAAACACCAGTTTTAAGCCCTGACCTCAAAACCTGAGACTTTCTGATGCTCAGCAGACCACAACTCAAAATTTGAATGAAATTTTTTAAAAAATCAAACCAAGAAGCTGTATTAACAGGAATAACTTAAAAATACAGCTGAACTCTTCGTTTTTAAGTCTGCTTTGGTGAATTTAGCTGAGCAGCTACTGGGCCATCTGGTTGCTTTTCCTCCTTCTGCAGCAACACCTTACTCACAGCATGCAATTGTCAAGTCTGGAGGTCCTGTCACTTTTTCCTGCTGGGTGGCAAGGCACCATTCCAGCTGCCACTGATCTTGTAAAATCGGCTGCCTGCTCATTTCACTAGTCATTCATTACTCTGCTTCATTAGAACACTTTTTTTAAAGTTTTGATCATTTTAGCTTTTATGATTAGTTCATGGTGAAAACTAACACAATTGTGAGATTCTTAAGCTACTTCTTCATCCCTCCACATCACAGAATCCTCTTAAAGTACTATTTCCATTCAGTTTCTAAGTCTTACCTCTTCAGTGTGAGGTTGAGTCTTGGATAAAACAACCATTCAGCCTAGGTATAGACTTACTACTACAATTTTTTTACTGTTTTTGTTATGCCTCTTGCCTTCATTTCAAATGCTTCCCCAAAACAATCAGTTAACAATGTCAAAACAGGAGAAACTTCCAGGTTCCATATTTTTGGAGTTTGTTAAAATCCTTACAAACAGCTAGCAACCATAAAAAGCCCAAAAGTAGGCATGATTCCTCAAATCACATTCTGTTGATTTTCACCACAATGATAAAAACTTTTGGGGCCACTTATTCTTATGCGTGGTTACAGGTTTTACAAAATCTACATTCTAGATTCTGTAAAGTCTCAGCAACTCAAACACATCTCTCAATTTTGGAATATAAGCATAACTATTAGCTGACAATAAAAGAGCTATAAGTGGAGGTACCTCCAAAGCCCCTTCTTAAAACTAAGGAACTCTATAACTGACCATGAAATATTCCACCACCCAGGGAAGCAAGTCAAATTCTCTAACCTAAATGCTAAATTATTCATCCAGAAAAGCTTTATTTCTGGTTTAGTGGACTACTTATTCATCTTCCATTAGATGGATATTGAATATGAAATCCAAACAAGACAGATAATAGGAGCCAGCTGTCATCTCTTCCACAGAGTCAAGTAGCAAAACAGCCACCTGAGATGAAAGACCCTATTCCAACTGGTATGAATTTGCACTACCTGGAATAGTTTTAGCAGTAGAATTTCAGTATTAGCTGTGATAATTTTTCAGGAGGTGAGAGGCCTGGATATGTCCAGCTCGTGGAGACTGAGAATCCGAAAGGCATCTGTCAATATTTCAAGTCAGATTTTCAAGATCTGAACTATCAGAGGGACTTTTCCCCTGGAGATGAGGAGGGGAATGATTTAGATGTTTAGCTTCAGAAAAGCTAAATGCTCTCAATGAGCACAGTCAGTTGCCTTACAGGGTTTGAGATTAATTCAGCTTTTTAACTTCTAAAGTCTGTTTAGAGACATTTTCTCTCTTCACGTAATTTTTGAGCCTTCCTGTGGGTCTGATGATCAGGAAAGTGACATTAAGCATAAGTATTCCTATGTCAAGTTCCTCAGGGTATACAGTACCTGTATATCTTTAAAATTCTGGCCCAAGTATGTGTCTGCAAGATGTGCAGGGATCTTTTGGAATTAATATAACAGGTTAGACAAGTTGTTGGCCTACCTTGTTTTCTTCGTGTGACTATAAAAGATTCCCTCACCTGCAGAGGCAGTGGTAGCTGAATTTTTATTTTAGAGAGGGAGCTGCTAGAAGCAATTTCGTAAAGAGCTTTTTCTTGAGGCATATTGCTTCAACATGGGCTAAACATTTTGGTTTTTTACTACATTGTGAGATATAGATTCGGTCCATGGAGATGGTCTTCGGAGATGGTCTTCTTTTCTTTATAAATCTACATGGGTTGCAATTAATCTTATGACCATGAAAAGTAAGAACTTATAGATAATTCTTACCACAGCAAAATTGCTATTCACCAGAGTGACTCTATAACAACACCATCTACACTTTTGGACATGCTTAATTTAGCAGTAACTTTCAAACTTAAGGAGGACTTAAACCTTCCTAACCTGTCAGACACATAACACAGACTTGGAGTTTTCTTGATGTACATTTTTTTTTGTTTTCTCTAAGAATTAAGAGCAGTTATTAAAGAAATATTTATTTTTATTTAAAATTCTGTCCTAGTGAAAAAACAACACTCCTCTTCATAACTTCTCTGGCTCAACTAATCTATAACAAGTGGAAGTTACTCTTTTCTTTACTGTAAAAAGTCATTTGCTGAAGTCCAATTAGCTACAATGTGATAATCTGTAGATTTTGATATCAACTTAAACTGATGTATATAAATCTTTTTCAAGTCATTTTTACCAATGTTTTTCTTAAAAATCATACTTTAAGTAGCAGAACTTTCAAATCTAATAGGCGAATAATCAAATAATAAAAATTAATTAAATATAAATGGAATATCATGCCAATCTGGCAGTTTGTGAAATGACATTAGTCTGTAACTGAAATAGATATATCTGAGATATGTGCTTCTGTACAACTTGTTTTTTGTTTTTTTTCAGGCTATCATTTCTGCAACTAAACAATAAGTAGTTAAACATTTTTACATGGTTTAAAAAGAAGACCTGCCTTAGAAAATATATGTTAAAGTGGAGATACAAGCATGAGCTAAGGTTCATCAGGTATGTAAAGTTTTTATTAGTGCACAGAGAAAGAAAAAAGGTGCGGTGTTTGGTTTTGTTTAGTTTTTGTTGTTGTTTGTGGGGGGTTTTAGATTTGTTTTTTTATTCAGGAGTGAAAATGTATCTCTAAAGTGCTTGAGAAGAGCTATGCTTGAAATATATTTTCTTCTGGTTTTTACTATTACAATGCTACTATGAAGTTTAGTCGATGCATTTAAGCCATCCTTCTAGGAAAGGATCTATGAAAAAATAATCACCTCTCAGGAGAAAAACCATCTGCACTTTGATTGGCATTTCTATTTTGTCTTAAAAGAGCTTGCAACTCTGCCCTTGAGGGTTATCCTTCACCTTGTCTTCTGAAAAAGATGCTACTCCAAAATGTGTTCACACTGCAGAGTACACATAAGCTTCAAAATACTTTCTGCTTACATGTACCCAAAGTTAACTGGCTTTTAACTGACTTTTTTTTTTTTTTTAAATGAACTTCTGGTTTGTTTGGGTTTTTTTTTTCTAGTCATCTGCTGGAGAATCTGGTTCTTAATCAGAAAATTATTTGTGTAAGCCTGGATGTTATTTCAGTTCAATAAGTTCTTGCTTAGACAAATCTCATACTGGTCAGAGAACTCACCAGGGCTGTTGTGGTTATGGTGTGTTCCAAGTGGACTATTAATAGCAACTTCTTGTTGCAGTCTAAATATGAGGTGATCTTGGCTACTGACCACTTAAACCCAGAAGATTTTCGCAGTTCATGTTTAAATCTGATCCTGAGAGGATCAGACAGTGCAAAGCCATACGTGCTTTGGGAAGTAGCTCCCTTGCTCTGTCCTGTGAATGAACGGGCAGGGACAGCACAGGAGCTTAAGGCAACCTTGTCTTTTGGTGGAGATAGCATTGACGAGGGAAGTTACATCAAAGCAAAGATGGGAGGGGGGCCCCAGCATCACTGGGGGCTGACAGTCAAATTGTTCTGAATCCATAGCACAGCCATTCTGTCTAAAGAATCTTGGGCCACGTCCTCATTTATTAATGTGTTAGGTCCTTAGGCCAAAGAACTTAAACTATTTTATAAGGTAGGTCATTTTGTTGCGCGGCCACAGTAAGATGATTTTAGTTCTTTGAAAACTTTTTGAATCAATGAACATACCAATAAAAAAATCCTTGATATTGCTGCCAGGTAAAATAAGAACTTCTAGGCTTTAAGTGAATTCAAAAAGAAAGCTCATGTTTTTAGGTTTTAGCAAAATAGACCTCAGAGCAAACTTCCTTACAACTTTATTTGTAACACATATATTAGGACAGCTGCATAAATATATCTAACAGACACTTCAGGAAACAGAAGAAAATTGTCAGAATTTTCAAATTTCAACATAGAAGTAACTTCTTTATTCTTCTTATTTCTACTGAAAAGATAGGCACAATCAGCATAGTCAGTGCTGTGTGATTCCTCTAGCATGCCTTTTAAAAGACAATTGATTTGTGCATGTGCACATCCCTAATCTGATTAGTGAACACCCTAGCCAAATTAATGCAGATTGATTATCCATAAAATGTGGGTTAATTGAATAATAGACATTGATATAAATGGCTAGTAGATATTTTACTGCATGTATGTGTGAAGTTGACATATTTTGCTGTTAAATAAAATATAGTGAAAACAAGTATATTGATTCACAATAAAGTTGATTAATCTATTCATTAGTGTAATTCAATTGTCTGTAAAATTAGTTGCTAAACAGTAGGGGAAAAGTCTATTATTATAATTGTCTGTGTTACAGTAAAGGAATGATTATATTGAGCGTTACACAAATAAATCCAAATTTCCCAACTATATGTATTAGAACAAAGGATGGTGTCATTTGAAATTACAGGAAATGCTATGAAACTATAACAAACAGCTACTCACATTATCAGCTTAGTTACTTGTCAGACTCACTGTATTGAGCAGTCCATGGTATAGAGCAGCGTAAAGTGAAAGCCACATAAAAGAATTCATTATCAATAGGAAAAGAGAGGACCTAATTGAGAAATGTCAGCCACCGTTTGCATCCTCAATAGAAGAAAAATGGACTCTATCACAAAATGCCAGCTGTGGCCATGTTCTCCAATTTTCTTTTCGAGGAGACGAAGCAGTAGATTGGATTAAAAAGGAACTGCCAAAGCCATTATCTTTAACTTTCAATAAAAGTGCACCGTGTCCAAATGAAAAATGCCAGACATCATCCCTCCTTTCTTGGGGAAAATAGTAGAACCAATTAAAAAAATCCTGGTCTATAAATCTTTTGCATTTTAGGCTTTCAAGGAAAGAGCAACAGAACACTAAGTCATTAAAAAACTCCAATAACAAAAGAAAATTCTCATAAACTGCAAATGAAAAATGAGATGGGAGAAGAGGACATCAAAATTAAAGATTGGAAATATGGCCACCCTTTAGGTCTGATGTACATATTTGACTATGTTTGTTATTCCTCATACATGTAAAATGCTATTTTAGTTCTGGAAGAGAGGACCTTTAAGAAATGTCTGTGTCAAAACCTAAAATAATTATTTTGTTTCATTGAATTTCAAAATAGGAGTAGCCATATCCTAAAAATTTCATAGACCTAAGAAAAATGTTTAGTCCTACCCTGTGTGGATTACTTGCACTCTCTCAACTTAAGGAAAAATGACATGTTAAGGATGTTTATACTCTTATTCAGGAAAATCCAGAAGCCTTTGCTAACCATAAGTTACAGATGTGACAGTATCCAAGTAGAGATGTTTTATCAACAGTGCTCATCACAGATACTTTCCTTTCAAAGAGATTCCTAAAACCAAGCCCTAATATTCTGTTGTCAGGTTAAAAATTGTGTCTATTTTACTTCTGATTGTAATTCATGCTGGATAGAAGAAACTCCCTGTTTCTGGACATCATTTGGGGGAAGAATGAGTGAACTGCATATTTTGTTACCAATTGATTCAAGCAGTTTTCATTTTGCATTGGGATTTCATACAGGAAGAGGAATATCATGGTGTTTCAGGCCCTGTATAATTGTGCAGCTCCAGAATAGCTTTGCAGTGTACCCAGGATCATTCACAGTCAGCTGCTGACCTCACTTAATGGGGTGGTGTGTTCTGCATGATTTCATTTTCTACCTCAGGTTAGATATATCTATGTGGAGACTTCCCTTTATCACTTTGCAATCTCACTACTGAGCTGGAAGTTGTAAAAACAGAATTCATCTCTGAAAGAAATGCTGCAAGTTCATTGGTTACATGTCATAAAATAAAGGCCACACTCTTCTCTGTGCTCCTCCAAGATCAGCTGGGAAGCAGGCCATTTGCAGGAAATGTGAAAAGGTGAGTGGAAAAATCTGAAAAGGTGAGGGGACTGTATCTGAGAAGTTATTCAGTTGATGCTGTGTTTAAAAAAAAATCCCTTTTGTGATCTCAGCAGTCTGCCACTCCCTCTTCCAGTGAAAACAAAATCTAAGTATGCTTGCAGCTATTCTCTGCCATTCTGCAGCAGAGCAGACAAGGAGAGAATTACAGATTACTTTTGGCCACATTAAGTCTCATAATGACATTGATTCCTTGTCTTTGTCCTTTTCTTAAGTAACTGTATGTGCACAAATCCACGAAGGATCTGAGAAATAGTCACTGAAAGGGGAGGTTTGTGCTGGCATGAATTCCTCTAAAGCAATGCCATACCTTTGCTGAACAGATACTTTCTCCTTTTCCAAGTCCTCAGAATAGCAATTTGGTAATGAAAGTTTTGAAGTACCAACCCTGAGACATCCACTCATGCCATTGCTAACTCACATTATCTCTCACTTGGTGACAACAAGTCACAGCAACAGCACCAGGTCTTACTAGTGGCAGAAGGCCATGCATTGCTGACACTCTAGCACTCATGGCTCTCAGAACAGCTGCTCTTCACTCTTAGGAGGATAAATAAATAAATAAATAAACAAATACATAAATAAAGTCTTTCTGTTGGTGATAATTAACCAGAATATCAATTTTCTGTGCAACTGTTGTAATATTTGCTTGATAGCAAGGGGTTTTTTTTTATGCTAATAATTCATTTGGTGATGCTCAGGCATTTATCAGCTAGGCACCAAGCTTGTCAGAGTTCAGGAAGCATTTGGACAATGCTCTGAGGCACATGATGTGACTCTTGGGCATGTCCTGTGCAGGGCTGGGAGCTGGACTCAATGATTCTTGTTGGTCCCTTCCATCCTGGGATGTTCTATGATAATGTACATCCTCTTCAATCAGTTATTGTTGCTGTGGATATTGTGGAATGATAACTTGATGAAATAAAGAAAGCAGAAAAAAGGTACTTTCCTGGATTGCACAAATGTTTCTCACACATGCTATTTTTCTCTTCTTAACATATTTATCTCAATATCTATTTTTAAAACTTAGATTCTCTACAGAATAACTGCTAGATATAAAGGTCTAATATCCTTCTATTAATCTTTTCATAGATTTCTAATGTTGGGTGGGTGGCTTGTGTGTAAGAGAGAATTCATGCTGACTTACTCAAAGACTGCTTGTTCCCAGACAGTTCTTTTTTTGATCCACATGTACAATAAACACAGAAGAAAGGAATTTTTGAAGTTCAAATTTCTCTTGGAACTGACAGATTCATAAGAAACCGTGGTTCTCAGTTACCTCCCAATTATAATTTATACAATACGAGACTTTGAAAGGAGGACTGAAAAGCACAGGTACGCTTCATACTAAGAGGCTATCATCTTCATTTAATCAATACTACAAAGACAAAAGATCACAAAAATTTTATTCTGCAAATGCCCCTGTATAGTGCTGCAATAATTTTCATCAGTGGAGGTCATTACACATGCATATTTGTTTGGATAACTGATAATAAGATGGGTTAGTATGTATTAGGAGGGAATTTCTTGTTGCTGGGGGAAGGTAGCAGTGTTTTGCTTTCCACAAAATTTCACTTTGTTACACAGCCAATAATTGATTCATTGACCATCTATTAGAGTTTTGTTCTTTACTTTCTAGCTAATTAAATAATCCTGTTCTTAGGTTGTTACTATTGGCAGTGATGGTTCAGTCTGTTTCAGAAACATTGTCATCTGAGGAGAGCTATAAATAGTGGCAGGTTATTTTTTATGAACCTTTACAATGAGTATCATAAATATCTGATGATTTTAATTGAATCTTATTAAGATATTTAATCTCTCCTGATTGCATGGCAAATAATAAAATTGTATCTATTTAACACCTGTGAAAGTCAAAGTAGGTAATTTATTACATAGATTTTAACATTTAGTAAGTACATGGGGGTTATGTATTTAAAACACAGTTGTTACATTTTTTTATGCTTTTCACCAGCTCAAAAACCTCGGAACAGATATTTCAAACAGCCACATGGTACAGTATTGGTTAACAACCAACTGAATACCCAAAATATATTAAATGAGATTTTGAACCCATCACATTGATACTTGTCTGTTATATAGCCACTCATCAGCAAGTAGTTTATTTAAATATTGCTAATCACTTAGTATTCAATGAAGGGTGCTGTCTCAATGAAAAATTAAATTCTTTGAGAGACTGTATTCTGTACAAAGAATTACAACAACTTTCTTATAAGTTTATAAACATCTGTGTTAATACAGAGGAGAAACCAGTATTGCAAACAACCAGTTATCTTCATCTTGAGCCTTCTTAAATTCATACCGGGAAAGTACTGGTGATTTTAGATCAGTTATCCATAAAATTAAAAGTTCTGTAAATCTAAGTTTGCATAAACCTCAGTCAAGCATAAATGTTGAATGCAATTTACTGGATAAAACTCTGGTACTCCTTGCAAATATGAAGAGTAAATATAGCAAATTGACCCTAGAATTTTTCAGGCCCATTCTCTGAGACCGTATTCTTTCTCATGCCATCTCTTCCCTATAACCCAGGAGTCCATTCCTTTTTTCTGAAACACAAAGTCCATTTCATTTTTAAGAAGGCTTAGTTTTCACTTACAAATACTAAAAGAAAAGCTCATTACTTCCTTGCTGGAGAGTACTAACTGTGTGTGAGGGCATTCCCTCAGCCCTCAAGGTGGTGTGTCTCAGGAGGGAGAACAGACTTGGCTTGTCCCCTGGTAGCCCCAGTACTAATAATGAGCTCTTTCACACTTCAGGCCAAAGACAGAGGAGCACCCATGTGGAACTTCTGTAGGATTAGGTGCTTACAGGGCTGGGGGCTAAGAACACAGTCTGCCTCGATTGAAGCTTGTTAGGGATTCAAAGTAACATTTTAATGGAGTGCCTCATGATACAGGGATTTAGGAGGTGCTTTCAGTTAACTACCACTTACTTCTTACTCTCTTCTCTAAAAATTCTCTTGGCTCAAGAGGGACATCTCTCACAGGTGATCACCTGTGCTAGGTGGCTTACATGTCAAGCACAGCATAGGTTAATAAATATGATTTCTGAAATGATTGCAAAGTTTCCTGGCTATTTGAAGCCAGAAGGGATCCTCAGATTGTCTGTACCAGGTCATTAAGGTTTACCAAGGCTTTATTCTAGACTTAAAGGTGTTCATTAGAACAAAGAATTTTAGACCTCATGAGATTTAAATATGCTATAGGCAAAGACTGGAACTAGTCCCCAGTGCCCTTGCAATGGTAAGACATTAACTAGATGAAATATGCCTCGATGAGCCTAGAAAATAATCTTGATAATAGATGCTGAGGAAGGCAAAACAAAAAATAAAGGTCCAGTGTCAACCTCTAATCCTTGGATTTTGTTACATCTTGATCATTAAAGATAGATAGCTCTCAATTACTGGAAATCTTCTCCTTCTGTAACTACATATAAAAAGTAATCCCATTGCCTTTTTTTAACCAACGGAATACATCAAAATTGGTCTTGCATAGCAAAATTTATTTTCTAGTGTCAGGATAATTTTGGTAACTCCTTTTTAAGTTCTTTCTAGGATTTCTACCTGTCTTGTGAACTAGATTTTTGTAGAGATCTTACAACAGCAAGTTCCAGTACCTTACCTACAAAGGAAATAAAGCTTTGCTACTTTTACCTTGTGTGTGACTTTTGGATCACATTTGTTACACTGCACCAATAGGATCATTATCTTGGATGATTCCTAAATACGTATTGATGACACAAACAGGGATAAGCATTTATCTAGGGAAACTTCTCCAGTAATACCTTTAAATTCTATAATGAAGGAAAAAGTATAATCTTCATTGCCAAGGCAACTGTCCTAATGACAAATGCAACAGCACTAAGCAGCTGACATATGTAGACACTTTAGAAATCTGCTTAGTTTAGTACATTTTAGCTCCACATTTGTCAGTGGATTTCTTGTTTGATATATTCTGGTAATTGTTAATGTTTTTTGGGTTTGCATTACAGTTTTTAGTTCAGGTAGCTTTTCCTGGTGGCTGAATCTTTGGTGTCAGCCACATGTTGATTGACTTCAATATTTGTTAAAAATGTTTCTTATTTACTTGATTTTCCTCATATTATTCACAACGATAAACAATATTTCATAGGCTTTTCTATTTTCATGAATATGTGGGCTATTTTTGTGAATTTAACTTTCATTGTGGGCTTTCTCTCAATGTCATAAGGATTTTGTCCTTTAATGTAATGTGTTTTGTTGCCCCTTTCTTTTAATGTTAATTGAGTGTTTCATTGTCACTGTTTAAATGGACGCACTCCTTTCTCTTCCCTGCTAAAGGCTGGGGTCAGAATATGTTTCTAAAGATTCAGTCTGTCTTTTGAGATCTTTGTGAAAGGGAAAAGTAGAGAGGAGCTGCTGATACTGCTACTGAATTAAAAGTTCAGAAGAAATTCTGAATAAACCTGAAATGAAGCCAAGGCTGAAACATATTCTAAACACATTCATATGCATGTACCAGGCTCCAAGTATTCTGCAGCAGTCTCAGTCTAAGGTCTGATGCCTTTGTTTTTTTTTTCCTTTGTTTACCACATGTTTACTTGGAGATGTTACACCAGAAGTAGGCTCTCATTTGATCCTCTAAGATAAGCAATATCCAGTTAGGTTGGTGTGTGAAAAGATGGTGTCCCTGGGAAATCTCAACTGTTTGTTGGAAGTGGCATATTTCAGTATGTGCCATTCTTGCTGAAAATTGAACTTGGCTTTGCTCATATATTTTAAAAAACTGATCTGAATTTGAATTGCTAGAGGGTTTTTTTCTTTTTTGTCCAGGTGAGTCTCATGGGAGTGGGAATTTTCAGATACTTAGTTCTGTGCTCAGTAGGGCAACATCCTGGAGTTAGTTCAGGGAGTGTCAGTGTCAGTCACACTCTGATTGATGCTGGCATTGGATAACTGCATGTGTACACAATTTTGATTAGCTTTGAAGCAGAATTAGACGGCATACTGCATTTGATAATCCTTCTAATCCACTCAGACTTCATGTGAGTGACAAGGCAGCTGTTAAGAGTGTGAGAAGCAAACCTTAAATGGTGATAGAAACTTTCTCCTGCATCTCAGCCTTTGCTCATTCCAGTTTGGATCCTCACCACTGCGTTCTAATTGCATTCTTAGTATTTCTCAGTTGCAGCCCTTTGCAAATGCCACTTGAAGGAGACACTTGGTCAATGAGCCTGTTTGTACAAGCTGGAATTCTTCCCTATGTGTACTTCAGCCTCTTCACAAGCAATGAAATAGTTCTTAAAGATTCAACTCCATCCATCTGATTTTCAGAAAAGACAGTATCTCTGTATAAAGCAATACATATATTTGGCCACAGGATGGTTCAGTGAGGATCAGATTTCACAGCGTTCACACAAGTTTGCACATGGGTGTGTTAACTTTATACCACATAGTGTGATTGTTTCAGTGAATGACTTACTGATTTTGGTTTTTTGCTTTTTATGCTTTGTTTATATGTTTTATTAAATCTTTCAGCTAAGAACTATTGGAAAGAACACTGTTTCAAAAAATATATAAGACACTCGCACAGTAAAGGGAAATGAGAAGCCTTGAGTTTGTGAAGTCACTTTTACTGTTGTTAAATAGGGAATGTACTGGAGTACAAGACACCTGGTTTCGCTTTCATCTACAAGAATTTCACCTATATGCAATATCAAACATGGATGTGTTGATTGTACTGAAAAATCTGTAAGAAAACTACTCAGAAAAATCAATTGACCTCTTTGTTCCATTTGGTAGGCATGGGAATTTTTTCATCCATGCCAAAACTGACCCATTTGATCTTTGGATGCTAGGAGTGTTCTGTCAAGTTGGCTTGCAAAAGATCACAGACATGCCCTAAACACAAAAATCCCTCCTGAATTGCCAAGGTAAATAGACAAATAAGACAGTCTGATTCTGCTTCCTTTTATCAGAAAAGTGTAAAATTTATCAAGTTTAAATTAAATTAAATTTTAAATTAAACATGTTTGATTAACATAGGGACCTACAGGGAGCTGCTCCAAAATAGGATTTTCATCTTGATTTTTCATTCATTCTTCACTCTTATTAAGAGATAATGTGCTGACAAGGTGTTACTCCTATTAGTGAAACATTATTTAGGTATCAAAGGTAAAACAATTTTTAAGCCTATAAGTGAAAAGGAAGAGGTTTACATGAGGCACACTTTTTGTTGTTCAAAGCAGGAATGAAAAATTAGTGAGTCACTTACGATTTACAGTGTTCACAAACCCACACAGAATTAATGTAACAATAAATAAGGACTAGAAGTCTAGTTCCACTTCTTTTCACTATCTTCATAAACCAGGTTTCTGAATCTCCAGTTTCACATTCATGGCTGTAGGAATAAAATTCAGTATGAAACTGTTTTTTTGTCTCAGGTGGGTGATTTTTCTATATCAATTGAAATAATAGTAAAGAATTTCAAGCCATTGACAAGGAAAGGGCTTAATCTACTGACTTAATTGTCAATGAAGAAGCAAAATTTATAAATCATTATTAATGCTGAGGTAATGCTTTGAGCATATTGCTGATCCTTAGAGTTTATAAAATAAAAGCTGTGTCTATTCAGAATTTCAGAAAACAGTTAATTTTTCTTATTAAGAACTTTAGTTGTTGAGCTGGCTTCCAGATTACAGATTACACTGTCCAGTTTGAAAAATTATCCTGAGTATTAATGTGTTGAATATCTTCCTTTTTGCAAAATTATTCTGTATTTCATTCAAGTAATGGTAGAGATCTTTTCTTCATCATTAATTAATAAACTTGTTGGAGTTCCCTCTTCAGAACCACTTCTCCCTTCATTACCTAACCATGATGGGAATACAGAAAAATGTCTTGCATTGCACAGAGCCTTACAAACCCGTTCCCATCTTAAGGATTACGACATGGAAATGAGCTATCCATAAATATTAAAAATTATCTGCTTCTCACAGATGTTCCCTCTGCCTATTATCTGCAAAATTTCTGGATCAAGTGTTCAATATGAATATGTTAGTATCCACTGAAGATTGCTTTTGGCAGCATATGTGTTGATATCAGCAGGAAATAAATAGGAAAACATTAAAAGGTATAAAACTTTAAAACAATAGCTTAAAGGTGTTTTATAAACTACAGATGGCTTATATCGTTCAAGTGGATGTCTGGTGTAGAATTAGAAACAGAGAAGACTGGAAGAAAACTTGAAAATGACAGGAAATAATGGGTCCCATGCAATATGTCGTATTTAAAGTAGAGATAAGCAAAATGAAAATTGCTGGTCTTTTCTTGTACAAATAGTGAGGCCATGCTAGCATTTGTGAATAGGAGTGGTCCCCCATTTTTTAATATAATGTTCTATAGAATGATACTTGTCGTTCTGGATCCTCTCCAAAAAGGTAACGCTTTCAACACTACAGTGATCATTGTTCTGTGCTAACTCACAAGCCTCAGCCATTAAATTTACATAAGGAAAGTGTCCACCCCATGGCAAAGAACTGCTGTCTTCAGTTAGGAGTTTGTATTCTATTACCAACTGTCAAAGGTGGGGCAGTTATCTCCTGTTAATTGGCCACCTGATAAAACCAGGTGGGGCAGATTTCTTTGTCTTTTCCACAGCCAATCCTCCCTCAAGGAAATATCTTCGGTTAATGGGCCACTGAGTCTCATTGTGAGGTGCTCCACCCAGGGGGAGGAGCCAGGAATTCCTATGTGGATAAAATCTGACATCTGGAGCACCTCAGGGAGCCTTTTCCCACTGGATTCTCAGAGAAAGACCAGGCCCATCTGCACCACCACCACTGGACCTTCAGAGGAAAACCTGCATCCTTCTACAGGATCACTGCTCCAACAGGACCACATCCAGAAGGACTGCAGCCATCATTTCATGGGACTGTTACCAACACCCGGACCAACAGGGTGTCAGGTGGGATTCTGACTCTGTCAGTGGATTCTTTTCTTATAGTGTTAGTATTTTTTTTTTTTTATTTTCCTAGTAAAGGACTGTTTTTTTTTTTCCCTTTTTTTTGCTTGAGTGCCTTAATTTCAAAATTCAGAGAGAGGGAGGTCTACATTTTCCATTTCAAGGGAGGCTCCTGCCTTCCTTAGCAGACAACTGTCTTTTCAAACTGAGACAAATACCAATATCTATACATGAAACTGGAGCTGTATGAAGCAAACTTCCTTTTGTCAAATTATTACTACTTTATGTAACACCAGTGCTACTCTCTGTCTCTAAGCTTAAAAAAATAAGTGAAGTCTCTTTGCAGAAGAACCATTTGAAAGTGTTCATGGTTCAACTTGGATTGAGCTTACAGGTCCCATTCCTCTCATAAAACACCCCAGCACTGTGGACTCATCACACTGCAGGCAGAGAGAATGAGGAAGGAATTAACACAGACAGAGAAAAAGAATATCACTAAAAGAGCAAGAGCAAAGCAAAGTAGTGGTGTTTTAGCAGGCTGGTGTGAGCAGGATGGGAGAGCTGAGCAGGCACAGTGCGGATAAATGACAGCCAGAAGTTACAAAACAAAACATACAGAGAAGGCACTGTTAATAAGACACTATACATTTTAAAAAAATATTGTGTGATAGTGAGGCATTTCACTCTGACAAAACCTAACTGGTGCTCCATCATAAAAAAAGAAAAAATTAATTTTGGTTGGTTTGGGGGTTTTTTTTAATGATTAATAAATGATATTCATGTGTTTTTTCATTAAACCTCTGCCATCCATATAGAGAATAAAGAGCCTCATTCTCATGATAAAATTGCAACGGTGATAATTAGTATCTTGTTACTTTTCCTTTTCTTATTTTCATTTCCTTTCTGTCAACTGTTGTGCTGCTTATGACAGCTGCTTTGTTTCACTGTATTAGTTAGTGCTGTGCAGTGTGTGGTCTGCAGTTTGTATACAATTAGGCTGATTAAAAGGCACTGCAGAGAGGTGCAATGACTGATAGCATGGGTGTTGATCATCACTGAACTTCACAGAATCACAGAACAAGCTCAGTTGGAAGGGACCCACAAGAACCACAGAGTCCAGCTCCTGGCCCTGCACTGAACCATTCCCAAGAGCTACACCATGTACCTGAAACTATTGTCCTAATGCTTCTTCAAATCTGTCAGGCAGTTTGTGCTAGGATTTAATGTGAACTCTAAACCCTGGACATAGATTTCTTTTTTTCTACATTTAGAAGCTCAAATACCATTTCTATGGAAGGTCTAAATGAAGTCTGTAGACAGAGTGCAGTAGCAACATTTTCCCTGCTGTCCTCAAGGACCTGGCACTTGTATAAAACTTGTGGAGACCACACTTGTCTGCGTGCTCCTCCAATGCAAACAAGACTAGAATCTGAGCTGTGGATTTTGATATTTTATAACCACTTGCCTGAGACTTCTGAGCAAGGTTTTTCCATTTATTCAGCATTCTTTGAATCCAACCTTACAAGCAGAGGCAGCTGAGGTGTCTCAGTTAGCAGTACTGATTGCATTTACCTCAGTAGAAAATCCTCTAGCAGCTGCACTGAGGGAAAATTTCCTTTAATGGCTGGCACAATAAGTCATGTCTCCTGATCACCAGTTCCTACAGAGAGACAAGAGTTTACTTTCCTCTCTTTACCAAAACATTCTGCTCTAACTAAATATGGCATTTAGTCAGCCTTTTATAAGTGCCAGGAAAGAGAGTTGATCCAGAGCATATTGCCAGTGTAAGAACACGGACAGTGTCAGTCATTGATGTGCCACTGAAGCCTCACTGTGCCAAAAAAATATCACTTACCTGGTGTCTAATACTTACTGCCTGTTGGGAATCAGTCTCCCTCTTTTCAAATACTGTGCTGTCCACCCACCTTCCTACATCAGTAGTTTCACCAGCTTGCAGGATCACTTGAAAAAAACCAAAAAGGTGTCTATACTAATTGCATATATGATATGATAAAGAGTCCTTACACTCTGGTAAGTGGCTGTTGGGACAGTGTTTTCAGACAGAAGCATCTTACTCCAAGGCTTTGTCACAGAAATGCCAGAAAGTAACCAAGCTGCACGCACGACAAGAGCAATTGCTACTTAGACATTAACAACCACAAAAGCTCAGTTCCAATCTGAATGCTCAAGTAAATGTACCTAAACTAGGAACTGTGCTGTAGGTGTTTAAGAGAGACACACTGGATATACACAGGAGTACATAGGATACTAATCTGCTTCTAGATGATCAAACTTACAGCTTCAAAGAAACAAATGCGCCCAAAGCATTTTATCTTTAGTTATGCTTTGGACAGGTGATATAATTTCAAAGGTGAAGTTGTTACTTACAAGAACCTGTGTCCAAAGTTTTACTAAATTTCACAGATAGGAACAGTACAAGCAAAAAAGTGTCTATTTAAGGCTTTTGAAAATGTTCTCCAGAGAAAGGCTTCTGAGTCAGGTTAGTCAGGCAAAGCACTCAGTGGAGGTGATAGAAAAGTTCAAAATTCCATGTTTTATCATTGTGACAAAAAACCCAAACAACCCCACAGTATTTGAGGGTAAGACAAAGGTGCAAATGGAAGACAAAGAAAAGGAGTTTAATTTTTAAAATATTGTAAAAATATTGTTAGTACTGCTTTGAAAATTACTTAGGGGGTAGTGCCCCACACTTTCTTCTCAGAATCTTAGATTATTTTGCTGTGACAATATACCGCAAGTCAGGTGCTTTCTAGAAATTCCCTATCCCAGTGTCCCAAAAGCCCCAACAAATAAACCTACTGAAGAGAGCCATGATTGCTGGTTTGTATTTCCACATTCCCTGTTGAATGAAAACCATGGTGTGGTAGATAGACAATGGTCTATGTTTATGTCTCAGTCCCCTTTGCAGTTAAAACACGGCTGGAATGGGATATCTGGACCCAGAAATTTATGAGCTCTCTCTGCACCACAATTTAGGCTGAGTGAGTCAAACAGCAACACTTAAAATTATTTTTGTATATTCATAGCTTTTATATAACCCATGAGTGACAAAAGTCACAGAATACTACACTTAAAGTTGTACAATATGTTTTGTTTTCTCATGCTACTCAAAAATCAGAATTCTCTACACGTAATTGAACTATATGGCAAATACAGAGCATGGAAAATGCTCAGCTCCTTGTCAAAGGCAAGATATGCAATAGGCTGGTTAAAGCCTGTGATCTTTGGAACAACATTAATTTTATATCATTACCTACATTTTCAAAATACTGAATAAGACAAGTTAAGAAAAAATCATGTTCCATTTACCTCACATTATTTCATTCTCTTAGTAATGCAATATTTTCAGCCAATTCAAAACATCATAGTAAATTCACTGAAAGGTTTTCCATGGAATTCATTCTAAAGGCTTATGGATGTATTGTTTTAATGGTATTTAATGCTGTATTATTCATGGCTTTTTCCTTTTATCTTCTGTGTTCCTGTTTCCTAACTGCAATTTCTACAAGCACAAAACTGTGTCTCCTTAAACATTGCAAAATAATAGAAAAAAAATAAGTAAAAGGCTTTTATTTAAGTATAAATAAGGTTAGAGGGATCTATTTCTGTGATGAGAACGAGTGGAGGATGCAGACAATGTAGACTGACCTTGCTTATTCAATATGTAGTTAAAGCATAGACCTGTAGACAAAGAACTAGAGTGTCTTATGGTAAATGCCTCTGTTCAGGGAGTGTTTTTTACTGTCAGTCATTACTTTTCTATTTTTAGCTTCAAGGCACCTTCTGCCTCCAGGCACTTAAGGGAGAATCTTGATGTCCCAGAATCTGTGACCATCATTGACTTCACCATCCCACAAAGCAAAGCTTAAAACATAACATATATACCTTCTCATACAGCTTTTGATTCATACTTTAAAACAAAGCTCCCTCTTATTTATTGATTGCTAGGACTTTTGGGGACAGATTATCAACCTTTTGCCTGCCTGCAGCACTGCTTTAGCAGAATAAAGGAAAAGGAAATCTCCCTATTAAACTGTAGGGCAAAGACCCATCAGAGCTGTGTTTAACCTCTGAACTGAGCCTGTTTCCAGTGTCATTACCATCCTTGCAGTCAGTGAGGAGAAATGGATGCCTCCACGGATCCATTCAAATCCAGAGAATGCAATCTGAAGCCCTTGATAACATCTCCATCTACTCACTGTGATTTTAGTGGCACAGTGTGGCAAACTGTTAATTTAGGAGCCTGAAGTTTAAGCTATACCTACCTATGTTTAGTGTGATGAGACATGAGGGAGAAAACTTCATAACATATTGACTGCAGAAGCCTTTTCAGAGCAATTGTAGTCACTACCATTTGAAACAGCCCAGGATGCTTCCTATGCTAAAGCATTTCATCCCTCAGCCAGATTCAGAAGAACTTTTTAAAATTTCAATATCCTGGAGCACAAATGCAGACTTTATCACATGATTGTAATTTGATCCTATCTCAGCTGTGAAGAGGGTAGCATTTCTTTTGAAAACATCAAAAAACTTCATGCAAAGTTTTCTAAAAGTTTCCAATTGAGTTCATTCACTTTTAGTTATATTGAAACTTTGCCAAAAATAGCTCAGTGCACGTTGTAGTACCATGAAATCTGATAAATCTCATTGTCATGATATTTTAACAGTGCTATGAAGACAGAGTAGGAACATTTGTGATTATTAAATTGTGTTATTTTTGAAGGCGCTCTGGATAACATTTACGAATGTTACAGAACTGCACCAAATCAAAACACCCTCGAGCTGAAAAATTTATTTCCTTGGAGCTACTGCACGGAAACATGAGACTATAGCATATTAAATGTTGACTTTCGTGTATTAGACTGTTTTGTAGGGCTTCAGAGGATTCTGATAATAGTTGATGTTTCTTTACAAATACATTCAGATTTTTAAAATTGAACATTTTAAATGTGATTTTTGATCTGTATTGTAATCAAAGATTTCTTGTGTTCTCCAAAATAAGGTATCCAAAGAGCATTTCACAGCTAAAACACAAATTATAACATCCCATGACCCACGTACAACAAACCCATCAATTTCACAGTTTTTTATTAATGCACAATCAGAAAACATAGACAGTAACAGGCATTTCAGTAGCTTCAGAATCAATTTGAAATTCATATTAATTGGACAAATACTTTACATTCCTTTTCTGTAAGTGATACTTTTTTTTTTTCTGGATAGAGATGGAATAAAGTATGTGTCTTAAAAATACTCTGATTAGATGTAAATTCAAGAGCTGAGCTAATTTCTATCTCCTGATTCAGAAGACACCATTCTAAAGCAGAGTTAAAATAAGCAGCCCATTCTAGTGCTGCTTTTGCAGATTGAAGCAGAATGTGAGATTGCTGAACTGTGAGTTTGCTGAGGACCCTGATAATTTGAACTGTTAATTCAGTGAGAAGTAGCCCCCCTAAATTTTGGAATTCCAGGTGAAAATAATAGGGTAAGACTTTAAAAATTGAACTTACAATATGATAGAATTTGACATCACCTCAGTCAAAATACTTTGAATAGTTTGATAAGTTCAGTTCACCTTCAACATTTCTAATTTTCCATTTTTGTTTTTTATGCAACATATTTACATTAAAAAAAAAAAAGAAAAAAGAAACAACTGACCTATTGCTTAAACTTCTAATAGAAATAAATCTTTCAAAAATTATGTTTCTTCAGTTTTCCCCTGAGTAAATTTATGTACATTTGTGTAAGGACAGCAAAAAGCTCAATCTTTAAAAAATGCAGAGCAGACAAAACCATCATAGAGCTCTACTGACAGGCTTGGGTAATTTTTTTTCTAATCCTATAATAAATTGTCAAATGTTCTTTTTCACTGCTATAGAAATGGTGATATAAAAGATGACTACGTTTCATCAGAAGGAGGAAGATGGTGTTGAACATTCAGTCTGAAGAGCACTCAGTAGATTAAGATATATACTTTGTGACGAATGCATTTGTAAAAATAATATTACATTATCTGTGTTTTTGCCATGTTGTTTGGAGAGCCACCTGATGTTTTTAAATAGTAATCTTTAGAAAGGCAATTCTACTCACTTTCTGAAAACACAGTTTCTGATATCAGAATCCCAGAGTTGCATTAATCACTCAAATGGAAAGAAAACCATTGCTGGTTCTCCTTCCATAGTAGTGACAAATTCACATTTAGTGTTTTTGATGAATTTAACAGTACTGTCTTTAAATTATGTCCTTAAAAATAATCTAAACTCATAAATTTTTAAAATTATTCTTTAATTAAATTCAGAAAAAGGAGAGACATTACTTACCAGTTTCTATTCCATCTCCATCTGGATTCATCCCAAGGCACTATGATATATAGCTGCTGTCCCAATCACTTTTTCAAAACCGGGCTTTTTGCAACAACTTAAACCTAGCATCTGTTCATCAGCCAGTATGGAGCAGTGTCCTTGAGCAGCTTTTTGTTTTGTGATAAACAAATACACTGGGGTTGCCTGCATGCATTGCAGAGACAAGCAGAAACCTTTGCTTTGGTCCTTTCACAGAAGCATTGACAAAGTTTTGTGTCTAATGTACAGATCAAGAACAGCTGAAACATACAACAGAGAACATAATTCCCTCTCACTTTACAGCATTTCCTCCTGTGAAACAAGATACCTGTTGTGCCTGGATTCCTCTTGCCTCACTGAATTTTGATATATATTAGCAGGATAATAAGGCAGCATATTTGGCTAGAAAGGCAAACACACTTGCAAATTTGTGGCTCTGTTGAACTGATACAATTCCATAAATCCTGAGGCAGAAGAGATTGGTTGTTTGCTTCTGACATTCCTCAACAGAGAATCAGAGAAGCATGGATGTTTCTAGTGAATAAGAACTGTATTGGCTCATCTAATTAGCAAATAGTGCTGACTTTCATCCTGAGACTAGGACATCTTTTTCTTTCAGAATGTGAAAACAGAACATATGATGTTGCATGTAGATGACTGTAAAGGGTAATAACAGTCATATTACATGGTGGTGAAATTAATCATGTAAGAAATTATACAGCATGACATAAGATGTTGCAAATAATTTTTTATTCATCCTAGCCCCCTGATCTGGACCCTGTGTTAACCCAGTTCCCCTGGCGCTTACTATAAGTTTGCAACTTCTTAGCACTTTAAAGTTACTTTTAAAAACAACTCAGTCAGTGTCTTTCTCCACCTTTCCAACAAATTTGAAATCTTGAAAAAATGTGTGCATATTCAAGGCCAGAAGCAGATTTTGCTGTGGGATGATCTAAAGTCTCTTTATCTTAAAACCCTGCAGGTTTGACATGGCATCTTTCCACCCCTGAAAAGGATCATTACCAGGATTTCACTGGGTATATTGCACTCTGAAAATGCATTTTTGATGCACAGAAGTTATTTTAGATCTCATTTAGTGTCTTTTTTCATGACTACTTCCTTACCCTGCATAAAAGTAGAACAATTACAACTTTGATATTAGGGGTCAGGAACTTCAAAAATGTGTTTCAATTTAATTTAAAGTATTAAGTTCCTTCTCCCTAAAACAGGAGAGAGAAACTGTTATGTTTTATAGGGTTTTATTGCATTTGTTAAATGTGATGTTAATTTCTCTCCTTAAGAAGCGGTACACAGCAAAAGAAATTTGTGTCACTTAAAGGCTCCATATTAGCAGAAAACTTATAGCTTTTGTACTATTGATATCCTTATGATAAATTGTGAAGTGATTAATTTGATTACTACTGTCCCATTCTCTATATTTAATACTTATACTCTGTTCAATGTTATTTTCTGAACTAGAGCTCAGAAATGGGTGGTGGTTTAGTGGTATTTCATGATCTACCATCATTCATTTTGGATATTTGAAGATTATGACGAGAAAGGATTACATAGTCCATTAAAAAGAAGTAGTCCAAATGGGGAGTGTTTCTAGAGAAATTGATGAAGCTACCTACATGCAGATTCTTAAGAAGCTGCTGATAACTAACATAAAGTTTATAATTTAATGATTCTGTGACACCACACCCTGAAGACAGAAAATATTATCTCTACATGAGCTTTAAAATCACAGAATCATTTCAGTTGGAAAAGACCCCTACCATCATAAAGTCTAATCTTTAATCCAGGGCAGCTTCTACCCTTTAAACACCTCCAGGGATGGTGACTCAACCACTTCCCTGGGCAGCCTGTTCCAGTGCTTGCCAGCCTTTTGGTGATGAAATTGTACCTAACACCCAACCTAAACCTCCCGTGGTGACACTTGAGGCCATTTCCTCTTTCCTATCACTTGTTACCTGGGAGAGGCCAACACCCTCCTGGCTGCAGCCTCCTCGCAGGGTGTTGCAGACAGTGATAAGGTCCCTCCCGAGCCTCCTTTTCTCCATGCTGAGCACTCCCAGCTCCACCAGCTGTTCCTCATGGGTCTTGTGCTCCAGACACTTCACCAGCTCTGTTGTCCTTCTCTGGACTTGCTCCAGCTCCTCAAAGTCTGTCTTGTAGTGAGGGCCCAGAACTGATGACAGAATTGAGGTGTGGCCCCAGCAGTGCCAAGTATGATCATTCCCGTTGGGAAATATCTGTCCCTTTGCACTGGAGTTGGTACTTAATATCAGAATTGCTTAAAACATGATGTCTGATAGAATATCTGTGGGTGGAGATATTAATATTCTTAGTATCAAGGTTTCCATATTAAATATGACATTTAAGAAAAAATTCAGTTCTGCGTTACAATGGAATCAAGACGAGGCAGGAGAAACAAAGTAGGAGAGAGAAAATTATTAAGAACCACAAAATGGCAGTTACTCAAAATAGTTAGAAAATTCCCGTGGGATATAATGATTCAATGTCTTTATCTGTTTAAATCAGGAACTATACTTCAATTTCTCAGTCTCACATGAGTCATGTCACTGCTGTATATCATATATTCTGGTCCCAGTATAGGGCCAAAAAAAGAAAGTCTTTTTTCTATTTATGGCTGATACTTTTAAATTCATCTAACTTCACACTTTGCGTCAATGTAGGGATGTTTCCTACTGAAGAATTTCAAGCAAGGTCTATGCAGGTTTATACTCAATAAAATATAACTCAGCAGTTTATTGTAGAAAGGAGTGATCTGACCTTTACATTGGTCATATGTCTAAAAATTGCACAACAACTTAATGACTTCAATTTAAAGTCTGTAGCCAGTGGTGCAAAAAGCACAGAAGGAAAGAGCTTGTGGAATACTGTGATAGGAAAATATCAGCCTACAGAGAAAGGCTGAAAGTGAAAGAAGAGTAAAAGTAAGCTGAAAGCTCATCCACAAGCCCAATTATGAGAGAAGGGGAAAAAATTTTAAAAAGGAAGTGGAAAAAAATTTTTAAAAGACAGATGGAGTTATGGAGTTCAGTTGGCTAATTTTCTACCTGACTGTCTGGATGAAAAACAGAGATGTACTGACCTTGTCCATCTGTATTTCTGAGAAACTCAAATTGTCAATCTGCTTCAGTTAACCAAAAAGCCTAGGCTGAATAGTTACTAACTGAACCCTAATCACTCATAAAATGTGTCTTAGCATTACAAAAAGGTCAGAATTGTTCCTTGCAGGTGTGTTGTACTATTCATCCTGAAAACATCACTTTCTAATATCAGATGGCTGAATGGCTTAGCTAAAATAAGGGTAGAATCTAAATTGCCACTAAAAGCTTACAGTAAATCTTTTTTTTTCCTAATTTCCCCACAAATTTCAAAAGAGCTTTGTACCTCACTGACTTGTTTTTCAGTTTCCCACTTTGCTTCCTACTTCTGGCCAGGGCCATGGTACAAATATGAACATCTTGACATCAAAGGTTGCTTTTTAGATTATAATAATTCAAATAAATGAAGCCCTCAGCTCCTCTCGACTGTGACTTTCTAATCTAACTGGAAAAGAGAATCAGTGAAAATATTAAGCTCTTAGAGGCATCCAAAGGAAGGACACAAGGATGGTGAAGGGTCTGGAAAGAGAAGGTGTGTGAGGAGCAGCTGAGGTCACTTGGTTAGTTCAGCCTGGATAAGAGGAGACTGAGGGGAGACCCCACTGCAGATACAACTCCTCATGAGGTGAAGAGGAGATGCAAGCATCAATCTCTTTCTTCCTGTTACACTGACAGGACCCGAGGGAATGGCCTGAAGTTGTGTCAGGGGAGGTTTAGTTTAGATATTAAAAAAAGGCTCCTCACCCAGAGGGAGGTTGAGCGCTGGAACAGGCTCCCCAGGGAAGTGGTCACAGCACTGGCCTGACAGAGGACATTTGGACAATGCTCTCAGGGATATGGTGTGACTCTTGGGGTGTGCTGTGCATGGGAATTGGGCTCAGTGATTCTGATGGGTCCCTTCCAACTCAATATCTTCTATGATTCTATTATATTTGCAGTTCATCTTTTTCCATTTTACCACAATGAAATAAAACTTACTTACTTGTTATCAATATTTTAAATAATTTTTAGTTCCTCCATCCCTTAAAAGTGCTATAATGGTTTATGTAATGTTAAGCTTAATAGTCTTTCCTCTTCCAATAAAAACAGTGTCTGAATTACAGTGAGATTGACAGGCTGATTACAGTAAATGAAAATTGCTATAGATGGACTGGATGCATGTTGTACCTAACATTCTACACAAAGTTCTCTGATGCTTTTCCATTTCTCTTTTTCTAAGTATCATTGCAGGCATCTGGAAATGTCCATTTCTGAGACTGAGCAAGTTCCCAGAAGTGTTATTTTCTAGAGTTGCTAGTTTATGAAGTAGTGATAGATGATGGACACACAGACTCCATTTCACATTGGAGCCATATATTTCAGGTTCATTTGTGGGTTTCTTCCTTTTAACATAGAGTTGCGTGAATAAATTTTCCGTGTGAAGTAGTTTCTTTTTAATGCTAAAGTAAAGTTTACAAGCCCCTTGTTAAGTATTTACAAAGTGTTTTAATGTAATTTGTCAAGAAATGAAACACCTTTCAAGAGCTTACTTTTGCTTCAGTTGATACAGGTGACCCTAATTTTAGTCACAAGATCAGTGGTTTATAGAACATGTGCCAAAGAGGTTCTTCTGAATCTCAGGCTGCTTTGGGACTGGCGGGAGGAGTCAGATCTTCCTTGTTGCTGCTTATTCCCAGGCTCTACAGGAGTGGAACCTCCTAATTTATGATGAGGAAAGGTACTGGAAATGTGTTATGGCACCTCTGAAGGCAGCACTTCACACCTTCATATGACAGAGTTTAAATTGTGAGTCATTTATGGTAGACATAAACCATGATATTATCCTGTAGCAAATATCTACATCATGCAAAATTCTTAAACTCCAACAGCTTTTGAAAGCACAAACTTTTCTTTTTTAAAAAAATAAAATATAGTAGGTTTTCTTTCCAATTTATTTCAGACAAATGAAAAAAAAAAATCCATTAATATCAAGAGACACTCAACCCCAGTAAGTCTCCATGACTGCCAGTAAGGAAAAAGGAGTATTTCTCATCGATTGGCTGGTGGGTTTTTAGCAGTGTGAGTAGTCCTGGTGGTTTTAGCTTCCTCTGAACCTCTCAGTCATTCCAGGAAAGCTAAAAGTATTGGGATCATTCTTTTACCACATGTTCCTCAACTTACCCCTATTCTCAGCGTCCCAAACTGCCCACGCTTGCTTGCTGTGCCTTAAATTGTTACATGGTGCCTTGGTAATTCAAGTATTAACCATGTACTGATCACTCCTGCCTTAGAGATTTATTCCTCTGAGCTATTTACATCTTGGATTTTTCAAAGGGTTCGGAACAGCCTGATTCCAGCTGCTACTGCTCACATTCACAAGTTGTTTATTTTCTGCTGTGTGTTCCTGTTTAGGATTCTTGCCATTTGTTGGACTGAAGGACAGGTCTTTGTATCTTGGCCACCCATGAAGCTGTTGCCTGTTTATTCACTTGAACAGAATTGGTCTGGCTGAAGTATTGCTGTTGGTTTCTATTTCTCCCAGAGGAAACCTATTTTTGTTTTTTGGTTTTTTATTTTATTAGATGCTTCCCAAACCTGATATATATCTTTTAACTTCTATTAACTTCCAACTGTAACCTTCTCTGTCTTTTTTATGTTCTATTTTGCATAAGTAATTTTTTTATTAAATTTCACCAGTTCTGTGCATGTTCTGTGGCATTTCAAAAGGAGCTAATGTACCAAAAGAGTAAAAATGTCACCTTCCTCCAAAAGTAAATGACTGTTCCTGTTGTTGCTGCTCTATTTGACATTTTTGGCAGTAAGATAGTTAACATTACTGATAGAAAGGGGGGATTTGGATGGTCATGGCCACGTTATACCTTATCATGTGTTCTTAATACAGAAGTGATAAGGTCCACAGTGCCTAAACCTAGGAAATGTAGTCTTGCATATAATTTTGTGCTCCCAGCTGAGAAAATGTAACTGCTCTGTGTTGAAAAGTGGGCAACCTACTGTGTGTCTGAGACAGGCACTGCAGCAGCAGTAAGTTCCATCATGCTTAGTGTATGACCACATTTATAGATTCTCACAATTTATCATATATTATAAACCAATATTTGCCTTGTCTCTGAGGAAAGACTTCAAAGAAAAAAAAAAAAGAAAAACCACCAAAAAATAGTCAGAATATTTTAAGATTTTGCAGGTTTTTCTTCTTTCATTTTTCCCCTTCTTTCCTTTTGGTCTACCTCTACTTGCGGCAAGCATGACAGATCTATTTTAATAAAGGCAGTAGCATTTTGCTCAGTATAGGCAGATAATTTAAACTGAGACCATTTGGGAATTCTTAGTCCTAAAATGACTGTGGATCA
The DNA here is from genome assembly GCA_013398275.1 of Promerops cafer. Lineage (NCBI taxonomy): Eukaryota > Metazoa > Chordata > Aves > Passeriformes > Nectariniidae > Promerops > Promerops cafer. Next base: position 2,044,146 of record VZSE01005712.1, on the reverse strand, counting down.
TCACAGCTTTCTGTAATGTAGAAGGAAAGAAAGTCCTAATCAGCACTGATGTTAATTCTTGTGGTAGTGAACCGTGAGTTCTTTGAACATCTTTTCCTACAGACTTGAAACTGGCTGATGGCCATTTCTGGAAAACACTTTGAATTTAACTTCCCAAGAAGGGATTTTGTTTCTCCGTTTCTTATTTTGTAACATATATTTGAATTATTTGGAGCAGAAATTAAACTTAAAACCACTACAACATAAGGATTATAAATGTTGAAGCATCAGCAGATTTAGTAAGCAAATGTGTTTTAAAATAATATCAGATTATTCTTTTGGAGTTACAAACTCAGAAAGACAGCAGTAATGCTGATAACAGTGAGATTTTTAGTTCTGCTCATTGAAAAAGGAGTGTTGTGCATCTGGATAATGTTTTCACCAGCACTCCTTCAGATTTCCAATAGTTATAGAACTTACAGGCTGATTTCAGTGATGTTTAACAAAGAGACAATCTGTTAAAGTTCCTACCAGTATAAAGGTAAGCAAGATCCACATTATTCCTCTATAGGAGAAGTTGCTCTAATTGGTGTTCTGACAAAATCAGTGTCACCCTGATGGTGTCACCCACATGGTCAGCTTGAAGTGAAGAAAAAGGTAGACTACCTCCAGTCTAACCAACAAAGAGGGAATCCAGAGCACTGACAGAGAGAAGACAGTTTTAAAGAGATGCTCTGAATATGGAAAATATGAAGTCATTGGAAAATGTAAGATGTCTGTAAGAAAAGAGACATCATTGGTCCTATTGCTTATTCAATAACTCTATCCCTTCCCTTTTTTTTTTTTTTTTCCCTCATTAGTGAAAGCCGTGTTTGCATAAATCCACTTATTTGTTTTGGCTACAGCTAACTACCAAGTGGACTCAGTAAGTACATTTCAACCATTCTAGACAAAAACAATTTGAGACCCCCTTTAGATGTTCTTTAAAATCCATCTACTAAGTAGAAAAACTGAACCATCAATAGTGATAGACACCACGATCAAGTAAAAGTTTCTTTAGTGACCCATGGAAAGATTTCTTAATAACAGTGTCTGTTATGAGCCATGTGTGTCTAGGAGGGTACACAAAGTGCAATAGGGAATTAGATATTCTGTGTGGGGTTTGGAACTGTATTAGATGCCAGTTCTTACAGATTATAGCTAAATGTATGCACTGAAGCTTTTTAAAGCATTATGTAAAAATAAATTAAACAGTTGTCTAGCTCCCATGAAAGTGAATGTTAATTGATCATCCAAATTCCCTGAGCAATTTTCGAAAACATCAAAGCCATTCCTATTTATAAAAATAAGTACAATGATATCTACAAAGTACAACTGTTTGAGTTCTAATAGAACATGGGCCTAAACTGAGCAGAATTTGGTTAAGTACAGGACAAGTATGATTTTTTTTTATATATAAAACAGAAGGAATTTTTACTTCATTTAAATGTCAGAGGAAAAATAGTTCTGAAGTATATTGATGCTGTCATAAATTAAGGCCAGGAACCAGGCAAATAATTTACTATATATTTACATTTTCATCCTAATTCAAACTACAAAAATCATACATATAGTGACAAAAAACCCCAATCAGACCCCAGTGGCTTTTTTCATTAAAAGCCTAGTCATGTTACCTGGCTTAATATAGATTTCCTGTAGCTATTTCTCACTGGTTTCACATACAGTTTTCCTTTAGTCATCTGCCAAGCTGCTGAGAGCTCTGGAGTCAGTTTTGCAGTAAATTCTAGTCAGAACCATGTCAAGGACTGAATCTATTGCACTTCCCTTTCCTTGCATTGATGGGGGAAAAGAAGTGGTTCATGGTTAGTCTGTGAAAAGTACAAGATTCCACAGGCTAATTTCATTACAATTTGTATCAGCCTGGTGCCACTTTTCCTTCAGAGTTTTCCTCTGACTACTAAATTTAAATGCAGCAAAGCATACTTCTTTTCTCCTTTCCCTTTTCCTTATTTCAGACCTCACTCTTCTCTCTCGCAGGGGAGACGGTTATGAAATGAAGGAAAATATATTTTCTTTCTTCATATATACAAGGTCTGGCATCCAGAATTTTAGTTGATCTGGGACAGTGAAAGAAAACTAAAATTAGAGGTTAAGAAAAATCTCAGGAGATATTTTAAGGTAAACAGAAAAAGAGTGTGAAATGGGGAAAATATGGCAGTGAAATATTAGAACTGAAAATAGAAAATGAAAGGTTCATGGAAGACACAAAAAGACATGAAACAGAATTTCAATGTGAGAGAAGAAAGGAATATGAAGAAAAGGCAAAATCTGGGGGAAGAGACAAAGAGATTTAACGGACCATGTTACTTAATCAAACAATCATTCCAAACATTCTTGGAAGCTGCTGAAGAATAGAGCATTTGTTTCATAATGCTGCACAGGTCTGAGCCCCAATGAAATACCAGGTTTTCAAGTGGTCACAAGGGTTTAGCCGTGCAACAAGGAAATAAATAAGAGAAGGCATATTAACTGTTCTGAACTATTTTTTGTCAATCAGCATTCTGGGAGGAACAAGTAAAAGGTTTAAAGAATTTAGTTTCCACTTATATTGGAAAATTCTTATACATAGTCCCACTCTATCTGAAAACCCCAGATGAGAGAGGCAAATATGTTCCATCTTATCAAAAGAAAAAAAATTAACAGTGGGTTGAAGGACTTGAAGTAGAATTCAGGTGTAATGAGAAAAATGAATTGTGGGGGGGAAAAAAGAAAAGAAAAAAGAAAATAATGCATTTTTAATAAAAAAAAGAAAGATGAGAAAAATTCTGTGGTTTATTTTACCACATAATATATATGAAAGTGGATGAAACCATCAAAGCATAGTATCTTGGAGAATTAATTCAAAAAAGGCCTTGGAGAATTTGAAATTTTATAAACAGCTATTCAGCATTACTGGAAACTTAGAAAAGTCTATAAAACCACAAATATCTGAAGGGAGGAGCCATGCACAGGCTAGAGATTAGCACAGATAAAACAGCAGAAATGAGGAAACAGTATAAGTTCATATTTGGTTTATTGCATGTAAGATTTGGTGCCAAATAGTTACAATAAAACGCAGAATGTTTAAATGCAGTATATAAAGTTGAGAAGTTGAGAATGTGAGGCAACATTTACTATGCTCTTTTTTGTATGTAGTAAATTACAATTCTGCAGTCCAAGCAGAGCACATGCAGTCACTTCTGAAAATATTTTAGTACTTTTATATGCTCAGTATTGTGCATAATTGCCTCAGTGAAAAGAATTACACATATATTTGCTAATAAAGCAGAGGCCACTTCTACTCCAAGACATATGAAAGAAATGTCACCAACCTAATGCTATGCCACAGTCCTGATGAAGGGTCTGTATCTATCCATGACAACATACCAGCAGTGGTTTATATTAACTTGGTGTGTTTTGTTCAGAATCCTGTTTTGTACTTTGCACTGGTCAGTGCAAGCAGCAGAGGAGGGCAGAGCAACATGATTTTTGCAGTTTTCCTTCAACTCTTCTCTGCTTTGAGCCTGCCTTGCTCCTGGCTCTGTGCTCCCTCTTTGAGAGGTGCGGGAAAGGAGGAATCAGGATTTTGACGCTCACTGTTCTATGAAAGGTCTTTCCTTCCAGTTCCCCTCCTTAGAGTTTACTGTAGGAGTTTTGAGGAAGGTTGTTGTAAAGCAGTGTAGGACAGACAGAGAGAATCATCTAAAATTATCCTGAGTTGCGTTGCAATTATTTGGAAAAGTATGTCAACAGTCATTCCACTGAACACTTCTATCAGAATTGTCAAGTGAAAAAGTAAAACCAAGCAATGTGAACTTATTCTGGTGACTTTAAGAGTGGATTCTTAGGTTTCTACTGGTGCAGGGCAGCCTGCTAAGTACTGAAAAGTCAAAGATGTTGAAAACAAGGTCAGCTCAGAAATAAAATTGGAAAGCTTGCATAACATTTATTTTTTCCTATTTAGGAGCCAGCAGAAGAGCAAACAAAAGCATCTCAAATCTAACCAACTTTGGTTTATCTTCCTTTTTTCCTTTATTTTCCCCACACGTATTAAAAAAAAAAAAAAGGAACTTCACATCCATCCAGAAAATGACACAAAATTAGAGATATTAGAGTTTTCTAGCAGCACTCAGATTTTAGCTAAATTGATGACAATAACTACTCTAGCTTTTGCTTGAGGAGTAAGAACACAACACTAAGAACATGATTCTGTAAGTAGCAGCACAATGACCCAGAAGCTGTAGGATGTTAAATGCTTATAATGCCCTCCTACAAGGAATAAAGTACCAGAAATGTAATGGCTGCAGAGAAGGGAAAGAGTTGGTACCACATTAATGAGCTTTTCCATAAATAAAAAAATGAATTTGCACACAGATCAACCAGTTTCTTTAATTTCATATGGCCATTTCTGTTTTGACCAGATGGAATGGGCCTTTTAAAAATCTTTTATTTATGAATATTCTAATTTTTCCCAGCCTTTCAAGGAAAAGTCATATTAAGAAATACCTGAAAATATTAGCTGAGATGCAAGAGAAGAATTTAGCCAGAGGGAAATAAATTCAAAGAGGATGTCTGGAGCATCAGAAAGTTAATCAAACTTTCACCCTGAAGATTTCAAAGCTTTTAACTTTATCTACTGTGGCAACCACATTTGTGATGGCTTTTAGAGTTTTGACCTCAGTTGGCTTTTTCTGTAGCTTTTCTAGGTTGTGGGTAATGGTGGGGGTTGTCTCCTTTGCAATGCATTCCTAGGTCCCTCTTGGAAATTATATTCCATATACCCAATGTGTAAAATTTCATCTGACAAAATCAATTCTCTGTAATTATTGCAGAAAACACTGCAGCTATAACTGTCTGATTGTGCCTTCTGCTCTCACTTGGCAAGCCACATTACACTGGTGCAGGTTGCCACTCCAGCCAAAAGAACCCAAGGGAAAAATTTTTGGAGCCTAATCAACAAAGCTGTGTGACTCAACACAGGTGGGACTGAACGTGGTGTTTAAATACCCAAGAGAAGGTGCTGCTTCCATAATATTGGCTTGATCCCCTTTGCAAATAGGATTAAAATTTTGGGTTGACCTGTGGCTTTCATTACTTTTAAGGGTTTGTCTGAGGTTATTAACATAATTTCACTACTATGTAAATTACAGAAAAAGTGTAATATGCCAGATACTATGCAATTATTCCTCCACATTCACAATAAAGTACATTTGAACATATGGCAGACATGGCTAACTGTACTTTATGCTAATCTCTGCATACTATTTAGCTCACCTAATTAACTATACCTGGTATACTACACACTGCCTTGCAGCAAAAAATCAGGAAGGAATCCTCTGGATGAAGCACTAAATGCCCAAGATAAGGCGAAAATCAATATTTTACTCTGCTATGACTTCCCTTTCTTCCACCTGTTTGTGTCTTTTTTTTTTTTAACCCCTATTCTTTCTTCAGTGGCTGAGACAAAGAAAGTTTCAGCTAGACCTGGCCTTTTTTTATCAGTAGAATACTGTCAACTCCTCTAAAAATCATATCATTGGACAATGCTCAAGAAAAACAAATGTTGAAGTACTTAAACATTCTTATCAGAGTGTTCACTTCTAGTAAGGGACCCACAATCAATTCCAATTGACTTATACATGTAATCAGACCAAATAACTGAATTTTTCTAATGGTAAGTCTGGTTTTGAACTAGGTTCAAATCTTAACTCGTAAATATATTATAGGAAATCACCAAATTCAAAATATATGGTCATTGAAAATTTCTGCTTGCTTAGCTGTCAGAGATTATTAAGAAGCAAAAATTTGACAAAAGCATATACCTCATTTATCTGAATACAGATAAAGGTCAAATTAAAAAAAAAAATTACTCTTAGTCCAAAAATTCTTTGTATGGTTATCAATATAGAAATAGCAAATAGTACCCAACTGTCCTTAAAATGCAGGGTAAAATCTTTTGCAAGGAGCACAGTAGACTGCATGGGTAACTATATACCTACTGACCAATTTCAAAAGTGTTGCAGAATAAACTTTCTAGCAATGAGGGACCAAGCTGAGGAAGAGGTGTCCTGGCTAACAGAGGTGGAAAAGCAGCTTCAAAACAAGGGGACCCAAGGCAGTGTGGCCTATTCCCATGTACACAATTCCTCTTAGCTTGAGCTGCCCCCTGAATCATGTTCTGCAGTGTGGTTAGGGGAAAAAGCCCTCTTTTTGTAGCCTCCTTCACATGATGGTGCTTTAAATTATTGACAGCAAGTTCAGAGCCCACCTTGAATATGTTTGTGGTCTCATCAAGTGTATGTTACTTTTCTCATTAATTTTATTTTCTCAAGTCTCCAAGCTTAACCTTCATCTAGAGATTGTTGCAGAAGCACAATTTTTGAAGTAGCAAGGATGTTCTTAGCCGGAGAGAGCAATCACAGACCTCTGTCTATTGACAAATATATCTGTGGAGTTGCTTGTTGCTGCTGTCTGACCTTCCACTGTAACAGTCACACCCCTTAGGGCACCCTTGACAAGTCAATGATCAATATACCCATGCAATTAAAGGAGTAAGTATTGCTTTACCATTTCCTCCAGCCAAGCTCTATTGCTTCAATCTTGTTCAGGAGATGACTTTCCAGCTTATACTAAAACACACACCAGTGTTGGACCCTTTGGCTGATTCACCAACACAGTTTCCTTGAGAAACCTTAGATAAAATGCCAAGGATTATAGAAACCAGACTGGCAAAACATTCTGGGGGAAAAAAAAAAAAAAACAAACAAGCAAGAAAAGCTTTTTTTTTTTTCCTTGATGGGATTTTTTGTTTGGGTTTGGTTTTTCTGTTGTTAGTGCTTACAATTCAGATTTCTGCCATGGAGTTTCAAGCAGTCTTCACAACAGTGTGACTGGCTGCAGAAACCCCTCGACTAACCCAGGGTTTGTGTGCTTGCTGTACAGCAGCAACAGCCTCATGGAAACCACACTACCAAGATACAGCATTGTTTGATTTAACAAACAGCTTTTCTTCCCTTTGGTGTCTGTGTGCTGAATGTGCTTGCTTCTACATGTACTTTATGCTGCTGCTCTAGAGGGTTATGACTTAATTAAATGTCTCTTCCTTTTTTGTTAAGGTTTTATTTCAGGATTTTTAAAAGAAAAAGTAAAATAAATAAAGGCAGTCAACTGCTTGCCTCTGATTCACTTTTATCCCTCTCATTTACAATCTGAGGAAAAATGAGCACTCTGGATACCTCCTAGTGAGTGGCTGACAACTAAAGATGAGCAAAAACTAATACTTTGTTATTATCTAGCCTAGAGGAAAGTTTACAGGATAACCAGCTATTGACCTTTCCAAGTAAACATATTTAAGAATTCAGTGGTTGTGGGGAGCTTAGACAAGACACAGCATGAACCCTTCAGAAAAAATGTCCAAATGCTTGTTCATGAAGTTTAAGTGTATCACTGAAACAATTCTTCTTTTTTACAGTTTGCCTAACATTTCAGACAAAAGCAATGAAGCTGAGGTTCCATTTTCACATTATATATATTATAAACCAGGTGTACAGTTTGAACATTTCTCAAATGCCAAAGAGTCCAGTTTAAACATTACCTTTCACTCCCTAAACTTGCAGAAATGCTGCTGCAGTGCTATCTGAAAGTATACACTAGTGAGGAAATTATGATCACTTTGAACTATAACACCAATAGACATCACCAGCCTCCTTCCTTCCATTCACTCTGTATTTCTTTCTTTTCTTTCTTTCTTTCTGTCCCTATATCTTCTTTTTATTTTCTAAATTCTCTTTGTCATCCACTTTTCTTTTTCTTTATCTCCCTTTCCATTATTTATTTCTTTTGTAAAGGGAAGAGCATTTCCAAATTGACTCATTTAGATTAAGTTTCCATTAAATTGACTACAGACAGGATTAAAGTAGGGTTGGGGTTTTTTTAAAAAGTGAAAAAAAAAAAAGAAAAAGAAGAGTGTATTTGTCGATTGCTGCCCATTTGCCATGGAGAACTCTTTGGCGCATGTTGATTTAGAGGGAGCAAAGGATTGTTTTCTGCCAGGGGTAATCAGAACAGATGAGCTTTTCAAGGTTGCTGCTTCCCTTAACTCTTCAGGAAAAAAAAATATGGTTGAAAATTCACACAAATCCCATTAACGGTGAATAACTTTGTTTTAAATAAGCTTCCATCAGTTGCCTTGAAGTTTTTTTCATACCTTTCTATTCAAGTTGTAAATGTACATCCAAATTGAGGATACCTACATTTTTTTCTTTCTCTCTAGAATGTTGCACTTAAATTGTTCTCTTGACTTCCTAAGGACAGAGGCACAAACTGAGATGTTTTATGTCTGATTGCATTACCTGACATGTTCTAGTACTCCTTATTCTTGCAGGTTGGGGTTTGGTTATTTGGGTGTCTTTTGTTTTAAAAATAAACAAGCTACCTTGTTTATTTTTATGCTAGCTATACTGTAGTGTATCATTCCTAGTTAATGTTTGCAAGCTGAAGCATACATGTGTCACAAATCCTGACAGTAAATAATTAAAGTATTTAAATAAACGTGTGTTTTTATGGTAGTTTTGCAGTTGTACAAATTTGTAGAGCAAGATCTTATACTGATCTATAATTATAACTGCCACTGACTAGCACGATCCTTACCGAGTCAGATTAATTTACACATTAAGCAGCCATCTGTAGAAATTTTCGTAGTACCTTGCTTGCAATGCCAGGGCTCACATGGGGATTTAAAAACTAACTTGGCCTCTAGGGATTTTTTTTAGCACTGCTATTGGATATATTTGCTGTGAACACATTTTTCTAGGCTCTGACACCTTGTACCCTCTGTCAGTGTTTTATATCAGCAGAGGCTTTTTAATATTTTGCACATATAATAACACAGAAATTGGTAATCTAAGAACAGTATTTTATATATACATATATGTATATTTATATTTTTTAAAATCCTTGACTCTGTGTTAAAAATCTTTGCAGTACTTCTGAACCAGAACAGATTTGCCATCATCTGTAGTCATAAAAGATAAAAACACAACATATTTTGGCTACAGTAAAAAACATATTGCAAGCATGTTGATGCTAATTCTCTAAAAACAGGATAATAACTGCAATGTACTGTGTAAAAATCTTCTTATGCATGGGTGTTTTGTAAGTAAGCACAACTTGTGTGCTGTAAAGGGGATATAGCAAAACTTATTTTACCTGATACAAAAATAAACTGTAAGAAGTATAAATACAGTTTGTAAACCCAGTTTTCAAAGATGAGCAGTGCATTCTTCACTTATATTCAATCAAATGGAGTGAATAAAAAAGAGCTGCTGGAGTTAGAAAATCATAGAATTATAGAATATGCTGAGTTGGAAGGGACTCATCAGGGTCATTGAGCCCAGCTCCTGGCCTTGCACAGGACAGCCCCAAGAGCCACACCATGTGCCTGAGAGCATTGTCCAAACTCTGCTTGAGTCATGTTGGTGCTGTGGCCACTGCCCTGGGACACTGTCCCAGTGCCCAGCCACCCTCTGGGTGAAGAGACTTCTCCTGATATCCAACCTAAACCTCCCCTGACTCAGCTTCAGCCATTCCCTCGGGGCCTGTCCCTGGTCACTGAGCAGAGATCAGCGCCTGCCGCTCCTCTTCCCCTCACGGGGAATTGTGACTGCAGTGAGGTCTGCCCTCAGTCTCCTCCAGGCTGAACAGACCCAGGGCCCTCAGCTGCTCCTCACACGGCTTCCCCTCAAGGCCCTTCACCACCTTTGTCGCCCTCCTCTCCAATAGTTTGATGTCTTTTTTATACTGTGGCACCCAAAACTGCCCCCAGCACTCGAGGTGAGGCTGCCCCAGTGCGGAGCAGAGCAGGACAGTCCCCTCCCTTGCCTGGCTGGCCGTGCTGTGCCTGATGTGGGACAGGGACATGCTTGCCCCTGCTGGCTGCCAGGGCACTGCTGGCTCAACTTGCCATCAAACAGGACCCCCAGGTTCCTTTCCACAGCTGCTCTCCAGCCTCTCATTCCCATGTCTATACAGAGTTGCTCAGGTGCTGAATCTGGCACTTTCCCTTGTTAAAATTCATACAGTTGGTGATTGCCCACCTCTAATTTGTTGAGGTGCCTCTGCAGGGCCTCCCTTCCTTTGAGACAGTCAACAGCTCTTCCCAATTTAGTGTCATAGGCAAACTTTCTTATTATTCCCTTGAGTCCTGCATCCAAATCACTAATCAAGATGCTGTCATGGTTATTCAGCTGTGTACTGGATATGTTGTCCAGAAAGATACTGTGAGAGATGGTATCAAAAGCTTTTCTGAAGTCTGTAATGACTACAACTGCTGTAATTTCTATCATCAACATGCCCTGTTATGGTGAGCAAGTCAATTCACTGCTCTGCTATGCTTTTTCTTTCTCACTTTCGTCTGTTTTACCTGTTTGGACCACCAGTGTTTTCAGGCAGCAAAGAGTCTTCCAGTTCTGCTAAAGCATCTACCACCAAGGGGGCTCAACCCACGGGGGGGCTCTGAGCATTATTGTAACACCATTAAAAATAACTGTAATGAAACAGCAAAAGCACAATCTTCTGCCAAATTCAGTCACAAAAATGGGTGCTCTAACATGTAGAGAGCATTCTACTATGCAGTAAAATATTCATGATACTGAGACCAAGAAAGTCATGGATATTCATGGAATAGATCCAACAATAATAGATTAAGTCATTTTCCATGACTTAGAACACGGCTTTTAAATAGAGGTAGAATGATTTAGGGTAAACCTATAATATTTAAGAGGTTCTACTCATGACAAAACTGAATCCACTATGCCCACTTTCTAACTCAACAGTATATGAAAAATGGTAGCAGGAGTCCATCCAAGCTAATTAAATCTGATTAACAAATAAACTGGAAGAAATCAAGGCAATTCATATACACATGCACACACAGGAGAGTTTCATGCCAGTGAATAATTGTCTAGCCATTGCTCGTATTTCCAAAAAATACCAGCTAATCCCGGGCCCAAGGACAGTAACAGAGGTCCCAGTTACAACAGTGAGTAGGAGGATCCAATCAAATCAACCAGAAGCTTTTTCCCAGCCACTGGTGGTCAGATGCAGATTTTTAGGAAAAAGAACAGGGCAGATGGACTACCCCTCCACTAAGGCTTTCTAGGTTGTAATTCACTGGTTTTGGTCTTTCTGAGTCTCCCGTCCAACATGCTTAAGGGAACCAGCAGAGATTGTCTTTAAAATAATTCACATCCCTTTCTGAATTAATTTTAATCTTGCTGTGTCCAGCAGCCCATCTTAGTGAGATCCACAATTGCAAGCCATGTGAAAAAGTACTCTCTTTGTTGATTTATTTTGTTTCTTTAAAATCTATTATCTGATCATTTAATTAAAATACTTGAATTCATATTTAATTAGAAATATTGAATAATATTATTTCCTACTCATATTCTAACCATCTATGGTTGTAAGGGCATCTCAGTAATATTTTACAGAACAAATTCTAAAATGAATTTTTCTAATTTTCTCCTCATACTGAGACCAACCCAGCCCTTCAACAATTCTTTTCTTTAACCAAGCAATCTTCCATTCTACACATGTTCTTTATGCAGACAGCATGGCCAAAATGGTACACAGTATTTGAGAGGAATAAGACCTGTAAAATGCCATGACCATCTTTTCTGGCTTGCAGCCTTCCAATCCCTAACCTTCCAATAATTCTTAACATAATGTTTCTCTTTCAGAGTGCTCCTGAGTACAGCTTTGAAATTTTTGAAGGACTATCCACAATGTTGTCCACTTCAGGTGCTTTTATTCCTACATGAATTTAATGTTTTTCTGGTAGTCAGTTTTCAGTACATTTTCTGAATTATATTATCAGGAAAACATTTTTTGCATCACTATTCATGCACCTTTCCAGTTCATGTTAAAATTGTTGAATAACTCATGCTCCAGTATCAGTCCCTAGAGGATCCACTTAGAAAACTCTTTCTGTTATTAAAAGCACTCCTGCACCTCACTTCTCCCCTTTGAACCAGTATATGAAAACATTCCTTTCTATTCCATAGCACCTTATTTTCTTTGGGAAGCTCTTGTGAGAGAACTGTTGTGAAGAGAATAAGCAGGCCATTCCTTTTCTTACTGATTCTCAATTAATTCTGCATGGTTACATAAAGCAGGACTTTTTCTATTGGTCTTCCTAGATCTACTAACTCTGTTATTTGCTTTGGCCCAAAAAATCAGATATAGCTAAAAAATCTGTAGTTGTACAAGTCACACCTGGAGCCTGGATACTGACAAGAGCACTGATTTAAGCAGCAGGATGGGCACCACAGTTTACTGAGCAGCTATTTCGTATTTGTAGCCCTTTAAATCTCAGAAAGAACATCTGGAAATGTGCTATCTTTTGCTTCAATGGCTGGTTCTTAAAATTCTTCTTCACATGCTTCCCTCTGAGGCTTGACCTCTCCTTACTATTCTTTATTGCCCCATTTCCTTGGGTTCCATTTTTATTTCAATCTTATATGAAGTCTGATACCCATTCCATAAAATTTTATTTATATTAATATTAATCATGACAATATTTTAGCTTTTGTTACTTATTGCCTTCTTGAGCTGGTAATTGCTTTCAATTTTTATTTCTAAGAATTTCTACTATGAAGAAATTCCTTTACAGCTTTACCAGGTTAATTTTACCAAAATTTCTTTCAAGCTTATTTTTTTTTCTTTTTAGTGATGTGTACTTTACTGTCAGCCCCTTCATGCTGAAAACTATGAAATAAGGTTGGTGAACAAAAAAGGCATCTTGCAATACAACTAATGTTGATAATTATGACCTGTTAATGTCATGAAACCTTCAGAACTCTGCTTGATAATTATAAATTGATACCACTGAAGCACTTTACCAGGGAGCACGGTGATGGCTAATGCATTCTCATCTGTGTTTTGCATATTCTGGGCACTGTAGACTCTCTGCCTCCCCTACAGTCCCCTCCATGCCTTAGCATTCTGATCGTAACTAAAAATATTTTTCTTAATTTTATATACATATATTTTTCTTTTCTTAGACTAATCCCACTCTCAAATCTCAGCAGGATCTTTGAGAAAAATCTCCTTATTAGATGGAACAGGATGTTTGTGGAATTTTCTTCTCATCAAGACTGATATCAAGGCTTACAGTTGGTGTGCTAGGATCACATAAAACTTTTTTCAGTATTCAATTTATTCCACGGCATTTGGCCATCTTACTATTTTGTTGGATGAGATGATGACTGTGCATGTTAAATATGGTGCTACTTTAGAAACAGACTGGAACTAAGCAAAGAAACTACAGTTCATAAAGATCACATATACTAGTTATTACAACAAAAATTGATTAGATGATTAGGAAATTAGTATAGTATAGTATAGTATAGTGTAATATGACTTCCATGAAAATTAACTTATTAGAAAATATCTCCTTTGGAAATAAAAATCTAATACGACAATTTAGCCTGGCTATAGGCAATGATAAATAGATAAAAGATAAAAAGATGCTGTGTGAAATTCTGTCCATGGTAACAAGAATAATTGGCTGGCAAAGGAGAGCTTTGTTTCAATTCAAACAAATTTTGGACAAAAGCTCAGAAATTATATAAAAATTCTAATTGAAATCTACTTTTCTGCCCAAGTCCATGAGTTAAGACAGAATATATATAAGGGAGCAAATGCAGTATTTCCTTATCTTCAAGGGAAGAGATGTGAAGAAAGACTAAATAGGCCTATGAATAGGGGACATAGGAAACCTCAACATAGTGACCTGACAAGACCAATTTTCTCAACAGTCAGTGTGGTATCCCAGTATATGTAATTCTAAATAACTTGGGAAGGTGAAACTCTCTTATGATGTGTGCACAAGTTTAACACACAAAACTGTACTTTGTCATTACAAGACTGACAATTACCACCACACTTTGAATACAATTTCCAAAACTTCTACACTAATTCCAGCTACAGGAATAATATTACTACAGGGTATTCCTACTGTATGGTCATTCTATTCCTCACTGCTGGTCTGCTATCTCTTCTATGATGATTCCAAAATATTAATGTACTTGCTCTAACCATGTATTTCTACACTTGAACAAGAGAATGTTAATAAAAATGTGCATAGCAACACGAAAACCTTAATAGTTGCCTGGAGAGTGAAGGAACACATTTCCAAATGTACATTACCCTTTGCTTAGGCTGCTTTCCTAAAGTACAACTGGTCACAGAGGATTCAGAGGAGTCATAACTTCCAAGACCTCCTTCTAGCATATGGAATAACTATCTACACAGTTCCCATTCCAAAGCTATCAATGGTTTAGTCTCAGATTTCTCAGAAGAAATAGATTGTGGCAGGATCAAGCAGTTGACCCAGGAACTAAACAGGATTTAAGTTCATCTAAAATTACAGCCCCCAAGGCCTGTACTCCAACTCACCTTATCTAAGAAATACCTAAACCGTGCTTTGTGCTTGCTTAGGGCATTGCATCAAAGCTGCCTTGCAGATCTAACTGCTGTGCATGAGGAATGGCAGGCAGGCTGGTGCCTGGCTGCAAAGGCAGGGTAGACAGCACCTCTGCAGAGGCAGAGCTGCAGACAGCACAGGAACCTGCAGGGCAAAGCCATCATGTGAGCGAGTTCAAGTGCTGCTTGACATTTTGCTGAGGTTTTTGCATTTTGCAATTTTGCTATTTTGTACCCAGCATCTCGGTTTTTCTCAGAGTATCCTCTTTTTCAATCTGATCTAAAGCCAGTCATTGCTCACTGAAATCCTGCAAAACTCAGATTCAAGTGTGCACAAGTATGACCCCCCCAAAAAATAATTAAATACAGAACAGCAGAATTTATAGTGTTGCCTATATTGAGCATGGCCAAGAGCAAGGAAATATTGCAGATGCAGGTGAGTTATTCTCTATCTGGTGGAAAATTAGCAAGATCAGAAAGGATATTCTGGGCTCCTTTGCCTGGCAAATATCCTTCATGGCATAGTATTTGAAACCATGATTTCAGGATTATTAACCACCTCATGTGCCAATAACCATTACTTTTACTGGAAAGTTAAAATATAGGGAATGTTTGAAGAGCAGAACTAGAAAAGGTGGTCCTAATCTTGGTCAATTGGGAAGACAAACTAAAATTTAAAAATCTATACAATCTGTAAACCAGATGGCTCAGAGGGGGATTTAATTGTAATATATAAAATCTAATATGCTGCAGACACAGTCAGTCCAGGTTACTATTTTTCCCCTAAAACAAATATTGCAGTAAAAGGACATGCTGTAAATTGAAATTACAGAAGAACTCTAAGACACAGGGAAGCAATTTTTTCCTTAACTAAAAAATATTCTGCAAGACAAATACACAAAAAAACTCAACTGCAGACTTCTAGAAATAATCAAATGTTATTATAAGAGAAAGCTGGGTTAGAAAAGTATGCCTAAATTTGTCAGCTGTTTTGCATTAAATCCAAGTTTTTAAGCCATTATATTTTTTCATACTGTGCACACACATAAACAGGGAAGCTCAATTGTGTGACAGTTTGGAGATTCTATAAAGAATTGCAATAAAAAGGGAAAATATGAAAGGTTGTGTGAGAGAGATGATATTTATTTACCTTCTGTAATAAAATTTATTTGAGGAACCTAAGAATATGGTTACATGGAAATGTGCAGACAGCCGCAACCTTACTCAGCCTGTTCTCTAAGCTAGCTGGGAATGTGCCAGATATGGTCCAGCACTATATAACCATCCAGTGTGCTTGAGGTAATAAGTTCTGCTGCAAGATCAGTCTGCATCCATCTTTGAAGGTATGCCCTAAGTGAAAAAATAATAAAAAAATTCCAGTTTGCATATACTCTGAAAAATTCCTCGAGCTTGGCAGCTAAACTCTCCAAGGATTCTTCAGCAACAAACAAGCTATTCTTGTGCTGAGCAGGATTCACTACAATTTTCTCTGCATCTATAGCAGTAAAATACTCCTGTGGGGACCTGTGGCCTGCTGCCTGTGCTGGTGGCAGGACAGGTAAGAGGGTGCCAAACCCAGCACTGTGGGGCACAGAGCCCAGCGCTGTGCTGAACGCACTCGGTGTGGAGGGTGGCAAGGCCACGTCTGGATACCCCAGCAGGGAAACACTTGGCCACACTGCCCAGACCCACGGGCCCCGGGGAGCTCAGTCCAGACTCTGGAAAATTTCTCTGCCACCAGAAGCAGGCTCTGAAACTTCCCCACACCTGCGGGCTTTCTGCCCCGTGCCCCCGTGCCAGGGAGGTGGTGGCATTGTCCTGCTCAAAGCTGTTCCCCTTGCTTAGGAACGGGCACTACTGCAGGGCATCCGCAGACCTTACAGCACCTGCCTGGCCTCCCTGGAGCTCCCACGGCCCAGGACCCATCTGAGCCCACGGGGCCATCTGTCTCTGCCCCAGCTGTGCCACAGCAGTGCCCACCAGCCATGGGCCCACATCCCAGGGAGATGCCTGCTGCCCAGGGCTGCAGTGCTCCATCCTGCCTGCTGCCTGGCTGGGCCCCGGGACCGACCCAGGGACCCGCTGTGACCCCAGTCCCCACGGCTGTTCTCTGCATGGGCAGGGCTGGAGTCTAAACCCCTTGCACAGGGACCTTGCCTGCAGCAGGGACTGAGCAAGGCTTTGCAGTGTTGCTGAAGGGATCTGCAGCTTTTCAGCACTTTCTGGTGTTCCCGGTGCTCCCTGCCACTGAAGTGTGCACCCAGGTCATACCTGCTCGTGAACTGCCCTGTAAATCCTTCAGCCAGTCCTAAGCAGTGGGCTTGGCTCAGCACAGAGCATCTGACAACATCAGCACCAAGACCACAGGCACTACAGCCACAGACTTTCACCCAGCCACAGCCACCATTGTGGTGAAGAAGCACAGCCATGGCTGCAGTGTTTAACCTTCTTTCCACTTACATTGTATAAAGAAACATTAATAGAAAATAAATATCTAATTTTCAAGTATTTATCTCTATTAATGTAATTTCTAAGAATCACAGTCATTACCAGAAAGGAAAGAAAGGATGAAACATTAAAGATTGTAAATCCTTTGTAAAATCATCCATCCGCTACTGTTTATAAAGATGAGGCTACATTGAAATAACAAACTTATTTAAAGAAGAAGAGATCAGACAGTTGTTTCTTTTTCAAAACTTTACAGAAAGGAAATACTTTTCCAACTATTTAATTGGTGGCAATTTATTGTTAACGGATGGTAAGTAGAAATTTAACAGAAGTTTCCATTTAATTATTTGTCCTAAATGTCTCATGGACTGTTGCCTGAGAAACAACAGGCGTGGAAAAGCATTCATGAAGAACCTGGAAGAAATGCAGAAAAACCTAAGATTTTAATCATGCTTCAGGCAGAAGGGATTGAGAAACACTGTTTTCAAGTCCATTTGTGGACACCAGCAAATATTTTAAAATCCTGTTCAAGGAATTATCTGCACTAATAATAGTGATACTTTCTAAAGAGTCAAAAACTAAAACATGGACACATATGAGGCGTAAAGGGATTCAAATCAGTCCTGTCAGACTTTTAGTCAAAGTAACTCTTTTCCCAGTCCCACTGAATATTTTTAGCTATGAAAAATGTCAAGCACTGTTTGCCATAATCAGAAAGGGAATTTGAGTGAGTGCTTATGCACAGGTGTTTAAATTTTGCTTAGGTGGCTCCATGACTACCCTCCTGTCCATCCGTGGGATGAGTCTATGGGTACAGGCCTTGGCTGTCCTACTTGTGCAAACACAGCTGTGATGTGCCACACGGACGTGCACTGCAATCCAAATTTAGCTAGCCTGGATTCCTCTACCTGTGTTCCCTACTAGCTGCTTTGAGACCTTCAGAGGCACCTAGCCAGTGGGAAATTTCCGATGGGAGTTGATGTGGAATTGAAGCCATCCAAATACAGGCCAAAATCTCATCATTACGACATCTGTAGAAGTGCAGCTCAGGAAATCCACTCTAGCTATTCATTCTATTCAGCTCTTTTCATCATTTCTGTGCCCTGTTTCATTCTCCAAATTGCCAATAATGCGTATCAATCACAAAGGCAGCATGGTAAATCACAGCAATGTAGCACAGACAAAGCCTTCAAAATCCAGCACATTCCTTAGAAAGCTTGAGAGTATGTTGTGCTGCTAAAGCCAGTAAGGTGGTGCTGCTTACAGCAACGTGGATAATCAATGCACACACATCTTTTCCTGCAAGGTTGCTCAAAGTAATTAACAGTGATACAGGGAACTAGAAAGCAAAACTGAAAAATAGTGGCTATCAGCTACTAACCAGTCAAACATAAGGACAGCAGGGTACAGAAAATTCTTGGCTAGAAGATGCTTTCTTCATGGGGGATTTTAGCTGCTCATAAATCTGTTGGGAAACAGATATATCCAAGCATGCTGTGTCAAAGAGAGAATTTCATCATTTGCAAAAAAAAAGGCAAAACTGCCCTAGATCTAATTCTTACTGTGAGGATGGATTTGCCTGAGGATATGAAAATAAAGGAATAATGCTGGGGCCAAATTCCATAAGCTTTTTAAATTAAGTATGGCAAATGATGGACCCATTGTAGAATACAAAGACAAATAGGAAAATTTATATTCAGACATCCAACCTAAGCTCTTGGTCATTTCAAAGTTCATATCAATGCTGTCATTGACTCCAGGGGATCCAGAATTTGAGTTCTGATTAATAAAATGCATTGAAGATGCAGATAAGGGATAATAAAATCTCCCTCTTTTCTACAGTTCTTAATAAAAGAATCAACCAATGTGTCTTCACAAGAAAAGAATCTGAAGTTTGGTACAACATAAAAATTCTACTGAAATTAGAAGTTAACTGGATTAGATTACTCCGTAACAACAGAGGAAAACTTGTAAAAGAAAAGAATAAAAAAAGAAATGTTTAGGGGCTGTGAGAACAAAAAAGATTTAAAGTGTTCCTAAAATTTCTGATGAGAAAGAAAGTCCTTTCAATAGGAAAGGAAGATTATGTTAATAACAATTCAGAATTATAACAATGATGAACTATTATTTAAAAATATACCCTTAATAATAAAAAATGAAAAAGAATGGAAGGCAGTAAAGATAAATGTGAACAATTAACAAAAAGGTCTTCATATTAATTGACTTTTACAAAAGAGCAGATAAGAGCAAGTTTCAGAGATTTGAACACAGCTGAGTCAGCCCTCCTTATTCTTATTGTCTTCTGATATTAAGAGATTCTACAAACATGTTTTGTATCATTGACAAATATTTGCTGAAAAGCTACTGGAAGAAAGGAGGAAGTTTGTCTACAAGAAAATTGCAGGAAGCCTGGCAATTACCTTCTACTTAGATTAATCACTGAAGTTTTTGTCCTGGAAGTCATGGCTCAGTTTAGTTATTCAGAGGCAGGTATGTGTCCTTCTGAGGGCCAAGCCTACCAAAAAAACCAAACCAATAAAAAACAATAAAAAAACAACAAAATTAAACAGTAAATAAATAAATAAACCTCTTATTCAGGCACAAACATTTAAGAGAATGGCTGGAAAGAATCAAACCTGACAGCGCATTTGATGTATGTTAGAATTGCTAGGTACCTCAAATAGGTAGTGTTAAATTTAGGCTCAAATAGATGATCAGAAGGATTCAGTTGTAAAAAAAGAGCAAAATCTGGAAGGGAAGTAGCCAGTTAAATAGAGTTCAATAAAAAAAGTGTAATTCCACCATTTACACAACAAAGATGCTGAACTCTCTCTGGTGTAAAAAAATTTGGTCCCAGCCTTTTTCAACAGGAACTACTACTGCTCTCCTTGTTTTCTAACAGCCTCTCTTTTCTTATCACTTAGGCATTACCAGACAGGAATCTATTAATCCACAGAGCACTGATTTCACTTGATCAACATTAACAATGTCACTTCTTTACTGGCTGAGTTTCTGACGAGGGAAATTTAATGACTCCTCACCGGGCTTTTATCCACCTTTTGTCTCAGTTTAAAATGTAATGAAAAGTGCACAAAATGTTCTTTCACTTTTACAAATGAGGAGGTTCCGCAGCTCAGCAGGATCAGATGTCCCTGTCACAGGAATGGAGTTGAACTGGAATGGCAGCAGCTCCCAGCCTTTAGGAAAGCTCCACAGGCTCCAAAGGGAAGCTCCCTGCTTTCTGTACCCTGCTCAACCTTCTCCCCGAGGCCATACCAGGAATATAAGTGTGTGACGTGGGAAGAGACAGGTATTCATGTATTTATTAATATATATGATGGACATCTACTCTCTTGCTCTTGCATTCCTCCAGCCCAGTCTCTTCCAGTGGCACCACTAATCTCACATTTGGGAGCACCTGCTATAATTTCACTGCAGACTGAGCAAAAAGAAACACCCTTTCAATCTGAACTTTTGAAATCCTGAGGTCTGCAAACACAGTAAGCAATTCTGACAAATTCGAAGTGCTCTTCAAAGTTCATACACTAAAAATTGTAATTACATGTAGCCTATACCTGTATTAGCTTGGACTGACCTTCCAAAATATGTGTCATAGAAATACAAATGCTCAGCCTGTGTGTTGATATGATGATGCACAGAAAGAATTCTGATAAATAGCACTGGGGCACAAGGAGGACTTTTCCAGAAATAATCTACAATATGACAAAATGAAGGCTACAGAGTTGTTGTGATATTAAATATGAAAGACCTTTCTGATTTACTTACAGCATCCAGTGTAAGGGATTTATTAGCAGTTCCTAACTTTATGGTAAATGATGCATAAATGATGGCAAAGGTGTACAAGAGAACTGCATAAAGACTCTTGCACAGTGAGTAAATTGGTTGAGTGCCAGCTTTTCTAAGGGTGAGTGGTTCCACTGACTTGTTTAGGGCATATCATGCAATGATGGATTTAAAATTACAACATTTTAGAATGGCAACAGTTCAAGGGAAGATTCCAAATTTATGAGGGACAACACTCTTATTCTAATAAACCAAACATGTGGCCTCAACCTCTCCCTGAAGGAGAATAATTTTCAGTTCACAAGGCAGGAGAGGTGGAACAAAGCACCTTGTATGCAAAAGAACTTGATTTTACTGCATAAAGCTGAAGCTCAGCTGAAGACCATACAGACTTACTTTCTTGGGGTTTTTTTCAAAGCTATACCTGTGCATATTTAAGGCAATCATGTCCACATGTAATAATGTCCTTTTGAAATGAGACCAGCATTCCAGCAAGCTTTCTGCAAAATGCACAGGTGTTTTTTGCACCATAGTCCATTGCCATTTCCACAGGGCTTTTATAATATACATCAGGAAAGTGTCAATTCAAATTCAAAGACAGAGAATACCTTTTTTGATGAAGCATCCTGTATATCATGTACTAGCTGGAGGTGTTCTCTGCTGCCTGACAGGGAACAATGACATGACAAGCTGGGAGAGAAGGAGCTTTTAACCAGTTTAATGTGCAGAGATCTGGCTCTCACTGAAAAGTCATTTGCCCGTTTGCTATTTTTTTTTAAGTATGTCTCTTTCCTTTGACTTGCCATTACTCCTGTAATATACAATTTTGTCTTCTGTTTGTAATTTTCTGCTGCAGTGATTTCAAAGGCTCAAAATAATCTTTTTCTATCTTACTAGAAAAAAGATAAGGAAATACGTATCTTAATAGTTTGCTTAATTCAAAACCTAGATGAGGTCCCATTTAGTATACCTTTCATTGCTAGACTTTTCTTACTGTTGCTGCAGAGGCCTTGCAAGTGTATTACAGTGCTTGTGCTCTAGGTTTTTCATACTTCCTGGAAGTCATTTGGGCAAAAGGCATTCTTCATAAAAGAAAATAGTCAAGATTTGTACTAAATGGCATTCTGTTAAGCACTGTTCTGTGGACAATAAAAAAATAAAAGTCAGAAAGTCATTACCCTTTTCTTCTGGGAGAGAAAATTAGTCTATTAAATGTGAGGCAACATAGAATTCTACTTGGAGCTAAATAACATATTTTGAACTGTTATCAGGCACATTAAATGGCATTAAAGATAAAAATTAAGAATCAGTGAGTTTCTACCATGCAGTTTACTTTTCAAGTTAAGCTTTCAAATATTGAAAGTTCACATTCAGTGCCTTGATCAAAAACGATAAATGAACTACTGAATTAGAAGAAGATGCTGCTATTATTTTAACCAGTAAACTAACTCAGGGTTAATCTGGGTGCTATTTAGCCTATTGAAAGTGTTTTGAGTGAACATATGGTTTCTATTGTGAAATCAAGGCACAGTTTTAACTATGAATATAGATAATTACCCTTTGGACTTTAAACATTTATATGTGTCACGTTATGTTGGAGCATTTTTCATGGTCAATAGGTTGAAAGGTTACAGAGTCGAAAATGTAAATTGAGTGTGTTTGAGTAAAGCTATCCAGCATAATGATAGTACAATTCACTACTGCTCTCTCTTGGAAAGAGGTAGCAATAACACTCAGTGAGCACAAGCAATGTAGCTGGCTATTTATTTAAATACAGATCGTTATGGTAAAAGATTTTAATATGAGAATTACAGGAATTCAGCCGTAGTATATATTGGTAGAAAATCCCTGGTTACTGGAGCTTAATTTGATACATACACAGGGGATGTTTGGGGGCCTAATTACAATGCTAACAATAAAACCTTTAAATAAACTCTGCATGCACGTACAAACGTGTGTGTTAGTGCACATGCCTCAGAGCCAGGGGCATTGCTATAACCCACTCCTGATTTAGTCTTGAAAACATGTTTTGTTTTACTCCCTGAGTGTAGCCCTTGGCAACATCCCCTTCCAAGGAGCCAGATGTTATGTCTGCAGTGAGGGTGTTGGAAGGACCCAGCGAGTACATGCAAGGAGCCCTGGAGTGCAGACTGTGCCGTGGCTGAACGGCAGCACCCCACCTCCACCATGCCTCCTCCAGCCCAGGACACCAACCCACCAGGGCTCTAAGCCTCTTGGCAAATCCTTCATAGTGAGGGAAAGTCAAAGTGCTTCTGGTCTGGGCTGAGGGAGGCTCACTTTCACCCTCCTGTAACAGCTGGAGGCGTGTGGGGTGGGGTGAGCAGCTTGCTTGGTCCTCGTGGGTCACCAAGCTCTGAGCACTACGGTGACATTTCTCAGCGAGCCACCCCTGAACGTGAGCTTTCTTCTTCAGGACTAGCATGCTCCTGTCTGGACACCAGCACACTCCAGCGTGGGTGTTCCTCACTGTTACCTGCCTGTATTACCTCTCTTGAACTTCCAGCCACAGACAGCACCAGAAATGCATCACCTAAACCAGATCAATCAAAATCAGTTAATTTCTTATTAATAATTAAGATTTTTAGAGTATTTAACGTGCATTATCAAACACAGAGTGAGGCATTAGGTGACAAAGAGTTGCTACAAGGACTTTCAAAAAAACCCACAAATAAAATGTTTATTGTTGTGATTTCTTTCATATATATGTTAATTTTTATTTATATATTTTAAATATAAATTTCTATGAATTGTATTAGATTTTAAAAGAGAATACAACCTTTCTCCAGGCCCACTAAAGAAAAATGAAATCCCTTTTTTCCTTGCCCACATATGCTTTATGGAGCCATTTATTGAGCCATTTTAATTACAGCAGAGTTCTATTCCTGCTATTTCCCATTTCCAGAAACATACACACAAAGAAATATTTTTTAGTCATTTCTAGAAGAATGCATATCCAAATATCCTTTGCTTACTCTTGACACCATTGAAATGCATCTAAAATATGCTTCACCTATTCCTTTCATTGGCAGCCTATTTTGTAGTACTTTCCAACATTGTTTTCTAGCTTTTAAAGAATTACTTCTTTCCTCTCTTCCCTACCATGGTAGGTGGTCACTTTTTGTCCCTTTCAGTGTGGGAACCACAAAATGAGGTTATTGCTACTATGTAATAATGATTCCTCAGTAATGGCAATTAGCAAAAATTAATTGCTCTGTGAAAAATTCCTAATACATTTTGGGTTTTTATCTTGAAGCAAAATAAAGTGTTCAAATTTTTTTTCATTCATTTTGAAAGGCAGGGAATTTTTCTTCATTGGAAAAGATCAGGTTTGAAGTCAGCTCAATCCTAAACTGTGTGGCCCTTTAATAGTTGTTGTTTTGGTGTCTACAGACTAGCTGGACTTCAAATAATCCAAAGCTGCTGAGTGGCAAGTGGATTATGCCATTTAAAAGATGAATTCCCGTGAATCCCTGTGCAGGTTATGAAATGCAGTTTCTGAAGTCTTTTGGATCAGTTCAGGTAGCAAGCATTTTTATTTTGGATGAATTGGGATTTAACATGGTATTCTCTTCCAGTTTTCCTGACAGCAAAATTGAATACCATTGGCCTAGTTGAACTGTGTCAGTGTCACAGAACTGCCGTTTGCTGTTAAAATTGTTAAGGTGAAAAATTATTGAGCGGTTTGCCCAACTGTTACCATTACTGCTCTTCACTGTTTGTGCTACAGTAATATAAAGAGGCACAAGCTGAGAGAAAGGCTCTATTTTGTCAGACATTGCAAAAATATATAATAGGAGATCTTTCCCAAGAGAGTTGAGAGTATCTGTAGAGAGGGTAAGATTGAGGAGGGGGAGCAGAAGAAATTGAAAGGTAGAGCAGACAAATGGCAGTGCAAGAAATGGAAACTTTTATTTTATTTTGCTTTATTTTTAAACTTCAATTTGTTATTCCCTCAAAATCAGCCTTTTTCCTACTTTTAAAAATGCATTTTGTTTATTGTCTGTGTGTCACTTTGCCTTTTCTGTGTCACTCCTTTTATTCTTTTACTTTCTCTCTCCCTTCCCAACTGCGTCATCTGAAAATGATATTCCTGAAACATTTAGTTGTATCATCACATTTAATCTATTCTCCTTAGGTTTTATATCAACTCTTGGACCAGTATATATGCCTCCTCTCTAAGGAAGTCTGTCTTTGTTGTTCCACTCCTATATAAAGTTTTTAGTTTTGCCTGCTGTTTTTAATCTTTATTATTTTTGTGCTGATGGGACTTTTAGATTCCTTGATTAGAGATGTGCAAACTCTTAGGGAAAAAGAAAAAAAAAAAGGCCCCTGAAGATTTTATAATCTAATGGTAGAGAAAACAAATTACCACACTTTTCTTTTAATGGGGTGTGCTGGTTTTCCCCATCACATGGGGAAAAGAATGAAAGGAGCTAGCAGTGCTCTCCAGAAGTTGTGCTCTCCCACTAGCTGTCATTGGAGATGAGCCTGGAAAGAGACGACAATTGCATTTTGTCTCTGCACTTTGAATGGATTTCTGGTGAATACTGCAATTACACAGAAACAACTGCTGCATGGAAATATACTTTCAAATACATGGGAAACGTTCTGGTTGAGAATTTTCAAGATGCTGAAATGACCAGTCTATTTTAGATAACATCAGAATAGAAAATCTCCCAGAAGCTGGCCCTGGCCTGTCTGTCACTGTTTGCTGTCACTGTCTGTGACACCTTAAGCTGCAGCTGAAAAAATATTGAAAATGGGGCCACTACATGTTTTTAACTCCCCCTCTTCCTCCCACCGGAAAGATCTATTTTTTTTTGCCATGCAAATACTCATTCCTATTTCTCTCCTAATAAGCTTATCTTCCTGATAGTTTGACTAAGCTCATGTATTCAAAACTCAAAGTTTCCTAATTAAAGTCCAATTCCAGTATTCCTCCTAAGATATTCAGTGCTTCTGCATACTGTGAAGAAAGATATTTTTAGAAAATATGGGCCACTTAATTCCTGTTAAGTTTTCTGTAACAGATGGTATAGTTATTTGATTTATGCATTCACCTTCACGTGGCCCTGCTGACTGCCAGGTTTTTTTAAACCTCCGAAATTCTTTTTTGTTATGCACTGAAACTTCACCCTTTCCCCTGCATGAAATATTAGTTTTACTTAGAAAATCTAACTGCGTGCAATTTTCATGTTACTGAAATTGTGCACGGTCTGGTGATTAATTGTATTGTCTTGATCACAGCCTCAGCCTGATGTTCAGGGCTCATTACAGCGGGAGGAATTCAGCAGAACACGAATCTTAACCAGGTGTGGCTTATTAAAGTGGCAGTGCCCAATTTAAAGACCATAAAGGATTTGTATCAAAATTGATGCTTTTAGCTACATTCCCCTCTCTGGATCCTAGAGTAGTAATACAAAAAGGACACTGTAGCTTGCTCATGAAAATCACTCACATCCATCATGTGAAAAGGCAGCTCAGATCTCTTTCTCCCTTGAGTGGGAAGAGTTGCACTATACTTTTAGTACAGCACACTCATACCAAACATCTTCAAAACTCTTTCTTAGATTAGAGTTCCGAATGTACAGTTTGCATTATGTAGTTAATTGTGCATTTCTCATCTGTCAGGAAAATGTTTTCCTTTCCTCTGAAGATGCCCTTAGAGCATCAAGACAAGCACTAAGGGGAGGTAAACCTTGTAGGAAGTGATCAACAGCATTTATCTGGAACTCAACACACACTTCACAATTTTATTATTCATTTTAGGCAGTCTAATCTGGCGTGGGGAAAAACAGTGAGGGGAGGGGGCAAGGGAGAGGAAAGAAAACTCTTTATTACTGGGTGAGCCTGTCTTCACCCCAAATGTGGATGTTGGTCCCTCACAGGTGACATGAGTAAGCTGGTGATGAGCTGCCAGGTGGCCAGCAAGGCTCATTACCTACCAGAGAAGACAGCCAGCTTGCTGTTTATTCACATTTTGGGAAACTTTCAGGACAGAGAAGATTTAAGTAGGATTGTTGCCCCTCTCATGAGCAGTGGGTGAGCGATGTGAATTGGCTGTGCTTTTGCTGCTACTGCTGTGAGCCTGACACTGCCTCAGAAATGTGAGTTAAACTTTACACTTCCTCACAGATAAAAAACCAATATCTGTGTAAATTTGAAATTTTAGTTTGTTGCTGTTTCATTGTGCTCTGTTGATGTCAGGTGAAAATATCAAATGCAGACATGCATTCATCAGTTATAGTGTTTAAAGCAGCTGCTCCTCCCAGGGCAGTGCTGGTTTGTGCTTCCTTAAATCTAACAGGTATTTTCCTACCAAAAAAAATGGGACTGAGTCTGTTGCACGTGTTGCAAAAGAAAAAGACTTTTGGGACATTGTTTATGACTATAAATGATTTCAACTGGTGGCTTCATATGCATTTTCTCATAGTGTATGCCTCTGAAGTGCTTACAAGCAGAAAACAGTCTGGGACCTCCAAAACTTTAGTGTATATATTCTATATTTAAAGACAGTGGCTAATAAATGACTTGTTCCCTTGTTACTAGGGAAAGCCAAGTGTGCTGGCTTGGAATGGGACAGAGTTAACTTTCTCCACAGTATCTGGTGTGGGGCTCTGTTTGGGATTTATGTTGGAAACAGTGTTGATAACACAGGGATGTTTCAGTAACTGCTGAGCAGGGCTTACACGGTGTCAAGGCCTTTTGTGCTCCTCACACCACCCCACCAGTGAAGGTGCACAAGGAATTGGAGAAGATACAGCCAGGACCCCAAATGACAACAAGGATACTCCATAATTATTCCAATATATTCAGCAGATAAAGAGGGGGAAAATAGGAGGAAGGAGATAGAACATTAAGACTGGCGGCATTTTTGTGTTTTCAAGTAACCTTGCATGATGAGGCCCTGCTTTCTTGGGGATGGCTGAACCCCTGCCTCTGTGGGAAGTGCAGAATGAATGCCTTTTTTTTTTTTTTTTTTTTTTGCTGGTGCAAGTGTCTTTTCCTTTCCCTATTGAATTGTTTTCATATCATCCCACAAATTTTCTCATTTACCCTGCTGATTCTCCCTCTGCCTCAGCAAGAGGCAGGAGGTGGTGAGCAAGGTGCTCTGTGGTGCTTAGTCACCAGCTGAGGTTAAACCATGGTACAAGGAAAGAAGCAAAACATCTTTGAAATGTGATTGAGGCTTAATCCTCAACAAATCTGGAACTTTACACAAGGTGATGCATCCCTGTTTTTGTATTCTGTGTGCTTTAGCACTAGCCCTAAATGAGCTGCAGACAAGCAAAGAGGGCTACCGTGTTCCACGGCCATGAGAACAGTGATCTGATATGCATTCACTAGTCAGTGAAAGGGAGGAAGATGATTATGAGAAGCAACTAGTTACATAAAAGCTATTGGAAATGTAGGTTATCACCTCAATGCTTTCTTTTCTTTACTTTCAGAAGGATTGCTTTCAAATTCTCCTTAATACTTAAAAGTTATGGATGCAGTACATACATTTTTTTGAAGGTGATTCATTCCTCAGGTCGTGTATGTGACAAATGCTTTGATCCATTAATTACACATGTCTGACCAAGTATTTTGGCAACAGATACTGCTCCTCTGAAAAGGAGTAAGCTGTTGAGTGGAAAATCAGCCTTGCCAATAGTTGTTGTCATGGGAAGCTCAAATAAGGAAGAGGGAGAAGGACAACGCCTGTTGAGAACAGTGAGATCTGACGTGGGCTGGTGCAAAAGGGAATTCCCAGACAGCAAACGCTGAAACAAAGGGAAGGAAGGTGCATGTCCTGGCAGGCTTTAAATACAGGAGAGTACAATTGAAAGCTTACAGAGCTTCAGTGAAAGCGGGGCCCAAGGAATTAGTCAGCCAGTCCAGAGCAGATCCCAGAGGAAAAGCAGCACTGTTTCAAAGCATTATCTCAGTGGGCAAGAAGGGAAATGCTGGCAAGATTGTATGGTGAGCTGTGCTAAGGTGCAGCAACGCACTGCACACATGCATTACACTGCTGGGTTCCCACATGGAGCTGGTAACAGTACAGTAAGATTACCCATCTTGCTCTCAAGCCTATAATTCCAAAATTTTGTACGGGCTGTTCCTTTTACTGCCTCTTAGTGAGTGTGGAAATCTAGACTATGGCTGGTGCTTTGGTATATGTTTCTTTAAGGAGGTGCTCTATAGAGATATCTTAGAATTAGCACGTGTATTATGAGACATAGAGGTTGCCATGGTAAGAACACATTTTTTAATTGAATAGCAGACTAATAGGCACATAAAACCTCCATAACTTCTTGGCACATAAATTACCTCTCCTGGGGCTGTAGGCAATTAAACATACCTCTTTGCTGAAATTCTTTCCAAGTCTTTTTCTCTGTTTTTGTTTAGATTTAAGCCTCTCATTTCTTTCCCTGTTTCCCTCAACAATGCTTCTTGTTTTTCTTTTGTCCCTTTTAGATTACTCTGTCTCTCTCCAGCCTTCTCTTGAATGTCATATGCTTCATGGAGCAGGGAAATAAAGACGGTATTGAGCTATAAAAGTGGGCTGGCTGGTTGGGGTTTTTTTAATTATTCTTATTTTTAAAAGCATAATTTGGTATATTGCATATTTGTGGAATTCTCTGAGGGCTTTGTAGTGTGAGGCTTACACAATATTACTCATTTGGACATATATCTAGAAGTGTCCATTAAATCCCAAAAGGTATGTTCAAATCAAATATATGCATTAATATGCTACAATTTAAGTAGGTGTTTTAATAATCTTTTTGCAGCTCTTCTAAAGGCACATGCTCTCCTCAGAACACAAGTTTTGGACATTTTGTAACTTCAGAAAACTGTAAATCTTGTTTGTTTCTGTTGTATTATTTGAACTATTCTGACTTGGACTTGCAGGCCCAGAGATCTTTTGATGCTATTTTCTTTCCTGACAATACTTTCCTCGTTGGGCATGGTATAGTTGGCTCTTCCAGTGGTGTAATAAATACATCATTTGCCTATGTGTATTGTTTAAAAAGTGGGCATTGTCTCTAATCTCTTCAGCAATACAATAAATCACAAGCTGAGGCACTGCCTTCTCCCTCCACTTTTTAAAGATCCTTTTTTCTTTTTTCCGGTTACACAGTTGTTATAGAGAAGTAAATCGAAAGCAGGTTATTTGTACTTGCTCATACCTCAGTTATTTTTAGAACCCACATTGATAAATTTTCAAGTAGCATTGTATTTCATAAAGAGCACTGCCCTGAAATCACTGTGGCTTGAACAATAAGAAAATCCAGGACTCCAGGAGGCCAACGCAACAGGATATCCATAAGCAACAACGCCTACTTATCAACAAGGGGTGAGCTTAACAGACTTGTTCCTTGCTGTGACAAACAGTGAGCAGAATTCCTAGTGAGCCAGAGAGCAGCAAATAAATGCACAAGATAACTCCCAAGAAAGATTAGGCGTGGCTGACTTGGTCTGTTCCTTTGCACAAATCAAGAGCAATTTAAAACAATAATGACTGATGGTTTTCCACAAACATCCTGACTTTTATCCTATTGCAGTACAGAGTTCATCCACCTTTGTTTTTTCGCTTTCATTTGGGTGTTTATTTTTTATGATGGAAGTGGTCTTGTCTTGAAGGAATAGATGAGTAGTCTTTGTTTTTTGGTTGCTTTTTGTCTGTCTTTCCCCTGAGTAGTTCAAAGATACCTCTAACGGCTTGGAACAAAAGGAAATTACTGTACAGATCAAGGGATTACCAAGCAATGTTTTTACAGATTTAAAATAAAATATAAACAGATGTTGGGAGATGAATGGCACAGAGACAGTTGTTGCCAATTCATTAATAACACCAACACAAATCCACTCTGTTTATTATGTTTTTAACCCATATTTGTCAATAGGGAAAACAGTCATAGAATGAACTTGTAAAAATAATGAATGTATACCAGACAAGCTCAGTGTGGAGACTTGAGAATACCAGCATGACTACTATTTGCCATCTGTGTATGTGTAATCAATATTTTCTTACACTGTAATGAGAAATAGCTCATTTATATCCTTGCCCCTTTGGCCCAAACAATTAGTCACTGTTTGTGGCCACGTAGGTTTGCCTGCCTTTGGAAGGGAACAGGGAATATCTCAGTCACATGTACAAGTGCAGCCTGTCTCTAGCTGGGAGGAATTTCCACAACATCTGTTTCCTCAAATGTGACAGAAACAAAGACATCACTAGCCCTCCCAGGGCATGGGAAGCTTTGAGGCAGAGCTCAGGCACTCTGCTCTCTGAACTACTCACTCAACTTTTCTCCTTGCTGCTTTCTCTTCCAGTACTTTACAGGGTGCCACAGTGTCCCTCCCCTCCACCATTTCGGCGTGGAGCTCCCTGACTGCCTCAGTGCCCCCAGCAGCCCAGGGCTCTGTGCCCCCTTTGGCTGCAGGAAGGCAGTGGGTTGCTCCTCTGGCAGTCTGAAGGAGGGATGTTGATCAGTCTTGTGGGTGCCACCAAAGCTGTGCTGTTCAACGGGAAGTTGGGTGGCTTCTATTAAAGCTTCACCATAGCAGAATTTCTTTGATGTAGTCTCTCCACCACGCTACAAATACGGCTTTTTTTAATGAAAGCATGGCAGTGTGGTCCAGCTTGAGTTCCTTGAGGCTTGAAGAGCAAAGAGAAGGGACCTGAGTCACAGAGGAATTGCATCCTCACCTCTTCCTAAGGGCATTGTCACTGTGTAATAACTTGTAGCTAAACAAGTTCCTGTAGGACTCTGAATATAGAACACAGATTTTGTAATGGAATGACAAATTACATCAGGCCCTAATCTCACAGCTCTGTAACTGCTCTCTCACATAGAAAACACTTAATTTCAGTGTATGTTCATAGCATTTTAGGCTGTAAACTACAGGAATTAAGTTCTCAAATAGATGAGAATTTGGTATTTTTGGCCATGAAGGTCTTGCTATCTCTCTGTATCTGTAAGCTATGTAACAAAGATAAACACAATCTCAGAGTGATAAGTACAGTAGATAACAGTCCACACTGCAGAGTTTTTTGTCTTTGAAAAATAGCTTTCTATAATTGAATAGACTTATATGAAGCTGTCTGTGAAATTTCTAAATTGTCCTTCTCTGTACACTAGAGAATTATAGCTTTTAGTTTTGGACAATCAATTCTGAAGATTTCTCAGATTTCATTGGCTAAAGTTGAAATCATACAGGTCTTAAGGTTTTAGTAAGCAAAGGTTTGGGCTGATGTTCATTGTCTGCTGCTCTTTTCCTGGAATGCTATTAAATCAGTTCGTATACTTTCTAAATAATCTCCCAAGTGTCAGTGTTCTTGTTTCTTGAAGTGACACTTACCAGACAAATGGTATTTAAGGGTTCCAACAATATGTGAAAGGTAGATAGGATGCATTGGGGTTTTTGCTTGTTTTGAATGTCTTGTTAATATTAAGACCATCTTCCTGAGGAAGCCTTACTGAGTTTTAAATATTTGTCACTGGCTATCAGATCCCTCCATTGCTGGCAACCAGCACAAGGGTGGTACATGCTACTCATGCAGGTTTCCTTGGTGAAGAGTAGCAATGAAAATTGCATATATTCAGGTTGAGCCAATTTGTTCAGAGCTGCTGATAGGGTGGTGTATGCTTATGTATTATGTACATACACAAGGCATGCAGTGCAGATTATCATCAAGGAAACTGATGTCCTTGCTGAGAGCCCCAAAGGGGTGTAAAAAGGAACATTGACAGCTTAAATATGAACAAAATCTTGCTGCACCAATTAAGAATTAAGATATTTGTAGCCACCAAAGGGTGCAATATCTAGAAACCAAAGGACAATGGTCATCTCTGTTTAAAATGAGATAATACAGATGGGAAGTGTAGAAAGAGGTAGTTAATTCTTGGCAAGCTGGATGATGCATTTATTTTATTTATTTTAAAAGTATTCCAGATTTTATACTGCTACTACTCATGCTCTTAGCAGTTCCTTTTCTCTAAGTAATTGTTGTCCCCAGTGCAAGAGAGGACACTAAATAGAGCTTGGGCACTTCATCAAAATTCCCTTTCTATCACCACTCAGCACTTCACTTAAATAAGCCACATTAATGTGCCATGGGAGAGTTAAAAAGCAGTTTTCTCCCCTTGCCCTCAGGTGTTTCTTCTGCTATAAAATAATTTAGCCATGTTTTATCAGCAACATTAATAGTAAATGCTTACTCAGTAATCCTTCCTGGAAGCATATATTTAGTATATCTACTAGCATGCAATTATGACTCTGATGGAGAGGGATCTTACCCTGATAAGATATCTGAAAAGTGTTGTTCTTTCTCTTACAGTGGCCTAAATCCCTCTCTATCTACTGAAATGGATATATTTACAGTAAATATGTTCTTGGACACGTGTGTTTGATATAACCTCTTCCATTTACAATACTCATATATAAAAGTGCTTTGGTTTTGCAGTATTTACTTAAGACCTATTAAATGGAGCTGATTGATGGAAAATACAGAACATATCCAGAAACCTACATCCCCTGTAAATGGTTTATCTTGGATACCAATAAAGCCCCTTCAAACTTCTCTTTTGGAAGCCTAAGCTGCTCAGAGTTTAATGAATGCTGCAATCTTGTGTGACCGTTTCTCCTGCTGGGCCAGTAGTGAGATTTGTAACCAATTTTCTTACCTGGAAAGTATCTGAAGAACACATCTGAACAGCATGGATACATCTAGTTTTCCATTGTAATGTAAGGAAAATGGTTTGCAAAGACTCAGTTTCATTTGGCTGCTATCTATATGTTTTCCTGCCTCATCTAGTTAACTTTTGCTTCAGATACTGAAGCATAAGCACCAAAACAACAACAAAAATAATATATATATCTGCTCTCTATTTTCTGGGTGTTTTCTCATATTCAGTACCTAAATGTTGCTTTGTATGCTGGATTTCCCTAGGCAGTTTTTGGAAGTTTATCTCTTTAGAATAATTAATTGTGAAATATCTCTGTTGCATAACTACACCAAAGGACATGTTTGTGCCATCTCCTGCACTTGCCACTAATTCGTTCTGAAGTGTGTGAATAAAAGTTGCTGCTCAGGAGTGCAGGAATTCCTAACACTGGATATAAGATGGTGTTAGTATGGACAAATCTGGGGGGATTTTTCCCTAGTGACTGTACCCCACATGTGATTTCTATGCAGCCTGATCTCTCCTGAACCCAGGCCTGTTGCTGTGCCAAAAGAGGCAGTGAG
Source organism: Promerops cafer (assembly GCA_013398275.1). NCBI lineage: Eukaryota > Metazoa > Chordata > Aves > Passeriformes > Nectariniidae > Promerops > Promerops cafer. The sequence goes on along the minus strand of VZSE01005712.1, from coordinate 2,010,140 downwards.
TATTTCTTCTTCATGGAAAAATGATGGTGATCATCCTACCCAAAGAACCTCTTGTACCAAGTTTGGGGTGAATGGCTCTCAGGCAGCAGAACAGTTGGGCCTTGTGCATTGATGTTTTGCTAGGCTGGCTTTGGAGCAGCTATTTACCAGTTGCCCAAACAGCTACAAACCTCTCATTTTCCTCATAGCTTGTATTTCTAGGCATTTTAAACCCCTTTAAACTCATCTCAAATTATCTAGGGAAAGTCATGGGGGTGAATTTGGTTTCACTTTTCTGGCCCTCTAGATGCTTTTGGTTTTTAAGAAGTCTGAAAATATCTTGTTCACCACCATCATAACCAGTGTCTTTATGTAATATGACTTCTAGTCTATCAGTTTCTTATAAAGTGACAAATATGACAAAAACTTGCTCTAAATATTTTAATATAATTAATTTAAGCACAGTAAGATAATGCAGTTTCATAACAGAAAATGTTTATTGATAGAGAGTGAAAATTTGTAGCATTTAATGCAAAATGACAAGTCTTGTCACATAGTCACTGATTAATATTTTTAACAAGGTTTATTTTTTCTGAAATATTCACTGCTCAAATAGAACACACAATGTCAAATAGAAGACACAATCTTCTGATGCTGATAGCTGGTCTATTTTAAAGCAGCTTTTATTCCAAACTAATAAACACATAGATTTATTTATATATTTTACGGAGCTGGGTCCTGCTCTCTAATGAGCTCTTTGCCATCATTTTTAAGAGCTTAATGCACTGAACTATGGCAGTGCAATAGTGGCCATATTCCTTCTCAGGGCCATAGGTTTTGTGTTGTCCTTATCCTTTCCGTGCATATATGGATAGCACCTAATACAAGAAAAGTCTGAACACTGGCCTCAGGGGAATGTAAAATGCAATATATATGCCAAGAGCAGATGTAAGGTTGCCCAGAGGAAGGTGTGGGTGGCAGCCACACATGTTGAGGTGATCCCAGGTGTGCACTCCAAAAAGAGAAAGGAATCCACCAGCTTGTCCCCCCTGAAGGATTATATCTCTGCTACATTATAGGAGAAAGTAATTAACTGCCAGTACCTGTGGGGGTAACTTTCTCGAGGCTACTTAACCAATTTGACTGTTCTGATTTTGTATTATCCAAGCAAATTAAGACCCACTATGCAACACCAAGCACATGATATGTTCACACAGTGCCACAGCCTGAGAAGTGTGAGGCTGGGTACAAATTGTGACACGTAAGACAACGTAAATTGCACAAATTAGTCAACAGCTGCTCTAAGGAGCCTTGATTGTACACCTGGGTCTGTGTATTTCCACGTCTCCAAAACTTCCAGGATTAAGACAGATCCTCATTCTGCAATGACACCTTTAATGGCATGGTTATAGGTGATGTCTCTGACTGCAGTTCTTGCGCATTTGGTGCCTGACCCTCTCAGGCTCCAATCCCTCTTAAGCACAAGATAATCCTTTTCCTTGTGACAGGTTTCTCATTTCAGTTGCTTTCAGCATAACAACCCAGAGTTTCTTCCTTGCCATCTTCTGAATCAATAACTTTAAAATAATATTGCTGTTCCCATTGAAATGCAGGTCTGAAACTGTGATCCAATGCAAGATGAATATTGAGGACAAAAAAGGGGTAAAAAGAGGTCTAATTTTCATCAGATTAATTCACTGAAATGGTAACCTGGACTTTTCTTGCTATAATTTAAAAATGCAGCAAAATGTATAGTGTGACCTCTACTGTACAAGAGATATTTAAAAAGGTAAAGAAGAAGGAAAACTTCTTCTCTGAAGATTTATAGGAGCCTATTCCTTGATCTCCTTCCCAACCTTCTCTTTTTGGGGTGATTTCTTCATTCTGGGACATTTTACAGATTCACTTAAAAAAAAAGTTTAAAAAAAATATCCAAAAAGATTGTCTAACCTCCTAGCCAGCTTTTACCACCATGCGCACCAGATGCTGTGGACTTTAAAATGGCAAACAGATGTCCTCACACCCAGAAGCAGTTTCAGAGGTGACATTCTCATGGCAAAGGTCATCTGCGAAACAGGTTAGTACGCAGGGAATATTTTCTGAGATTGTAAAACAGAGCACATCAGCAAAGCTCTCTAAAACACATCAAGGAATATTAACTTTTCAGTCAAGCAAGCAGGATAACAGGTTTCCATGTTCTGGCACAGCTTATGAGAGTCAGTGTCCATCAGCAGTGATGCTGTGCATAAACATTTGCCCTACAGAGCAGAAAGCTTTCTCTAGGGAATATTCCCCAAAATAGCACCATATTTAACAATTTGTTTGATTTCATACTCTGTTCAAGACAAAACATGTTACTGCAGTGAGTTATAACTTCAGCACCTAAATTTTTATCATGAACTAGGGTTTACTATTAGTGGGATCTGGAGAGTAATAGACTAAATGTGGGTCAAATGTACTTAACCTATATGCACCACTTGTGCTTATTATGTGTGTATACACTATATAAATATATATGTATATGATGTTTTCTATTGTCTGCAGAAGAGCCCTACTGACTGGTTGCAGACTCTTAGCAATCAACTCCTTCCCAGTCAGGCAGAATCAAACTGCAATGAGGAATAACAGACAGGAGCAGGTTCTTTTGGAATTATGGATAGTGCTACTAAGCACATCTCAACCTGAAAGACAAAATTCTGTAATATTCTGCTTAATCTTTTTTCTTACTCAAAAAGTGGATGTAAACCCACTTTTTATTTTACAGTTTTACATGTCTCTATTATGATTTTTCTCTGTAATGTTAATTTTAATTTTCCTCTAGTCTTCTTCCATTTTTGCAATTCATGAAAATTCAACTGTCATACAAATGCCATCCCAGGTTAATGCATGCCTCATGTCAGCATTGACCATGACTCTGTGGTATTTGGAAAGTAGTGGTAAGTAAGTACAGCCATATCAGAGAATGTTTGGGAGGAAAGAATGTTTTAATTAAAACAAAACTAGATTTCCTTTTTTAAAGGTTTTAGGACAGGAAAGAAAAATCTTTACTTTCCCACCTTAAAAATGCTTTAATTTATTGAGCATTTTGTTACATGCTCTTGGGGTTTACCCTTCAAGTTTTAATTTAGAAATGATTTTATGCAATAAAAATAAGATTTTGAAAGGAATATTTCCAGTAAACATACCTGTAAACAGTGTCCTCTTGAAAAATTGTCCAGTGTGTGAATTTAGGGTTTTTTGGATGGTGAGGAGGAGGGAAAAAGCTAGAAAGAAATAGATTCGCCTCTGAAATACGAGTGTCTTTCAACTAAAGCAATAGAATCATAGAATGAGTTGGCAAAGACACTAAGGATCATCTAGTTCCAGCCCCCTGCCATAGGCAGGGACACCTTTCACTAGACTGGCTTCCTCCAAGCCCCATCCAACCTGGCCTTGAACACTTCTAAGGACAGAGCATCCACAGCTTCTTTGGGCAACCCATTCCAGTGCCTCACCACCCTCACGGTGAAGAGCTGCTCCCTAAGATCTAATCTAAATCAATTCTCAGTTTGTAGCCCTTCTCCCTTGTCCTGTCACTACAGGCCCTTATGAAAAGTCCCTCTGCAGCTCTTATAGGCCCAGTTTAGGGACTGAAAGGTTGCTATAAGGTCTCCCCAGAGCTTTCTCAAGACTGAACAATCCTAATTATCTCAGCCTTTCCTTGGAGGAATTCCTCTAATCATCTTCATGGCCTCCTCTGGACTCGCTCCAGCGGGTCCACGTCCTTCCTTCTCTGGGGATCCCAGAGCAGGATGTAGCACTCCTGGTGTGGTCTCACGAGAGGGGAGCAGAGGGACTGGAGTTTGGCCACACTCACTGAGCATTGGCCCTCGTCCTGTACCCGTGAGGTTTGGCTGTGGTCCTTGTAGGGCTCTCATCTCGTGTCTGTGGATGAGTGAGACTGAGACAGACAGCGTGGTAAAAACCTGTGTCATGTGGCCATGCCTTTATTGAGACATCTGGGAGAAAGCTGTCCAGAGATGAGAGATGGACTTAGCCGCAGCCATGAACCACAGCGTGTTAAATCATGGTGTCTCACCCTCATTTCTTCAATGTCTGTGTCCTGCACTGCCCTATCTGACAGCTCTCTGCTCCTGTTACAGGGACAGGGTGTAAGGCAGAAGTGCAAAAAAAACCCTCAAACCTCTGCAAGTGACTAGAATCCAGCCAAAAATTCAGCCAGTGGGGCTGTCATTCAGTGTGGAAAAAATGCCCAAATTATTTTTACAGTCCAATGAATGGCAGATGATGTATGACTCTTTCTGGGACGTCCCATATCCTTTTAACACACAGGCGAGGAAAAGCTGGATCTGTTGGCAGTGCCTGGGGAAGCAGGGCTGCACCCATTCCCACTGCACCCATCCCTGCTGCACTGCCTGTCCCTGAGGCTGCTCAGGGCTGGGTGCTTGGGAGGGCAGCTCACAACAGCCAAAATGCAGGAATGTTTCAGATGCATCTTTACTCCAGTAGTGACTCTGTGTAAGATGTACCTGCAGGCAGGAGAGTGGCATGCAGCCAGGTATGTCAGCATTGATCCCATTTGGGATTTCTCTGTATCAAAGTTCCTCGGGTGTGACAGGTTTACATGTACTCTGCATCACCAAAGAGATCCGTATCTGTCCTAAAATGCACCTTGCTGTTAGAAAAGCCAAATAAGTTACTGCAAAGTGATGTTGCATTAATTAAAAGAATGTAATTGCCTGTTCCTAAAATGTATCTTTCAGTTTTAGCTTATTTCAGATTAACTGGTTTAGCTCAGTACTTTTCAGACCATTAGAGGAAAGAAGCAAATTACAGCAACAGAGTGTAACCAAACATAATTCTCCAAATTACTCTTATTACATGCAGTTGGGCCACAGGTTAGTGGAGAGAGAGAGAGAGATGAGTTTACAATTGGCAAAGTTTATAGAAATGTGGAATCCCTCATGTGCACAAGAAAAAAAAAAAAAAGTGAAGCATATGGTTTTAATTACAAGTCTTCCAGATAGTAAATTATAGTAAGATGTGACATTCAGGGGAAAAATCTGAGTGCTACTACAGCTGAAATGCAGGCCATGCCATAGCACTGCATCTTGTTACAGGAGATATAACCTGATATATCCGTAGCCCAGAATCCTGTAACTGATTTTATTTGGTCCTGTTTTCTCATAAATGAAGGGGGTCAAGATTAGTGATGGTTGAACCTCCAATAGTTTACAAGTTTGAACCAGCAAAGCTTAATCCTAAAATTTCTTACTGCTTACTTGAACCCTTTGATGTATTTTTCCTTCTTTCCATTTCTGTGCACTGCCCTCCACAAAGCTGAGGCTTTGTCCTTTCTTTCTACTCATCCAGCCCAATCCTCCCATTCACAAGTTTTGTTGTTTCCAGGTTCTTACAGAAAGCATCATATGTCCACCTACATTCCCAAATCAGGGTGTGAGTCCCATTTGCTTCTCCCACCTGTACTGCTTTTCTTTCTTTCTTTTTGTCTGTTGTATGGTGGTTTCAAACCCTCGGTCTGGACTTCCCAGCTGTCTCCCTGGCAATTCCTGAGCAAAGAAAGGGCTACAGTTGATCAAGAGTATGGTGAATGGAAAGGAACTACCACTAGAACCCATCTTTTTGGGTGGAAAACATTGGCCAAGTGGATAAAGTTGGAAAACTGAAGAGGAAAATCAGAGCAGAGGCAGAAAGTAATGGATATGTAGGGGAATGAGAAGGGCAAATATCTGAGGCACAGACAATGAAATGGCAGCCAAGAAAAGGGGATTTTATTATATGAACTAGAAAGTGATTAATTATCCTGTGTATCACGCAGATCATAATGAACAAACACTTTTGTGAGTTTGATTCAAAAGTACTCTGGTTTAAAGTAATGTAAATATTAGCAGCTCTGGTAAAAAACAAGCAATTTGCATAGCAGACCCTGCAGGAAAAATTGTATTTTGTCAGAGCATAGAGGATAGATCTGAGGTTCTCAAATGACAAGATTCCTAGTTTACACTGTGACCAGAATTCTGTACACAAAGTGCAGATGGCATATTATCACTTTAATAGTATAAAGTTTACCTTAGCCACTGCCCAGGACAAAGGCAGTCTGTAATGCTGGCACAACTGCACTAGGCCCTCTGTACCACAGTGTGGTACAACCACACTTACATTTTCGGAAGGGTTCATTTGAGCTTGGGAGTTTTGCTTGCTTGTTTGCCTTTTCTTTTGCTGTTACACCAGAGAAGCTGAGACTTTGACCAATGTGGTATGACAAATATTTGCTACCCCATTTCATTGCCCTGCACTAATAGTTCAAATAAAACCCAGATTTTGCATGCTTAGCCCATCCAGGCTGAACATTTCCATCTCTGACATCCTTCCACCACAGTCAGTGTGGTGCATTAGGAGAGTTTTGTGTCTATATGAAGAGTTAGACTTTTGAAAGGGAGTCTTATATTTTCAGTTAAGGGTGCCTGTCATTCCCCAAATGACGAACCTAAGTCCACAACCACACCACAGCAACCCACTGCTCAAAGCCTAACCCAAACAGGAGCAAACTTCATTCAATCCCAACATTTGAGATGAGCATCCAAGTTCTTTTGTTCTTATTTTTATTTCTCATCACAAACAAAGAATGATTGCTACATGACAGGTAGTCTCAGCAGCAGAAACACAATAAGAAATATTAAAGAAAAGTTTTGATTGTCTGTCAGCATGTCCCCTTAGGAAAAACTGACACATAATAGCTGACACTGGTCCTGGCTCCACACACTTATGCCATTTGATTTGATGAAGGATGTGAAGCACAGTGAGATGCAGCTGGCAGATGTTATTGCAATATTGAAGTATTTCACAGAGTAAAGGCACATACAGGCATCATGGCATATTCCTAAGAGTTTCTGTGTACTTTCAGTTCAGCCATATGGTTGTGAATACAGATACTGAAGTGCTCTCTGAATTTAATTGACAAGACCTGTGCAGTGATACAAAATGTTATTTTCCTTAACACTGCTCAGGTAAGCTGACAGTGGAAGCATAATAAGTAAAAATTAGTTATAGACCATATAGGCTGTATCAAAACCTGCAGAAAGTATGTGGAGCAAGCCTGAAATTTCATGCTAGAATGCTTGTGGAAGTTTTTGGAGCAGGCTGTGGAGGTCTTCTGCATGCAGACAGTTGCTCAGTATTTCAGTTTTGGATAAGAGCAGATACTATAAAGCCAAACAACAATGAAGTTTGACAAACCCTGAGTTTATTTAACCCGTGGTTCTTAGCATACCTTACTTGAACTTAAATCACTTTTGTCACTCAGAGCCAGCTGCGTCATGAACCAGCAAAGAGGCCTAGCTACAGAAAAAGTTTTATCTCAAGATAAGTCAAGCATTGTGGCTTTCAAAGGTCAGTCTTTTAATGGAGATTATTCTGTTCTGCTCTTTAAAAATAGAAATGAAATAGAATTACAATTAACATCCAGCATTTAATCAGATGCAGTTCTCTCAGCATTCATGCAGTGTTTGTTTTGGTAAGCTACTTGCCAAATCTCAAAGCCAGAAAACCTGTGAGAGAAAAGAGAGGAACAAAGAATCTAGAGAATTTGTCCTACAGAAAGGTCAATAATACTTCTTTTTTTTTTAAGAGACTATGGGATATGGACGCTATAAGTGCTTGTGGATAAGTGTATGAGGATGAATTAAAAAGGAGCTATCTATTTGCAGCATTCTGAAATCTCAAAGTTTTGAATTTTTCCCAAACTTGGAGGTGTGTGGAGCAACAGAATAGCTCAAGTGGATTTTTCTGGCTTAGGCAGGATCAAAAAAATATCCAAGCATCAGAGTGTTTCTGTGTGTGCACTCACACACACAAAGTGAATAGTTGGAAACACTATTGGAGAAGGGGTGAGAGCTGCTGAGGAAATTCTCTGTTGGCCTCCAGCAGATTGTAAGAGCACCAGGAGGCCTCAAGGCAGGGGGCAATGGTCCTTCCACACGAGCTGCTGAACAATAAAAAGTTTTCTTTCACCCTCAGAAAGAAGGAATGTTGAAATTTTAATGTTTAGGTTCCTTACAAAACTTCAAGAAGTAAAAATTTGAAACACTTGCTATCAACTCTTGTTACATTAAAACAAGTGGAAATACTAGCTCAGCAAGTTGTCTCAATCACGATCCATCTGGAATTTACAAGAAATCGATGTACAGCTGTGAATAGTTTCAAATGTATCAAATTATCATTTTCTGGTGGAAAAACTGTTTCACTGGAAAAACTTCTGCAAGCTTCAGTACAGAAATCCCTGGACAATTATACAGTCCAATAGCTCAGCAAGCGTATCTCTCCTGCCATTTTATATTCTTTTGATGAAAGCTTCTACCTCCTATGGTTTTTGCAATGCACTCTTCTACTTTTTCAGTGTATCTAGTCAATAGAAGTGTTCTTTCCAAACACAAGAGAATACTCCAAAATAAGAAACCTATGGGTATCTGTTTCAGTTGTGCATGAAGTCGCTTTGGGCTAATGCCTTTCTTTGCATTATCCCACGGGAAGGCAAGTTTTATCTCCAAATGTTTATGTATTGCATGGGAAGGCGCTCGCAGGGAGAGTGCAGATTCACTCCCTGCCTCACTGCACAGAACAGACTCCCCTCACACAGCTGAGTGACCACAAATAACCAGTGCCATTGAGATTCTATATATATTATCATATTTTTGAGTCGTTTGCTATTAGACTGTAAAAAGGGGGAAAATAACTTGAATAAATCGAGGGAAACAGACTGTCTTAGAATGTAGGAAGGGAGAAAAACCCACTAAATTGAATGGGTAAATAGATCATCATGAAATAATACCTAACATTTGGAGGTTTTATACATGTGAAGTGTTTATTGATGTTTAGACTTTATAGTGAATCAATAGCTTAATCACAATGTTACTCGTAGATGTTTGTCTATTGGTTTGCCAAGTGCCTGCTGGCTACCTTTCTCATGAAAATGATTCTTCAAGTCTTAGTAAGAAACAAAAACAGTTAATTATTTTAGTCGTTAATTGTTCAGTTGAGTTTTCTATATGTCTGTAGAGGAATGGAAGGTTTTTAAATGCAGCAGTTTTGTTGTTTTTTATCCTCCAAATATTCCTTAAATTTGGATTAATTTATGACTTTTTTAAGAAAAAGTGGCTATTCCACTGAATATGAAAATTTGTTTTAGAAATGGCTCTTTCCTTCTGGAAAAAAAAACAAAATTGGCAGAAATAAAGTTCAAATATCAGAATCTCCTTCCATGGGCTGACAGGAAAAAACACCATCAAAGAGGGTACATTAATCCTGTGGATGTCATAAGCTCTGGGTTTAGGTTTGCATAGTTCTGGAGAGGGGCTTCAATTTCATTCTTTACCTCTGATTTTTTTTTTCTTCTTTACATGTCAATTTCTGTAGATAAGTAGCTGAAATTCAGGGAGAAAGGGCCTCTGCAGCCCCTCTGTGATGTGGAAGACCTTGCTCAAAGCAATTATGTGCAGGAGAGATTCACGCAGAGCTTCCCCCCAGCAAGGAAGGAGGCTCACTTGCAAGGTCCAGCTGCTTTAGGAGAGGTCATGGGTCAGGCTCAAAAAATCCAATCTGCTGACCTGCAAAGCTGGGGTGCCTCAGGACTCTTATTGAGACCTGAGAGGAAAGGCAACCCGGGCACCATTTCATTGTCTCAAAGAACTGGGAGCAACTGGAAAGCTCTGAGACCAGTGGGCAGTGTGCCATATCACCAACCTCTGAGAGGGCTGAAAAGCAAAACCTTAAATCCCTATCAGTAAATCCAGATGTGCTGAGGAGATCAGTCTGGCTGTGGGTAATGGGGTGTACTGCAGGGACAACATGGATTTCTCAGGGGCTTCCTCCTAGCTGTAATGTAGGATGCAAGAAGCTATTCAGTGTATATCACTTGACAGTTTGTCAGGATAGCTTTTCATGTAATAGTGCTATTTATCAAGAGGAAAGATGGCAAGTGCTCTGGGACTGGGGATGAATTCAGGGGGGCAATGTGTCTAAGATGCCAAGTCCTGTGAAGGTATGGATCAGCAGTTACACCAGAACCAAAAACCTCAAGGCTGTTACTGCAAGTAGTGGAAAACATAAAAAAATTGGCCTGAAGGATAAGTACCAGTCGAAAATCAAACTCCAGGGTAAAGTCTTTCAAATGGCAGCAACTGCAGAGAAATACCTCCTGGAGGTCAGGCACTGCATGTGAGAACTGTCCAATGTCCCTAGGGGTAAGAAGTCTCCATGTGGTTGAAGAGGGAAATATATTTTCTCCAATTGATTGCTTTCTTAAAGATGTGTGAGCTCCTAATTGTCTGTTCAGAAGGCATGAAAAGGTTTCAATAGGCATGAGAAATTTAAAATGTTGTCCTCATTCTTCACAAAAGCATGTACATTTGGTTCCCCAACACTCAGATAAAGCACTGCTATGTACACATATTGTGATTTGCTCTTTGGTCTGATAACCTTCACATTGAACACATTGATGTCTAGCCAGTCTTGATGTGCTGCTAGACATCCTTAAATTATAAGGACCATATCAGCTGAGTACACTTGAAATGAAAAATGTAGTAAATAATGCAATATGTGGTATCTTACATTTTCAGTGGAAATTATAACAAAAACCTGATTTTTATGCTTGGATTCATGGCATCTGTACATGTATGAACTGTTGGCTCCACAAATACTAACCTGGCTTGTGCTTCAAGATGGAGTGTAAACCAGACACTACAGTTTCATTGACAGTCATGCAAGACACGACGTAGAATGAGTTAAAGAATGAGTTTGACCATCACAGGATTCCACATATTCACTTCCCATCCCTCTGTCTTTCCCAGATGCCACCTAATTGGTTTTGAATTGTCATATTTAACCTCACCAAGCTGCCACTGTTGATTGTGCAGATTCACTGCACTGCTCCATGCTGCTCAGTTCAGGAGGGTGCAGGTAGGGTAGGAGGGGTGGCAGAGAAAAGATAAAGAAAAACCCAAATTAAAAGACCTTTGCCATATGAGGATTTCTGTTTCTTGTGAAGTGTTCTTTTGACAATAGTTATAATAAACTCTGAGAGAAATAAATCTTCCTGATAAGAGAAACTGCTAGGACTTGATATTAATACCCAGTACATGTGTAATATGATACTAGGAATTTATTGATATTTCCATCATTTAAGCTGCGTTATCCTGTAGGTTTTAGTTCAGTGTCTTTTGGATGTACTCTTGCACTATAATGTCTTGCACCAGAAACCTGTGTTTGAGGCCCAGGAAGGCTCCTGCTGTGTCTCCTGTCTTGGAGCCTGTGTGCTTGGGTAGGTTCTCCAAGTGATCTGTGGGGCAGACATTTCTGTCAGCTTACCTCCTACATCTAGTGAAAAGATCATGAGAAGAGAGAAATAATTTCTGACCTTATCATTTTCACACCAGTCTCTGGCCATTAATCTTCACCTCCAAATTGCTTATGGTATGCCATTCCTCCACATGTGCTGACCTGTGGACAGAGGAAGCCAAATTCTATTTTAAAATCAGATAGTCAAAACCATATGCTGAATAGAATATTAAGCAGAAGTCAGTATGAATCTGCCATTCCAACACCGCTAAGTTTTCACTCCCACTGGATATCTCTCTCCTGGTTCATTGCATTGCAGCTATTTTGAGTGCTCTCTGGATGGTCCTGGTTGTCCCTCCTCTCCTTTTCAAAACACCTTGTCCAACTACCTTGGTTTTGTTACATCTGTGGCTGGAGAAATCCTCTCCAGAAGATATCATGTTGTCTAATTTCCAGTTCTGGAATGATATCTCTGAGTTAGCCAACCAGACTCCATTTAAAACCAGAAAGAATAAATTAGTATTTCTAAGATAAAAATTAGCTTCTCTTGAGGGTAAGTTAGGTCAAATTTAAGACAGTTTAACTGCTAATTTCTGTGCTTTGACGATAATGAGCTCTAGGTAAACATTTCACACATAGAAGGCTATGTTTTATAGTGAGATACCATTTAGCCATTGTACTAATTTTTATCTGTCAGGAAAGAACTCTCTTACTTGTGCACTTTCAAGATGTTTATAAACCTTATTTCAGATCCTTTGTGTGGACAAAGTTTACAGTCTTAAAATCCCTGCAAAAAGCTCAGCCTGTTCCCACCCAGTTTATCTGCTGCAGTTTTTCTGTTAGCCATTTCTTTTTCACCTTTTTTTTGCTTTTGAACATATTCATGGTTCATAAGTGTCAGCCAGGAAAAAAAAGACGTAAAGTGTGTGTGTGAAACAAAATGGTCTAGAGGAAAGTCGAGAAGGAAATATTTGTAAATAGACAGTGACCTGGCAGCTCTGGAGTCGAGCTTCAGTCTGAAAGACAAGAAAGGGCATGACCATGAGTATAGAAAGTAGGGACCTGAAGGAGAAAAGAGGGGTACCGTCCTGACAGCAAATAAAAGAACAAAGTGATAGAGCTATTTTAATTTTTATTTTTTTCTTATACATTTACAAAGCTTGTCTTGAGCTAGGAAATACAATTTCTTTCTTAGCATTTCTGTCCTTCATTCAGCAAATATTTTGTCTGGCTGCCTTATGTTTGCTTCTCTCTTGAGCAATCAGAAACTCTGCCATCAGCTCTGGAAACAGTATCAGACACTTTCCTAACCCATCAGCTGAGATTTAGGTCACAAGTTTTGAGGATCTCAGATTCAGAGGGTGGTCAACATTCAGTCCACTCTGACTTTACCACTACTTTTGTAGGTAGTCATTTCTAATTTGCCTTTGTGCAGAGGAAAGGGGCTTTCATTATGAACACAAATGGATGAAAATGTGTCCATTTAACCTGAGCAATCTGACACTTACCTTTGCATGTCAACTAGGCTCTGTTGAGGGTGTGATATTGATGTCTGTAACAACACAGTAAGAAAAAATACCATCAGAGTGACATGATGGATTTTGTTGTTGAAATGGATACACTTGATTTATCATATGGTTGTCTAAACCTTGTGTGATGCTGCTGCCAAGCTCAAATCCCTCTTGGAAACTCATCTGCTATGAAAGTGAGTATATTCTAAGCAGCCTGAGTGTCACAGCAGGGCTCACTCTTCAGGGCCTGCACACACCTGTGAGAACTGGCCAATTCTCTGTACAGAGAGCCAACTGAGACACCTCTAGGAAAAAGATGCAAAATGTCATCAAATGTTTAAAGTAATATAGGAGTGATCCCAGGAGAAGCAGCATCTCAAATGTAAATCCAGTATGTAGATGTTAAACTAATCCAGGTATCACCTAACTGTTTTGCCTCCATATCATGAAGAATTGGGATGGAACCACACAATTTTTGTGCTGGCATGCCAAGGCAAATGCAGTCAGAGGCAGAAAGTTGAATTGGGGCTGAAGTGCAGTGAATGCAAAGAAGTCACCAGGGATTTTTTATTTGAAATTATTTTCCTCTGTAATCAGGAGAACTGCATTTCTCTGAGCAAAATGGGATTCTACAGAAATTTTTGTTTATTAGTAGAAAAATTGATACATTGTTTCAAACTAATTAGTCCAACAGACCAAAACTGAGGGGAAAAAACCAACCAAAACCCAGTAACATTTGGTTTTCATCAAGCTGACACAGCTGTCAGTTTGAGCTACCACAGTATCTTACATGAGTTAAATTGCAATATTTTAATGTTACCATTTTTTGTATATTGGCTCTTGATGTGTCATCCTGAAAATGGAATAAAATGGAATAATAAACCATTTGTGCGCATTTGTGTTAATGATGTGCATAGCACTTCAGTGACACAGATTCGTACTGAAACAGCCCCATTTTGCTTAGCTTAACTGATTCTCAACATTTTGATGCTGGAATAGGATGTTTGGGTTTTTTTTAAAAAAAAAGAATCCGAAAACATTATTTCTGAATTTCTGTTTTCTGTTTTAAATATAAGTATGCTTTAAGAAGGAAAACAACTTTTCATCATGATTCCGGGAGAAAAGTCAGAAATTTCCCATGAGCCTGAAATTCAGATCTTTATTAATATTTGTCTTTGAGCAGCATGAGTCAAGATCCCCTTCTTGCCAGATAACACAGTGGGTAAATATTGGCATTGCTTTTACTTGTTGGAGTCAGTGTTAAGTGATAGGAGTTTTTGCTCAGTTTGGTTTTTCTCAGTGTTGTGTGTTTGGGAGGGTACTCTGGCATAAAATGAAGATACTTGACATTTCTAACCCTTTTAACTGTGAAGGACTGAATCAAATTTTAAAGGGTTATTACTCTGGAGGAGATAAGATTGTAGTATGCCCTTTTTTTGGGCCACCCAGACCCTGTCCAATAGAGTGTACATTATAGAATATACTTCTTATCCCTCTGCCTCTAAGCTGACTGCTACATCCAGCCTGAAACCTTTTATGCTGTTCAAAAAAAAAAAAAAAGGCCAGAAAGTTTGAAGAAGAGGAGCTCATAACCATCTCAAATGTTGCTAAAAGTGAACATATATTAATACTTTAAATAATTGAATATATTTCAAGTTCTGAAGCATTAAAATTAGTTTTAAAGGTTCTATAGATCAAATTAATTTCTTGACTAGACCTAGAAATGTTCCTTTCAGGATAAGAAGCCACTGGAAAATCTCCTTGATACTTTTCTATTCTCCTCAGTACATTTCTTATTCATCTCTTTTACTAAAAAGATTTATCTCTTATTTAAATAGCACTAGATACATTTCATATAGAAAACCAACTTCAAAAGTGTGGAGCTTTCTTCTTACCAGCAGTTATTAAAGCCCTCCAAATGTTTAGTCTTCTACAAAATTCTTCTTAGGTTTTTGACAGATTCAGGGGTCTTAGTTAACTAAGAAATTCACCTTCAACCTCAAAAGACCTATCTGCTCATTGCAATGTAATTTTTGGTTTAACTGTCCTCCTTCCCTGAGGTTTATAATCTCTATATATTTGTGTATAAATTAGGAATCTTTTAAGGTTATGTAAATATCTAAATGAGGACCATGGGCTTATTTTTCTGAAATTATGTCATGATATAAAGCTCTTACAAATGGAAAATGTAAGGATTTTCCTCATGATCATTAAAGGGCAAAGGATGTAGGATTTGCTGCCCTCATTGCAGCCAGACTCCAAGAACAGCTGGCACTCACTGCTCGCCCACAGACAGCCTGGACAAATACTGGGGGGATAAATCCAGGTGGCTTCCGAGAGACGAGGGCTTGCAGCACTGCTGCAAACATGACACCTCTGAAAATCAATTCCGACTCGTGTTGTCTTCCATCCTCTCTCTTTCTGAGATTTATTTCAGCTGAATGGCTGCCAGAGCTCTCAGTATTGCTGGCTCTTGCAGCCTACAGTTGCTTTAGCAAACCAACTCTGTCTGACTGTCTTCAGTATGTTTTGAAGTTGTTTTGGCTGAAGGAGGAACTGGCGATGGCAGAAAAAGCCCCTTTTTCTGCAAGCCACTGCTGGGCTTTATGTTTTCTCATGCTGGAAACAGATCAGAAAGGAGAAGGGGAGGCAAGCTCCCCAAAGCTCTCCTGTAAGACTGCTCTGCTCCCACCCTCAGGACAGGCTATCTGTGAAGATCAGCTCACATCTGAGATGCAGCAGCTTCTCAACACGTGCCAGCAGAATCTGCAGAGTCCTGGCAGAAGCATGCTAATGTCTTTGGGGTAGCTACTTTATGTTCATTTAAAATGCAATTAAACAGAACAAATACTGTGAGGAAATGGACAAGATTTTACATTTACATACAAAAATTAGGGGGAAGATCTTTTCATCACATTATAAATTTTATATAAACATTTTGGAAGGGAAATAATATGTGGTGATAATATAGACTGATATAATGAAATAACTAGAATGATGGTATTGTCGTCCATGGGGTCAAAAATTTTTCCCAGGAAATAATTAATAATTTATGGAAGTGTTTATCCCTGTAATTAAATGCTGGGATTGGGAGCCACATCCTGCCTGGTTGTTTTAGGTTCTGCAAAAATTAATCCTAAACTCTAGAAATAGAAACTTGTATGGAAACAATAACCTTAGAAGGTTATTTTATTTTTGTCTATAAAGGCTCTTTTGCTCTGATTCATAATGGGATGAGCCTTATTTTCAGACAAAATGCAGGATGGAGGCAAGGGGAACCATGGGATTTGTCTTGGAAAGGGAATTGGAAATGAACAGCCAATGTATGATTTTGTAAAAGTAGTGCAGCTGTACTAAATGGTAATAAGATATTTCAACATATTTCTTAACAAGGTTATGGTCTGTAGTTCTAGACACTGTCAGCTGGAGCATACCTGTCCACCCACTGATAAACATGGCAAAGTTCCTGCTTAGGTGTTCTTGAGCTTGAACAAGGAATTTTCTGTATAATGTCACAGAACTAAAATTGTAATAAAACAGTTATGTTGAATACTACTTTTCTACAAGCATGTTCTGAGCCTGTATGGCTTGTACAGCTCTTTGAATCCACCAGGAGTTCAATTCTAATACAGAGTAAAGGGATGAATTCCCATTTCAATGAACTTTGCTTGAATGAATGCAAAAGTGAAGGCTTAGACTTTGGCAGGCTACCTCCTGTATTTTTTCTGACTAATGTTAATGAGTTTGATATTATCATAATGTAACCACTGCATTTCATTTTTAATCTGAATAATTAAAAAAAAAAAAAAAAGCTGGAGGCAGGGGGAGAATGGGGAAAGGGGAAAATTACTTGAAATGAAATCTTCCCTGGTTTCAACTCTTAGGTGTACTAATCTTTCTTGGCAAGGAGAATGCACTGAATTTATTTGTGCTGCTGAATGTAGGGGGGAGAGAGCACAGGTAAGTGAGAGAAAAACATGAATTCCCACTTGCCCTTGAACGACTGGCCAAGTTCAGCCCTATCATTCCCTATGCCCCATAAATACACAGAAACATAGGCACAGGGGAAGGCTCTAAATAGCCAAGAAATATCTCTAGCCAGAGGGTTTGGAAACACGGTGTGCCTGTGGGAGCAATGAGGAAATGCTAAAGGACCAAATCCCTCATGCTGCCCCTGGATTTGGAAGGCCATGAGGTTGAATATGATGCTGTGGGAGTCACACTTACCCAGACAATATCTGCCTAGATCCCCGATATGCTCGAGCCCTCAATGAGCCTGGTAAAAGTCCCATCCTTCCTCATTACCACCCCAGAAACACACAATTACGAGTGCCACAACTGGGCACTATTAAAAAATTCCTTTTTGTCCAGTGAGCACTGACTGACACAGCTATGGGGTCATCATACAAAAGCAATCCATTATTTTGATTAGTGTAACACTTAAAGGCCAGCTTGCACATTAACTATTTTAATTGTCAACTACAACAGCACTGTGGTGTAACATTAAAGGTGCTCTAAAGTTTGCTGCTTGCTGACAGTGCATGACAGTTCTGCAAACCATAACACTTTCCCAAATGCTCTGAGGCAGGCAATATATATTTTATTTTTTTGCCTGTGTAGTTTGAATTAACATGAGTTTGTCTGAGAGAAGTCCAGATGGCTGGATTGTTATTAGTCACCCATACACACTGTTCTCTTGTAGAATGAAAATTTAAGTTTTGAAAAAATAAGGATGAGGTTGTTTTGTGTTCAAGTCTTTTATTGGTTTGTTTTTAAAATAAAATTACATCAACTCCTTGATGAAAATGTTATCTTTCTTTAATTTGAATGAAATATCAGGGAAACTGCTCTAGATTTATTCAGTAGAGGACCAGTCCTCTTCCTCATAAATGGTCACATCTGCTCTCCTCACTGCCTTTAGGTGTTTTTTGAATAAGTTCTATATTTTGATATTCCCTTAACCCTTAAAGGTTAGAGTGAATCTGCCAAGGAGCCTCTTGCTTGTTTTCCTGCCCTCAGGCAATGGTCTGTCTCTGACACCTTTATCATCTTCCTGCAACACCACCTGGGACAACATGAAGTGGCCTTGTTTCCTTAAAGCATGGAGCAAATACCAATGATGGATTTTTGTCTCTGAATCCCACCAGTGTCCTCTGAGGCTGCCTTCTTCCCTCAGGTCAATTTCATCCCTTTTTTTTTTCTCTTTTTCAAGTCTGTAGTCAGATAATTTTTTAATTTTTTTTTTATTTTTTTAGTTTTTTTAGTTTTAAACATCATTGTGAGGTCAAACAGGCCGGTCAGTATCTGCTGGAGCTGCTGGCTGCCCCTGCAGCCAAATCAAGTCTTCTGCCATCACATATTCTACAAATTCTTTTTTCTTTGATGACAGTATTTGAATTCAGAGTTTATTTTGTAGTTTTTTAGTGTTGATGAGATTATGGAAGAGATTTTTGAAAGGCATAGACAAGACTGCTATGCCCAAGTCCCTTTGGCTTTCAGCAGGACTAGTTGGTGCCAGAAGCATTTTGTGCCCTTGACAATCTTTCCCTGTTTCTCAAACAAAGATGGTACAAATAAAAGGTTCTTCTATTTTAAAGGCATTTGTATAGATCACAAATTGAGGCTTAGATAGATAAACAATTTAAATCCAGTGTGCTTTGTAGTGTAACTGTGCCCCAGAGTGCCCTGTGTACAAAGACCCAGGGCATGCTGCATGCAGCAGCAGTCGGGGCCTTTGCTGGTTGAATGCCAGAGGTGCCAGACCCACAAGGATCTCCCAAGGCAGGCAGTGGGGTGAGAGGAGCTTACTGGGGTGGGACAGTGGGAACCAGTGAGGGACTGGGAGGTGGGACGTGTCCAGTGTGAGGAAAAGGAGAAACCAGATGGAATAAGGATCTCTATCTCCTATCTTGCTTCTCTTAATTTGGGGAGGTCTCTCGCTGCAATACCACATGACACAAAATTTGGCATTTGTGGTGACTACTGAAGGAGGAAACTGCTAATAATATCAAGCTTCCAGCAGATGAAAAAGCAATTGGATATGAGCTGCTTTCTCCACCTCTCTCCTCCACAGATCAAAGTACTTAACTGTATTCTATTCATTAAGTAAAATCCCACTGCTGAATTCTGTTTACCTGGTAAAGAGACTTTTTTGTCACTCTTCCAATTAATCAGTGTTTCCTGTGCACATGGAAAGAATCTCCAAGATCTGATTCATCTAGTGAGTCCCCTGCTGTTGTAGATAATAGCAGGGTGTGGGTGGGCATGGCTGAATAATATGCCTTTAAATTCCCTTTGGGTTATAAGCTCTTGAGGCATAATGACTTTTTAGGTACTCTGTCATATGTCACAATGTCACATCATATAATGTAAATATGACTCCTGTAATCCAGTTTGATACATTGCCATTAGAATATGCTGAAGGGTTTTTTATGCAGTGAAATAATCCATGCAAAGTGTTTTCCCCCTGCATTTTACTGTTTCAGGCAGCAATGTTTGCAGGAATGCAACCAATCCTTCCCATTTACCCTCAGACAGAGAAATCTCAAGAGCCTTTTCAGAGTCTTTTGACATGGCAGAGCATGGCACAGTCAAAAAACCTACTGAAAGTGTTTTTTTGACTAAAGAAGTGGCAAGTTTTAACCCTCAGGAAGAGAAAAATATGGCTATTTTAAGAGAGAGAACCTCTTAAATCCCTCTGGTAAACAGCAGGAGATACAGTCTGTCAGAGTCTCCAAGTCTCTGAAATCTGCTGAACCATTTGGCACTGCCTTATAGTTGAAAATGTTTTTTTCTTCATCTGATAGTAGGAAAAGGAGAGATTTTGTTTTCTTTGTTTCTTGGAGAGATTTGGGTTTCTTTGTTTTTGTTTTGTGTTTACTTTTATCTGTTTTGTATGTAACATCAAGGACATGCCTCAGAGTAGTAAAAAACTGTCCCAAACAGATATTTTTCCTACATTTGCTTGCCGGGTAATCACAGCAGTGATTTGGCATTCTAGCTAACAGGAGATAAACACAGAAATAAGGAAGCATTTCAGCAAGCAGCTCACTGCTCTCTCTTAAAAGAAGTGTCTAAAATAATTTAAAGAAAAAAAAAGTTCTTCCACAAACGCCTGGGACAATAGATCATTATTTTTTCTCCCGTTTTGGTGGGGGTGGAGTTGCTGAGATGGAGCCGATTACCCCAGCTGCAGGGCAGTGTGGCACTGCACAAACAGCAGAGCACAGGCTGTGCTTTCCAAGGAGAGCCTTTGGATTGTTTGGAGTCCACCAGGAAGTCAACTCTGCCCTGGTTTCCGATGCGATTCAATAGGCTATTTTCCAAAGTTGTCTGGAGCCAGAATAAAACCCATCTAACTGGGCCATCGAGAATATTCCCATGATTATAAAACCACAGGGGGACGACTTGTTTTGGGAGGTGTACTGACAACAAACAACAAAACAGTGCGTGCATTATCAAGCAGATATTGTGTTCTTGAACAAGAGACTGATAATGCCTGGGCACACAGGGCTGCTTTCTGCTCACAGCTATAAACAGGCTACTCCTACTGACTTCAGGCAGCTGCATGTAACTTGGAGGAGAAACTCAAAGTTTTTCCTCTGAGGTGTACTTTATTTATTATTAATTCTCTCTGGGTCCTTCACATTTCAAAACTCACTTCTGCAATGCACTCACTCCTTTGATCAGGGCTGTAGCCTCATGCACCTCTAGGAAGGGTGCTACAGCACGAAGAGCTTTGGCTTCTGAACTGTTAATTGATCTAATCACAGGAGAGACAGTGCTACTTGTCCTTTTGGTGTTGGTTTTCCCCTTCCTGCATACTTCCCCTATAATACTTCCTCCACCTGGTGAGGCACCACTGCCCTCTGCCCTGCCCCTGCTCACAGATGCCTTTGTCACACAGGGTGGTCACAGTCTGGCTTCTCACTTGCTGTCCTGCCCTGTGAATTCATACTAACCTCAGGATATCTGGGATGCTTGTGACTGTGCTTTTCTTCTTTCCCCTGCTGTTTATTTCTTTTGCTTATGCTTCCTGCCAGTGCATGTTACTGCAGTCAAAAGGGCCATGCAGACATGAATATGTAGCCCTTGTCTGAACTTCTGCTACAGTCATTGTCATAGAGGCACCTGGATGTGCACAGATCCATCTGACTCAAGTGTAGCAGCCATAGCCCCTTTTACTTTGTTCACCTGCTTAGCACCACTGAGTGATGCTTGTTAAGGGCTGAGGCTGAGTGAGTCCAAGCATTTAACACATTTCCTTTGTGGAGGTATTGATGTATCCTGAAACCCTCCTCCTTCCCCTGTGGGCACAAAAGGACTTAACGACTGCAGATTATTCTGTGCACACGGCTGAGAGAGACACAATGTTACAGGACCACGTAGGAATAGCATTCAGTGTCATTTTGTAATGATGCTGAACAGGAAGAACAAGGGTGTTCAGTTCATGTGGTAATTTGGAGACAGACTTCCTTGCAGTGGGATGGACCAGGATTGCTTAAGTAGTTGGAATATTAATTAATGTCCATGAAATAACTTGAGAAAATAATGGTAACAGGTGAAACTATTCTAAATGTCAAGTCTTGTCAAGGATATATGCACAACTCTGATTCTGAACAGTGGTTATGGAAAAAAAATAAGGATCTAGAGCACTCATGTCCTTTATTGTGTATGATGCTGAACTCAGAGCAAAGTAAAACTCCTGCACCGGCTAAAGGCAAATGATGCAATTGTGATAGGCTTGCTGGAGATACTGTATTCACTGTTTAATATTTCCCCATCTAATATCCTTTTTTACCAAATACCTTTGCAGCAAAACGTTAGACTCTTTCACTCTGTCAGTTTTTAATTGGGAGAACGAAGTATCATTCATCTCTTCATTCTGAAGAGGACTAGTATCAGTTCCAAGAAGCACAGATAGGAGTTTAAGAACTTGTCTGTTGCTTCTGCCAAGTACTTCTTTCAGAGAGGAGAGAGATGTTTTGTCTCTCACTGAAAGCAGTGGGAATCAGAGCAGCTCTCCTGAAATCACCTGTTGCAATGATCAGCAGAAGAGCAAGAGTGGCTTTTAAAAAGACTGCTGGCATATGGACAACACAAAGGAAGCTGCACATTGTGACACTCCTAAAGAAAGAGGCAAGAGGTTCAATGGTTGCTTTATGAATCTCACAGCTGGATCACTAAGGTAGGAAACATAAGCAAGCTATCATGTCACTCTTACAGGAGTGGAGAAAAGATGCTCCTCTCACTGCCTAGAGAAGCTGAGATGCTGCAGTTCTTTTTCTAATCAATGCAGGTCATATACAGTATTTCTGAGCTTCAGCTTTAGAAAATGAAACCACAAAAATGCAGTGTGCTGCAGCATGTGTGAGTTTGTGTTTGGATTACAAAAGAATTTTGGATGAGTTTTTTTCTGCTAGCGCACAACCTTGCTGCTGTGCAGCTAGACTGACTTGGGAGTATTTAATGGGGAAAAATAAAAAAATTGCTCAAGGGTTTAAAGATTAATAAGCATGGCAAAACCTTCCATAACAAGGCAACAGTTTCAGGCCTTGGTTCTCACATATCTTTTCTGATTCTTTTCTCTAATTCTATTTCACTGCAGATGGATCTGGTGTGGAGCAATAGTGTATGATGTCAGGACAGAGATTAACAGTAGAAATTAAACTTTCAGTGCTCTCACAGATCAACCCTTTCCATTCTCCAACAGAAGACTCCCTTGCTGTTTTTCCCAAGGCAGGATAATGAGCATTACCAGCTGTGCTGTTCTAAGTGATGGAGATATACAAACTCTAGAAGAGAAATATCACTATATTTTTTCAGGAGATTTAAGACTAAGCAGTGTTTTCCAAGTAATATCTCTCACTAAAGCCTTTGGATTTTGTGTTACTTGAGAACAGAAAAGGTTCCTCTTTCCCTTTATGACTTGTATGTATGGGCTTGCACACAAACACAGTTTTCTCTCTTACACTTGCCAACCAGTAATATACTCAACAACTAAAATGTTTCACTCTCAAATTACTGAATAATTCTTCAGTAGTCTTCCAGTATCTCTCTATTTTCATTCAGAAGAGCAGTGGTGCCTTAGAACTTGCAAAGAAACAAAGAAAAGGGTCGGCATTTTTGATTTTTTGTTATGAAGGGAGGAGTGGTTTAGTAAAATTCAGATGTGCTTTTTTTTCCCCCCATGAAAATACAAAACTTGTAAAATGGAAAAATTATTTTAAACATTGTCTTAAATCATTCCTCATGGCATGTCTTTCAGAGTTTTGTATCTAAGAGATTTGCTATTATTAAAAAAATACAAAAAGCCCCACTGAAGAGTCATAATACTAGTGCTCAGCTTGTGTCTCTGAATGCTGAAATTAATTCTGTTCAGGATTTAGCAAACATCCACCTTCAAAGAAATCAGTCTGTTTGAACTCAATTTAGACTACAGTAAATGCACAGGGCTAATGCATATGGAAGAAAAGTTTATGCTTCTCCACATCTAAAATTGTATAGTCTGTAAAGGCCCAGAGGCTTTTATGTTGGCCAATATTTCTGAAATATTCAATTGCCAATCAAAAATGCCAAAGAAATCATGTCCTAAAGAGATGTAAATCCCTGTAGTCAGTTAAAATACTGAGTGGGAGGCAGAGTTTCTAGATCTGGTCAGAGTTAGGTAAATATTCATGTTGGGAATATGTACACTGAAGTGCTCATACAGAGAAATAAGAGTAAAAATACAGCTCGAAGGTTAAATGAAAAGCAATGGTGTTAACTTCTCTGACTGACCTTAAATTTCTGTGAGAAGGATATATAAAGTCTCCTAGTGCAGGGAGTAGTGCAGGGAGGGTTGCACAGGGAGATGAGAAGGAGGTTAATGATGATGTGGAAAGGTGAATAAGTTCAACAACTGGCTGTGATTTTTAAGTGTATTTATAATTCTACGGAACATGCTTTTTAGAATTCCTGAGGATTAATGAATTTGTCACATTGATGCAAAGTGAGTCTCTTCCACCCAAATAATACTACTTAGGTCGATTTTTTGGGGCTTTTTGTTGTTCGGATTTTTTTTTTACTCAGGGTGTTTAAGCCAGATCCTGAGACTGACTCATTTAGAGGAGTTTTGGGTGGATTGGTACAAAAATGTATTTGAGTATATATTATGAAGAAATTTTTTTTGTGTTGGGTGATCTGTGTGGTATAGCCACTGAAAAGCTCGTTCAGGAGAGAGAAAAGAGATATGATTTCCTGAGGAAGGTGGGGAGGAAAGTAATGTTTTCTGCAGAAGTTATAGAAACAAATTGAATGTGGGAATGGTGCCCAGGAGAAGGTGGGGTAGGGAGCAGGGCTGCAGGCAGGGGCAGGATGTTCTGCAGTCAGTGCCCAACTTCCCAAAGGCCCCATGGCAGTGCAAGGGGATTCCAGAGCAGCCTGGGCAATTTTGGCAACTTCTTCCACAAGCTGCCCGTTTAACAAAAGATTGTTTTACATAGGGATTTTTACCAGCTCTTTTCATGCAACTTACATACCTATTAGGTTAGGTTCAAGTTTCACTTGCATTCATGCTGTATCCAGACAACATGGACAAACTGCCCAGGCCTACATGCTGTTCTGCACATTAATTAAGATCCACAGCAGCCTAGCAGAGCATGCTGCCTGCCTGGCTCCTACTTCCTAAAGGTGCAGCCATAAAGGGGAATATGCCTGTTGAAAGGTATCTTTTTCTAATTGAGGGTGAAGTGTCCCAGCCACAAAGGAAGGATGCTACTATGCAGAGGCTCTGTCTCCAGAGCTAGATTATTCAGTAGGGCATTAGTCCCTGGACTGTTATTTTTGCTTAAACTTTGAAATCTTGCACTCATTCAAGAAACTCAAAGTGTTAGGAGCATGCTTCGTGTTTCAGCAAATGTACAAGAGGTTCAGGGAACTGGCTACCACATTAAACAGTTACCCTGTGGCCTGCACTGTGAATGAAGAGGAATAACAGCAGTTATTGAAAGTTGTTCTACTTTGTCACAGAGCTACTGGAGCTGTCTGAGCAGCATTGCTTGCTTTTTGGAAACCCTAGAGGAGAATATGACCTAGGAACAATCATACCTTTGTAGTCCAATTGTTCCCATGCTTTAAAAAAAAAAATAAAAAGTGAAAGGAAAAAGTGATCAGGGTAGCAATACTGTACAATGTGGCTATGTTTTAAAGTTACTCAGAAAGTCTATATATTGTTACATTTCTTTCAGACACAATAAGAGGCCAGTTATTAACCCTGTAATTATCCAGCCTTATCACTGCTACCCACACAGGCAGACTTCTAGATGATATTGTTTTCATTACAGTGACCAAAGTAAAATTTAATTAGAGACCCATCTCTCAAATGGACAATTGAAAAATTTAAGGATTAGGAAATTAATCCTAATGCTTAATTACAATAAGCTATTTTGCCATTCTGGACGAGGGATTTTTGATAGTCTGGGTAGCTCTTCTATCAATTCACTCTTTAGTGGCTGTAAAGCATGATTATGGGGATGGGGGAAATGCTGTTCATGACATTAAAAAGCATATCCTTCCTGTCAGCTCTGAGCATGGAACAGGAATATCTAATCAAAAGTGTTTGCACTGGATCATATCAGCTCCTGACTGCAAACTCTAAATCCACATTGTAGGAGCAAGACAAAATGATCTACAGGTAACAGAAATGGAAAAAATGAATTGATAGGGAGATCAGACTGTGACTAAGTGGAAGCAGGGGAGCTGAAAGGCAGCATTTTAATAAGGAAGGCTTTTGTACGGTTTTCAGGTACAATTGGGCAGATTTGTATGAAACAAAATTTCATCCCGGAGACCATTTAAATTTCATTGATAAGAATTCACTTCATTGCTTCATTTAGAAACTTCCACTGTAGCTTTCCCCCCTTATTTCTTTGTATAAAAATAAGAACCATCTGTAGGGGAAAAAAAATAAAAATCCACAAAACTTGTTTGTGTGACTGCCTTGCTGTTGTTGTTTAGATTTCTAGGAAACAGATGCATGTTTCTCATTTGGGGAAAGCATACATCTGTTCTGCCAAATTCTCTCCAGAAATTCTTAATTTTCCAGTAAGAGCTCATTCAACTACATTTGAAAATAAGAAACTTTCCCTCCATCATCTGTGTACACAAAGATATGTTTGTTACAAGGAAAGATGGTCATTTTGACACAGTAAGGAATTGTTTTCTCAGCAAATCCATAAGTGTTTGCAAAATGCTATATAAATTTAGGTGAGAAGAAAAAAAGAGAAGATAGCAACAAATTTGCTTCTGTAATATGTGAAAGAATATTTGCACAGTTGGAGCTCTTACAGTCTCATATTGAAGAGTGGCATACAATTTAACAAGGCTGAAACCAATAAGGTTGTATAGAAATCTGTGTGTAAGATTTAATAAAAATGTAATTCTGTCTACAAATTACTTAAACCATTGAGTGGAATCCTATAGTGTATTATTCTCTTTTATGGTTTAAATATTTTGTAGAGAGGTTATCATTCTGTAACATTTACAGGTCTTCAGAAGGGGAGCAGGAGAAATAATTTCAAGAGTTCTAAATGTTAGTCTACTTTTGCATCTACTTCAAAACATTACATTGTATCTTTTTCCATTGCTTCTTGTTTTGAAAATAAACAAGAACTACAACATAACTGGTAATAGCACATGACTCATGTTCATATGTGCCCATTTCAGGGTTTGGATTAAAGTATCTTGCATTAAGGTATCTTCCTTTGCCTAGGGGATTTCTATCTTCAGCTTTGAAATAGAAGATGAAAAAATGCATAATCAGTAGTCAAATCCCAGTGCAGAAGTAATCTACGAGTACATCAAGTAGAGCAAACCTATTAACTTGCTCACCTTCAGGGAGAAGATCCTACAGCAGCGATGCATTTTGGAAATAAATTCAAAGCAGGTGGACAGAGCAGCAGGAGGGCAGTATCAGGCTAATACAGCAGGAGGGCAACACCAGCCAGTTAGACAAAAGTGAATCGTATGGACTGTGGGGAGCTGCATATTAGAATTACCAAACCAACTATTTCCTACTGCAGGTCTTAAATAAATTAGACCTACACAGAAACGTGGGCAATGATGTCTCCCCCCATGGCACAAATAACAGTGGAAATGAAAGCTGCCCCAGTGTGCTCCAGTAAAGCTCTGAATGCTCAGGTGGGGTGCTGCTTCAGTGCTATTTAAGCTTGTCACTGTAAGTGAAGCCTGTGGCCGGATGTAAATGGGCCCACAGGTATAGAAATACCTGTGAATTCTTAATGTTGCTCGTATTGTCTATATTGCAGTGAATTTCTTTCAGTGCAACAAATACAGCTCCTTCTGCTTTATATTCCTCTCTAAATCCAGTACTGATGCCATCAGGTGGTGGTGGTGTGGGACTGGTAGGAGATGAGAGCTCAGCAGGGAGGTCACGGCTTCCTGAAGGAATGACAGGAAGGGAGAGACATCCCTGAATATAGTAGAGAGTGAGAAATCTGTGCTAAGCTCCTGCTGCAGCCTGTCCAGTCGAGGCACCCTGCAGCCTCCAGACATCCTTTCCCAGGTCCCAACAGGGACTCTTTTCCTTTGAGCAGTGGATATAAACAGCTGCCTTGAGTTAAAAGTGAGTCTCCAAGAGGCAATACAGGGATGAAGACTTCTGTGCAGTGCCAGCCTAACCACTAACGCTTCAGAAAGGCGTGGAAGGGGTGGCTTTGTTCAGACACTCTGCTAGTGGACTTAAAATGGGCCTTGAGTGTACTCCCTGGGATGCTACTTGAAGCAGGACCGACCCACTCATCCTCAGCTTTTATTTGTCCAAAATAGTCCCTGACTCCCTTGATTTGTCACGCTAGCTTATGTGTGGCTGCTTGCACTGAAGTGCATCGGTTTGTTCATGTATCCACACCTCTGCTGCTCTGCTTCTGGAGGTCTGGGCTGTTGGCTGGTGCTTCTTGGGCAGCTGTTGGCATTTGCTCTGCCTGGATGTTGCCCACCTGCTCGTCTGTGCAGAGATGGCTGATATTCTGCCTGCTGTCACTCTGGCTGTATCTTTTTTTTTTTTGTCTGTGGCAGCTGGCCTGGTTGCAGGTTGATTTGTTGCATGCAGTGTTTTTTCTCCCCTGACTGCATACCTTAGGCTACAAATTATTCTCTGAATTTTCCATCCCACAAGGGTGCAATTGGAAGCCAGTTGAATGCAGGGGAAATCTCCTGCTGACTTCAATGGGACACTAATCATATCCCAAATCACTGACGCTACAGGGTTCATCATGAAGTTTAGCTCTTTGCTCAAAATACTGCACATCTGAGAATAGTTTCCAGCAAATTATATTCTTTTGTAGATGTCCCTGCTCCCTTATTGAGGCTTCTTAGAATTTGTGCTTCTAGGCCTCACCTCTTCTTAAGAGCCACTCTTGAGAATGTATCTTTAGCAATTTCAGTCTGAAGAAAATTCCTCCGCCTGAAGTGTCCTGGTCTGCATTTCATTCCATTTAACCAGTGGAAATGGTTTCTCGCTGCTGAAGAAATTGTTCTTTCAAGGTAGACATCCTCCCTTTAGTCTCCTGAGAATGGAGCTGAATTTTTGAAACAGCAAATTTCTCTGCTTCACCATTTGAGAGTTCCTGGAGTTTCCCTGGGGTTCCTCTCTGTCCTCCCAGTAGATTACAGAAATTAGTGAGACACTCAGCATTTGTAACTCCATCCTCTTTATTTCACTACTTCACAGAGAAGCTTCAGGTACTGGGAGAGTCTGCCCACAGCTGAGTCCCCAGCAAGCTGAGGTCCCTTAACAGTATTTCAGAGTTACAGGATTTGATTGTGCAACATTGTACCACGGGTACATCTGCAATGACCTTCTTGCGGAATTCTTTCCACTCTAATTAGGGGAGCATCAATATTTCTCTTCTAATCATGGATTTAGTAGAAGTTTAACACTCATGAATCATCATCTGAAAACTGGCAAGTATTTTAGTGCAGAAACATGTTTCTAAAACTTTAGTGTGATGAGTTTGTTGTGATTAGATTAGAGGAGGATGGCAATAGAGAAATCAAACATTTAGGTGGGGATTTTTCTATTTTGATAAAGAAAAGAACTTATGATCACAGTTAATTCATAATGCTAACCTTGGAGCTTTAAAAAGAGGAAGATCTTTGCAAATAATTGTAATGAGGTTTGAGACTTTCAGTCGTTACAAGTAAAAAAAATATATAGCAATTGAACATAACAAAGGTGATCGATGCTAAATCAATTTTATGTTCATAAAAGCCATTCATGGATGCTCATTGTTAATCTTCCAGTAAAAAATGGCATGGGCTTTTGGCTTCTTCTCCATGATCTGCTTTATTTCTTGGGGTACATGTCTCATTCTCATGTCTCAAGGTCATGAATTTTAAAAGTTTTCAAGGGGCTTGTGCTGATTGTCCTTCACGAGTTCTGGTTGCCAAAATGTACTGACTGTGTCAGCATTAGTTTATTTCCTATCATGCTAAGGTTTGGTTGGGGGTTTTTGCTTGAGAGTTGGGGTTGCAGGTTTTTTTGCACTGGAAGGGTTTGCTCATGCATTTATTAATTAAAAAAAAAAAAGTGGTAGTGACTATGGTGTCAGGTAAAAGTCTCAACTTACATCCATTTTTTAAGATAAGAAGCACATTAAAAAACCAAGCTTCTACAATTGGTCTATTGTGAAGCTGATCTGGAGAGTAGAGTTGCCCACAGAATTGACCTGCAGCTGTCAATAATTACTGGAGGTTCTGCAGAGTGTGTGTGTGACTTCTTTGGCAGTTACAAACTTTGAATGTGTTACCTCAGGAGAAAAGGGTCAGATCTGCCAGTTCTGTGAGAGACATTTCCTGGGAATCCTGTGGACACAAGCTCTAGTTCATCCATGCCAGTCAAGAGAAAAATTTGGTGGTACACTCCTCAGACTAGACTAAGGAAATAGGATGAAGATGAAGAAATTAAAAACAGAATTTACTGAGGGGAAAAAACCAAAACCCCAAAACAGTTTAAGTTGAACCTCTTCCTTTTCATAGAGCTCCTAAATGTAATGGGTGACTGAGGGATAGAAAATCAAAGTCCATTTCTTCAGCAATAGGTTGACTTTGTCACTTGAAAAATATACAAAGTTCAGTGTAATCAGAGCCAGGTTTAAAATACTTAATGTGGGCATGCTAATAGAAAATCAAACTTTCTGAAATTGTTCTTTTTTTAACAGCAAACTGTCTCCAAAAAATTGATTCAATACTTAAGGGAAAATATGGAATTCTGAAAAGTTGAACAGGTTCAAAGGCTGTTTTAACCAATCGGGTTAGGTATTCCCTTTGTTTTCTCAATATTCCCACAATGAAAAGCGTAGAAAACAGAGGTGCACTACAATCATTGATAAATGAGAAAGAAATTTTTTATCAATTGTGTATGAGACTTTTTGCCCTCCTTTTCATTTTACCTGTTTCACCTGAAACTTCACTGTTGACTTTATATAATGTGGAAAACCATCATAACAGAAATAGTAATATACACTAGCTGTAACAGAAACAGCACAAACTGAGTGCAAACAACATGAAAAAAGAAAGTCACCAGTCCAGTTAGTCAATAAAGATCATAATTTTCAAGGGCTATTCTCGAATCCCTGTTATTAATCAGGCTCCCAATTTACAACAGATGATGTTGTGCAGCTGGTGATTGATAATCCTTCCAGGCATAATGTCGGTTCTTCCTTGAACCATGAAGACACAGCGTGTATGTGTTTGAGAACTCACAGATTGGTGAGCTCCACACTTCACCAGCTGCCCAAATTGCTTTTTTTAAAAGCATTGAAAAAAAAAATGCTTTTATTTGGGGAGAGGAGGAAACGAATTTGTACTATTTCTCTTTTCTTTTCTTTTTTTTTTTTTGTAGATATGGAGGTAAATTTGAAACACTTTGAACATAAAAGTGAAAGCTATTAGAAGCAATAATGTTGCTAGAACACAAACATCTGTCACTCATGCAGATATCATCCTGTAAACTCATCTAACTATATCTAGTTTCCCTTCTGATTGTATCAGGGTAGCTTGTGGCATGACAGTCATCCAACCTGGAACAGAGCTATGCATAAATATATTTGTTTACAGGGCCTCATCACTCCTGAAAGATGTAAATTTTAAAATTTGCTTTTTGTGAGAAAAGAAATTACGAGGAAAAGGTTGTTACCTTGGAACGTAGAGTCAAAGTTATTGTAGGGCTCTGGCTTTCATAAAAATTTTACCAAGTTTTTAAATCGTCGAATGTAAAAAAAGCATGAATAATTTAAATGGAGACCGCATTTTCTATATTAGAACCATACTATACCAACACAACAGGAGAGACAACACTTGAGACAGCTTAACTTAATCCTCTTCCTCCCAGACTTTGATTACAATCTTCAAAACTGCTACAGAACCTCTATATTGAAGGCAGATTTTCCCCTACCTTCCTATTAAATTATTGTTAGATTATTGGAATACAACCTTAATAAGTTTAATCAATGAGATTTTAATTTTTGTATGTGGCCACAGCAATATAATGAAAATTGGATAATTATTTAAACTTTTAGATATAGACCACTGGAGACTTTTGCATTCCAAGATATTAAACCCTTTCTATGTAACTTTTAAATTTTTTTTCCTCAATTATAACAAATTAATTCCCAATTCTGACAGGTCTGTGAAGAACCAGGCAGTTTCATTTGTGGTAGGGGCATGACAATCCAAATACTTACATTTTTAGTCCTATTTGACCATATCTGCATTTTCTTTACAGTGTACCAGATGCAATGGGTCGCATATCCCCTATAAACAAAGCTTTCTGCCCCAAGATCTGCAATGTAGGCAAAATATGGTCCTCTGCCAATAAAACCATGCTCTCTCTTTAATGATACCAATCTGTAAGTTGGCATTTTGCATTTCGTGCTTATTTGTCAAGCAGTAAATTGATTTGTTCAAGAGAGGAAGAGAATAATGTGCAACCCAATAATCCTGAGCTGCTGTAGTATATGACAGAAAGGTTTAAGTGCTTATTTTCCAAAGTCCACACTCTCATTTTAAATTGGTGCTCTTTGACCTGAAATAAAAAAGAAGGGGAAAGAAAGGTAATTTTTACCTGATCAGTGTTTCCCTATCCTGGGCCCTCTAATCTGGTGTCCATCAGGTAATCAGCCTGATCAGATGACTTCTTTCAAAACTGCATCCATTTCCTCTTTCTTGCTTGTGGGTTTTTGCAGAGGTAGCCTGTGAAGAGCAGAGAGAAGAAGGTGAAGTGCAGGTGAATATCTTGGGGAGGATCTCTGGGCGGATTTTTTTACAAGGCAGGAGAAAAAGCTGTCTCAATTAAAATTAATAGGAAAAAAAAAATTAACTAAATGAAAGTAATGTTTAATCAATTTTAACTGTTAGTCTTAAATTAGAGATGTAATCTTTATACAATGACCCAGAATATATAATCTTAAATATTTGCCCAGGATACTGGACCAACAAATATTCGTAACTATAGCTGGCTATACTTTTTGTGATAACCACTGATTCTGTGATAATAATGCTTGTTTTCACAGAAATGAAAAGCTTTTGTCTTGAAAAGTTTTTCATTTTGAAGCCTGTGTTACCTTAAATCAGGTACTAAATGACTAGTGTCTGATTTTCCCATAGTAATAATAAAGCAGCCTCCCCCAGTGGCTTCCTTCTCCCCAGACCTCACTGATTTATGGTAGTTCTGGAGCACCAGTTTCTGTCATGTCTATTGCTTATTTTGTTTCTTTTAAATTATTGTTCCTGTTGTGAGAGAGCACAGAGTATCTTGTTGCAAACCCTATGGGCACTGGTTAAAAAAATAGATTTCCCTTTCCTTATCAAGTTTAAAATTACTCCGTCTGAATATAGAAACTGTGTGAGAAAAACTAAAGCTATTGCAAGAAATACCAGCATAATAGTGAAATGATTATGCTTCCCATCAGAGAGGTGGTCCAAAATGTGAAAATGTCATCAAGTATCTTGGGAAAGACATTTTTTGAAATTACAGCCAGATCTACACTTCAGCCAACAGAACAGGCAAAATGAGATGTACTCTGACTCTTTATACAGAGGAAAATGGAGGTGTCTTAAACATCTGCTAGTCTGAGTAGAAATTTTGGAACTGTAATTTTGTGACTGAATTAAACTGTTCCCATTCCTAATTTTATTGCAGGCTCTGTCAGAGGAATGGCTAAATGTCTGCTTATTAGTCCTGATCTCAATCTTTATCTCAGGAGACTTTTGTCATAATTAGTGTTAATTCTATTAAATTAATTGAGAGGTTGTTATTTTCATCTCTGAATGGAGTGTATTTTTGATTGACTGGTCAATGACAAGTCTCCTTTCATTTTCCACTGTAATAAGGCTATGAAAAAGAAAAGAAGTAGAATAGTTGGCCAATTAAGTTATACAATAATGACAAGGTCAGGGCAAAGAAAGTACATTGTGGTAGTTTACAAATTACTAAGGCATTTGAGTTTTTCATGTTCCTTACAGAAATTGTAATGAAAATAAAAAGTGACACATGAATCTATTAACATGACAGCACAATAAAAGGGAGGAGAAATAATTTTAAGCATACAAGTATACATCAAAATAGTTTGAAGGGATCAGAGACAAACCCACAAGGGAATTCTGACTCTTTCCAAAATAAGACAATACACCACAGAATATATACGTTCCCCATTCCCTCCTAAACCCATGTCTTTCCCAGTTGGTTTCCTGTATTTCAGGAATGTTTTTCCTTGCTTTATCTCTTCGATCTGCCCTACCTCTGAGTAAGACCTCTGAGTCATGCAAAGATGGTTCTATTCATTGAAGTCTTGATGTTGGTGTAATGAATGTGTTGCTTTGCCAAGAAAAGAGCAGCTCTCATAAAAAATGTGTGAAGCTGTGCCAGTAAAAAGTGACACATTTATAAATATGGAACAATGTAGTTGTATTAAACCTATGCCTGCAAACATCCTGCATATTACATCACTCTGGTTGAACTGCTTTACCCAATAGACTTATGGAATTCATTTGCTGAAAAAGAAAGAGCTGGGCTCCTGTCTTAAAGTTTAGCAGAGGCAAAAAAGATTTGGAGGAGGAGAGTTGTACTACTAGCTGTTTGCAGCATTTTTTGTAGCTAAGGTGCAAGCACATTGTGTTACAAAACAATCATGAAGGATTTGTTCTATTTTTTATTAGGCCAGGAGCTTTATAAAATAAGACAAAAATATTACTTCATCTGAACATGTCATGAAATGATGTAAATGACCTCTTCAAACATCTGGGGTACTCTAGGCTTTCTATCAATAAAATTAGTATCATTTATCTTGCACAATACGTGCACAGGAAGCTCATGTGAATGTGTGACAAAGATCTCTCCTTAATGTATTTAGAGCATGGTCAAAAAAGATAAAAGGTGAGCTTCATGCTGACTTTCCCTGAGAACCTGGCTTCGAATGAAGGTGATCCCTAAAATACATAGGGAAGTTAAGAACTCTTTTAAAGTCTGCTGAATGGGTGAGATCCTTCTGAGTCTGCTGTGCTCCACCAGCACAGCTCACTCTGCACCTGGCCAGAACCTTTCTTTTGGGCCCACCCTGCAATGCTCCCAGTGACTGTGGGTGGCATAGCACTGCCTACATCAAAGAAATCTCCAGCTGTCCTGTTGAAATAGCTCTTCATTCTTGGCGCTTATGGCAGAGTACAAAGGAGACAGTCAGGGTCAAACTTCAATATTTCATTGCAGAGTATTCTCACACTGATGCTCAGTTTATGCAGGTACAGCAGATTTATCTGGGGACCTTAGATTATTTTGCAAATCTAGAGCAAAACAAACTATTCTGCTTGCAGACCTTGACTCAGTCTGATGCAAACAGGTACTGCCCGAGGTCAAGGTCCCAAAGGGATCTTACATCTGCTTTTGCCAGGGAAACTGCACGGTCTTGCACAGAGCATGGTGACTGCTCCAAACAACTCTTGTTTCACCAGTACTCTAATATAATCATTTCCCAACACCATTACTCTCTTTGGATGTCTTATGTAAATGTAGCAAATTAGCCTTGCTGCTACTGTTGCAGTGTTTTAAAATAACAGAATGCACAGCTTTCTGCAAGCTGAGCCTGTAACGCATCCCATCCAAGTTGACACATTAGGGTGTCAGGTTTCAGACTATTCAGTTATCTCCGGTTCTTGTGATAGCAAATTTTGCGGGATTTTGACACCTTGTCTTTCAGTCTCTCTCTCACTCATCCTTTCTTGCCTTTTGGGAACGAAGAAGAAACTTTCCATCCCGTGTCTCTTCGCAGATCAGAGTGGATCTCTGAGTGATTCCCTCAAGACAGCTCTCCGACAAAGAAAGAAGGAATTTTTTTTCCTGGCCTAATATTAAAAGGAAAAAAATACATCTATTTATGTATCATCAGCAAAATTCATTGACTTCATCCAGATTTTGTGTGTCTTTTCACTGAACACAGCTGCTATCTCCAAATAGTATTTGATAAGTCTGTAGTTTTAGTAGATGGTATTATCTCTTAGGAAAGGATATTAATGTGCTGTCTTTGTCTCTCATTATGAAGTTGAGAACCTGGTAAGGGTAAAGATCATCAAACATCAGAGCTGTAATAAATCTTTTTTTTTTTTTTTTCCACCTAAGAAATTTCTCTGAGTTTGTTTAAAAATGCATGGTAAGCTCTGGCCTCTTGATCACAGAGTAGCTGAGGTGGGCAGAGATGCCCCTCTGGAGATGATCTACTGCAAATACCTGCCCAAAGCAGGGTCAGTGAGAGCATGTTGCTCTGGGCATGGTCAGGTGGATTTTAAATATCTGCACAGATGGAGACTCTTAACCTGCTCTGTTTAAGCTGTTCTTACTTTTGATCATCTGCACAGGAAAAAATATTTTTTCTTATATTTGAAAGGAATTTCCAGTAATTTAGTTCATTTTTCCTGTGGGCACAATGAAGAAGACTGACTACATCTCCTTTACTCCCTCCCATCAGGTATTTTCACACACTGGTGAGAGCCTCTTGAGCCATTTTTCTCCAGGCTGAAGATTTCAAGTGTCTCTTTACATGGTGGATGCCCTAGTTCATCTGTCATCTTCATGGCTCCTCGCTAATATTTATTAATGTTAGGGATCTATGTGTCACCAAATCAGATACCAGTTAAGGTCACATTCCAGACAAGCTCACGTCTTCTCTGGAGAGAAAGGGGTATCCCTGGAGCTTTTTATATTGCAGGGGATGGAATTTCTAAGTTAGAATAGATAAGTTTTTTCTGCTAACAACTCCCATGTAAATGCTATTCTTAGAAAACTGTGATCTATAATCTGATAAATGAATTTACCTGTGTTTTCCTCAGAGTAAGCCTGGGCCTCTTTAGGTAGTATTTTTATGAGTACCTTATTTGATTGTGCTTTAGAAGAACATAAATAATTTTTCCTCCAAACACTGGAAGAATAAGAGATGGATGGTAAAGTCAGCTTGCAGGGTTAAAATATGATTCAGCTGACAAAAGAGTTGGTTTGCAGTGTTCCTATCTAAATCATATACTGATGGCAATAATGATCTGTCAAAACATATATCTTCATAGTCATTTTCCCCCTCCTCATTCAGATGTCAGGAACCTAACACAGAAAGAGAAGGTATGAGTAGAACAGTAGGTGACAGAATCACTTACACAGCCCAAGCTTTCTGACCCTTAGTCTTCCAGATGGACACTGTCCTCTTGTAAACATTCTTTGAGTTATTTTTTCATAAATAATGTTAGGTAGATGCTTGCTGAATACTCAATTGTGTTTTCACAGCTACTGGACTGCAGTAAGGAATATTCTTTCTCCCAGGCAAGGATGATAAAGAATGCAAAAAGGCAGCACATCTCAATTCTCTGTCACTGCTGGCTTCTTGAGCATGAGCTGACACACACCATGGACTTTGAAGATACAATGATTGAATCTGTGCAGAGTGGAGGGAAAAGACATTTGAATTCTATAACCTAACATTGTCTTTAGCAGGGAATAATATAATACATTAAAATTCACCATGGATGAGAATGCATGGTTGAATGTGTTGAAGCTTTTTTTCTCTAAAATAGCTTTTATAGGATTTTTTTCATAAATAATAACAGAATAGAGCATAAAACAATGTTGCAAGCCAGTGTCACTGTATGGTGTAAAGTATAATTGATGCATTGTGACAGAGAAGGCAAAAAGTATGCCCAAGGATAAATTTCTCACTAAATTGACTAAAGGACAGTAAAAGCCATGGGAAAAAGAAGCTGAAAACATTGTTTATGAGAAATATTTTATTTATATTCAAATATGCTGCCACTTTTGTACTCTCACTAAGCCTACCACGCACAATGTTTGCAAAAACATCTGTTTCTCCCATACTTTAGCTCAATATTCTTTATTGCTATTTTCTTGTCCCCCATCCAATCAGTGATTTTAATTATTTCCATTATCATGTACTCAGCAAAGAGTTTAGTTTCAGTAGATTAGACTGAATCAGTTTGCTTTCATTATTTTCTATTTGTTCTACTTACTGCAAATTGTTCTCTTTGGTTCTTATTATTTTTCATTAAGATCTTTGAATTCTTCAAATCCTTTCTTGAAATACCCAGCAACACACATATTTAAACTAAATCTGTTTTCAAAAGTTATTTTATGCTTTTAGTTTTCACTGGAAAAAAGCCAGACACAAAATGACAACATGGTCTAATTCCTCTATTCTAAAATCTAACACCCACTATCCCCGGGGGCAGAGAGTCACTTTCCTTCCTCATTGAACTGTTCCACAACATTTTTTTTTTTTTCTTCTCTTCTGCTACAACATGATTTCTTAATATTAGAGAGGATGTCTTCCCTTTTGGCCTCCTGATGCAAAGTTTATATATGTACATACCTATCTCGTTCTTACAACGTGGAGTGACCCTCGAGATATTTATTTGGTTTTCTCAGCAGGGAAAAGTCCATGCAAGGCTCAGCCAAAGGCAACAAAAAAGCAACAGAAGACTCTCAAGCAAAGTAATACCTTTTCTGAGCACACCACATGACATGTCCAACCAAAAATGTAAAAACAGCCACATTGTCTTCTGCCTTTCCCCGGGGGGTGAGACACATAAACCTCTGTGGCTGCCGTGACTGCTCCTGTGTTTGCCTTCTGAGCTCTGGTGCCTGAGCAGCTCTGCCTCTGCAGCCTGCTCCAGCTGCTTCTGAAGGGCTGTGGGCCTCTGCAAAGGTCTCTGTCTCAGCAAACTTTGATTCTACAGCTTGATGTCCTGCTTGTTTTACTATTTCAGGACAAGGGTGCTGGCAACCCCCTGCATTGTGAGATGCAGCTGTAACTCACAGCCCGAGCAGGAGTCTCTCCAGACCAGGCTGCTTTCACATGAGAATCAGTTCCTCAAATCAAATATCTGTAAAAAAACTACTCTGCTAACTACTGCAACTCCCTTGCACATCTTATAAAAGATTAAGATTCCTAGCTTAGCTGGCAGGGTTTTTTCTTAGGACAATCAATTTGTTTCAGTCTGTTTTATCACAAGTTTTACATCTACTATTTACAAGAGAATTTAAACTACATGGGTTATTTGCTTATAAAATACATATTGCAAAGATAGATCCAGGAAGCTTTTTGGACATAAATACTGAATCATTGCTTATTCTCATTCTCCGAGCACTGAAATTTTCTGTAAAGCACAAAACTCATTGCCACAGTTGTCATGGATTTCTGGTATCCCATACAATATTAATTTAATATCTGTAACGAGAAATATTTTCCAAAGATGTAGAATGTAGAATGTAGTCAAAAACACCTCAGAAATAATTGATTTCAGTGATTAGAGAAGTTGAAAGTGTACAATAGGAGTGCATAGCTTTACCTGGCTTTAGAGTAGAGGCAATATTGACTGGCTGGGCTTAGCACAGCACAAGTAATCTCAGGTATATAAATAATGAATGCCACTGTTAAAAAATTATTTTCTGTGTGACAGTCAACAAAGTATGAAAGAAAAGATAGAAGAGAGAAGATTCAACAGCAGAGAGGCATTTCCATGCAGAAATTACTAATGTTTTGATGCGAGGTAATTTCAAGCAACAAGTCCTGGATGTGCTTGTAATTATTCAATGAAGCCCTTTTCCTATCACACTGAAAAAATGTGACAAGGAATGAACAAATGACAGAACTTCCCCCCAAATACCAGTGAATCTTGGTTGTACTTCCATCTCACGGCACAGCTGAACCTGTGAATGGAGCAAGACCTTGAAGAGGTGTCAGCATAGCAGATGCAGAACTAACTGCCCAGGAGATTCTGGGAGGTGGAGGGGGGAAAGGACAAAATTCCACACATGTTGGCTTTTTATTAATTCACATGTAGAGCAAATGTAAAAATTTTTATACTTGCTTGAGATATCTTTACATTACATTTATATTCAGTACTTAATATTAAGAAGAATCTAAAATTTGGAAACAGGGTGCTTTTTCAAAAATAATACTTTCTTTTTCTTAAGCACATGGCTTCATTTTTTTCTGAT
Organism: Promerops cafer; assembly: GCA_013398275.1. NCBI lineage: Eukaryota > Metazoa > Chordata > Aves > Passeriformes > Nectariniidae > Promerops > Promerops cafer. The sequence goes on along the minus strand of VZSE01005712.1, from coordinate 1,970,750 downwards.
CCTATTCTTCCTTCTTGAAGGTCTGCTGTTACTTTTTCATTACCTTTTTCATTGTCTTCATCTACTGAGTCAAAAGTTGAGCCTGTAAAACACTGGTCTTTAAGTGTACAATACCTAACACAAAAATTCATACTAATTGAAACAGAAAAATAATGTAATCATAGCATAGAAAGAACTAGCAAATTTGCAACAATCTAATCAGGTCAGTGCTGCATAGCTGCACGCAACACTGTCTCACAAGCTTGCACCCCTTCTTCCAGGAATTACTACTTTGTTTGCAGCAGCTGGCACACGAGGAAACCTGATGGGCATGTGCTTGTTTTAGGCAGGTGTGCCATCACACTGCAGCAGTGTGCTGCTGGGGAGAATTGGATGGGTCAGAACCATCTTGAAGGACCAGGCATAAAAGTTAACCCACACATTTCCTAAGTGAGACAGAACAGCTTGTGATGTGCTAATTTACACATGTGAGTTTTTGACAAGGCGTTCAACTTATGTCCCATAAGCTGTGCCATTAGGCAAGGAGAGAAACAGATGAGAAAGGGCAGGAGGGAGTGTTTAAGTTTCCATGACTCTATAAAGGGGAGGAAAGGGCAATTTAACTTTGCGAGTGGCTAAGAGGGTTAATTCAGGAGAAGTTCTGCAATTTATTCTCCTTCTCCATACGTTGGACCTTAGGGCTTAATGTAATCGAATGTGATTTAGAGTTCTGAATGTGCTAATTTTGTAATTCAGGTGTCCTGTGGAGAGGCTGTGTTCATGCCAGCTGTCTGGGGAATTAAATGCAGCTGATTTGTGTTGGGGAAAATGTGAGGTTTGCTTCAGGCCAAAATTGTTGTAAAATTTAAACCAGTGTATTTTTCTCTCTCCTTAATTTAAAGTATGGCATATATGTGGGCCTGAGGGGAATTACCAAGGGCTCCCACATACTTCCTGATGTTTAGTGTAGAAAATTCTCATATTGTTAAATTACAACACTTGATAACCAACATAAACCACTTTTATTTATAACACTGCTCTTCTGTTTTCCTTGTGCCCTGCTCTGGGAGTTCCATCTTCATCAAACACTAATTAAAGTAGGATTTTGAGTCTCATGCTCTCTGCAAGGACGAGATGTCTATCCAATGGCCAATTTCTTCAGAAGAAACTCTTGTGCTAAGTAGCAACTTGATATTCCTCCACGATGGAGATCTGGGGTGGGAAAGTGGTTTCTGTAATATTCTTGAGTCAAACTGGGCATTTGTCGATATTGCTGTGAAATTGTGAGTTAACGGCGCCTGTCAGCTGAAAGGGCTGTGCTCGAGTGTTGGCTCAGCACAGCAAGTCAAGCTTGCCAGGTGACTAACACAGCCCTGAATTATTTATTTATTTTAAAACATATCCTCAGGATATTACAAAATGTGGTTCTGGAAACACAGGACCATGGTTTTGGTTTATGTAAATCAGAGTCACTCCATTTGGTTCAGTGCAACTGTGCTGATTTATGCCAGCTAAGGAGCTGGGCCACTGTTCCTTGGGCTATGAAATTCTTGTTGCTCTAGAAATGACTCTGCATCTAAATGGTATTATCACACCATAACACCTGACCTGAGAGGTGAAACTGGTTACTTTTATTGAAATCAAAACAATTATATGTCTATCTTTACTGCTTTCCTTGAGCTGCCTCAGGAAAACATTTTAGGAAAGCAGGAAGGTGAAGTTGTCTTTGTGTTTTTGCAAGAGTACTGCTTTTTGGAAATACAGCAAAGACCTCGTACATAGAAATGTTAGTGAACAGAAAATAAAAGGTGTCTGCTTTGGTTTTTTCTCTATCTCCATCTTAGTCCCTTTACGACATCTTCGTGCAGATAAGCATGAGTACAATCTCTTAAAATCAAAAAGCAAAATGCTTGGAAAACAGAAAATTCAAAGATGCTAACAGCAAAGCACAGTGAATGAAAAGATCTACCCAAACCAGCATCTGGAAGTATGGCAATTCCAACACTCAGCATGTGATACCTATGGCCATCAGACATATTTTATAATGTGCTTTTAAGCAGCAATATTTTATATTTGTTTGATTTTGCTAGAGGGGAGATGGAGTTTGCAGAAAATACAAAGGAAGCAGTATACAGAAGTGATGTATGTGCTCCAAAGTAATGTTAAAATCAATTTCTGTTATACAGAGAATATATATGAGCTGAATTTATTTTGTTCTGTTTAAGCATGACTTAAACTATCTTCTTCACAAAATCATTTTAAGATGCCACTGTGTGAGAATGTGGGCACATATTAATATTCCACTAATATCTGATAGATAAAATTTCATTTCTAAAAGGGCAAAGCCTGACACCATGGTACAAACACCTTATTTCAGAGTGGCTAAAATAGAAGATGAAAGTTGCCCTTAAAGAAAATCAAAATTGTTTAAAATTGCAAAATGGTCACTCTCTGACTTGACCATGTTTCAAAGCTTTGCATGTTTATACATTTAGTCCCTGCCTTTATATTTATTCAAAGTTCAAGAACTTTGTGATAATTCATACACTTCCTCTTATATTGGCAATGGCTGTTGAACTTAGTATTGGTTTTATGTAACCTGGATGTAATCCTCTTGCTGACACTTCCTAGTTAAATTATCCAGTCAATAGCTAATAGGTTTCTTCCTGTGTTACTTTTGTAATGAACACCTTTCCCGGTTTTTAAGTTGTCAATGAGATGGTTCCCCAGAAGTAAGAAGTCTGTCACTATTGAATAAGACCTTATCTGCATGACTACCAGAAAATTAATTTGAATTGGCCATTTAAATAGTGGAGCTAAATCACTTTAAGACCTCACTGTGGACACTTGTATTCAAAATTAAATTAGTGTTAATTTGATTTTATTTCCTTCACTTCACAATGTAACAGTTTGTTACACCACTTTCTACTGTAAGACTATCAGACTTTTTAAATTGGCAGAAAAATAGGCTGTAGGAAGGGGCACCAGTTATTCAACACACATCATTTCAGCATCCAGTTGTAATTAAATTAAAGATGAAGAAAAGTGTATGGGGTTTTTTGTATTGAATGTGAAATTGAGGTCTTGACCACTTTGCATAAAAGTATGTCCATACTACATCTCCAAAGAGCTATTGCTGTTTCCAGTGGAGAATAGTCTTCCCACCTGATTAAACTTTTGTGGATTGTTTTTGAGTTTCACATCAGGGCAGTTTCATTTCAGCTTGTAATTATCCATTCTCCATTGTTTGCATAAGTGAAGTGATGCTTGTAAGTCATTCTGATTTCTTCAGAAAAAGCAGCTACAGAAGTATAAACTCTTACTTACCTCATCCAAGACAGACACTGGGCATCATGACAAAATATTCTGGCCTGTTTGACATGTGAGGTTATCAGAATATAATTGTGTTAGATGCTTCATCTGCAAATCATAAATTTAATCCAAGCCTTTTTTATTAGAGTTAACTTATTTCGCCTTCAGTTAGAAATTTGCTGTTTCTACCACTGGTTCCGCCAAAGGATTATTAATATTTGGTGTCAAGTTCTATTTTATTTGGTGACTGTAACAGAGATGAACCTTGTTTGATCCCTTGCTTTTTCTTTAGGGAAATTAATTCCAAATGATGCAGCTGAATTGAAGAACTGAGAATTTAAATTTCTTTTCTCTGCTGGGTGAAGGAGGATGCATATTTATAACAGGAATAGCAAACTCCATGTCTTGGCTTCCCATATTTTATTTCTTGCCACCGGTAGCAAAACTTCATGCTCTCAGCACCAGCATTTCTAGTAGGTTTTTTGGAGTTTTGTAAACTCTCATATCTAAGAGTTAAGAGTTCCATCACAGAATTGAATAAAGGGATATTCTTCTGCTTTTTAAAATTCATTTAGTATTTAATTTTGTCATAGATGGGTGAAAAAGAAATATCTTCTGCTCCCCATTATTTTTATCTGTTCTCCCTGCCTTGTTCAAAGTGTCCAGGTTCTTCAAGTGGAGTTCATGTACTGTTTCTTTGCTTTGTCTGTATGTCAGATATTGACACAGAATTCATTTGTAAATCTCTTTGAAGGCTACTAATGGAAAAAGACAACACTGAAAATTAGTTGACAGTATTAATATTGTCTTATTTGGCCTGAAATATTAAAAGAAATATGTTCGAGGCTTTTTACAGCCTCCTTCAGCAAAGAACATTGTCTTCTTGTGAGCTGCTCAAGTTGCCTTTGGATTAGAGACTGATGGGCACTTCCACTCATCACCTTCTTCAACCCCAGAAAGCCACCACCTTTTCTCTTGCCTGTCAGACTGAGTGATACAGAGCAGACATATGCTCTTAGCTTTCTACATCAAGCTAATTAACCGTTTTACTTGTGGTTTTTGCATCTCTTTCATAACATTTTTCCTTCATCCCCTTGGCCATGATAAGGCGTACAGTAAACATCACTGTTTTACCTTCATGTCACTTCTCCTACAAACACAGCTTCTGTAAAAGTCCTGGAAATGTGTCCAGTGAGAAAAATGGGCCTAGTCAGAAAATCCCTTCCTTCTAGCCCATCTAGACTTGTGTTTTCTTTCCCACAATGACTCCCATGTTGAAAGCAGTATCAGTCATAGAGGTTAGAGGCAGAGCTCTCGAGCACAGCAGGACAGGGGTGCCTTGAGCTTCTTCCAGGTATGATGGCTCTGCACAAATCCCCTGCCCATGGGTGCAGCTGGTGGAGATGGTGCATAACCCCTACAAAAAATTTCATCCATGCAAAAGCAGGAAGAGGAGAGCCAGCACCCTGGTGTGTGCTACCTGTTGGTGAAGGAATTTTGTTTAATGTCAGCTCCCTTAGCACGCTGCATGTTTTTTATTTTTAATTCAGTAAATGCAAAAAATATGTCCTGTCCTGACTCACCATAATTAGCTGGTCCAGCAATGGATACCAGCAATGAATTTAGGGACAAAGTTGTTACTAATGATTAGAATATTTTCTGCCACCTTCCCTCTCTTGGCAGCATCACAGGGAGAAATGTATGGTTACTTCAAGGCCTTTTGTCACGAGGCTTCTGTAAGACATTCAAGCATTCTGAGCAACTGACCTCGATCATGCTTTTTTTTTTTCTGGTTACAGAGCCAATTTTGGTCATAACTACTTTTAAAATGTCTATAAAATTGATAGGACATTAAAATGACATGTTTCCAAGGAGTCTTTTTATTATTGCTCTGTGTTGGCCATGGCCATGCCCACTATGTTATAGGAGTATTCAGCAGGTCTGCCCAGACGATGATGATGCTTTTTCAAAAAGCATTTTGGATTTAGAATAATAACCACAATCTGCTACAAGACAAATGTTGATGAAGAGAGGATGCCAGCAACAGAAAATGTGACAGAGCTGGAATTTCTGTTAGCAAAGCTGTGTGTGCAGCAGTGTTATTCACACTTTGAAATGCAATCTCCTTCAGATAGCACAGCCTTCTGATATGCAGTGTGGGCCTGATCTAAAGCCTATTTAATTCAGTGAACTGATTCCCAATGACTTTAATGGGCTTTGGATTACACTCTAATTGCACTGATGTTCCTTTTAGTAAAGCTCTTAGTTATAATGAAGCTCAACAATGCTGTTTGTTTTTCCCTCATTTCCAGGTGTTAATATTTTCCCTTTCACCATCTAAGCAAAGCCTCAATTATCAGGGAGGAGAGGGAAAAACCCAGTTTTTTCACCAACTGCAGTGATCTGCTGCACATAGATCACTAATGCTCAGTGCTGAGTAACAGCAAGGCAGGTGATGATTATCATGTAAAGGTGGTTAATAAAAGCAAAAGTGCAGTGGCATTTCAAGCCTGATTTGACAAGAAATGTCTCCATGCGTGAATGGCCCAGTCTAGTGAGAGAACCCAAAGTACCTGTGAAATAGGAAATGACCGAATATGAAATGGGACCAGAGTTCAGGGGGAGGAAAGATCTTAAGAGAATCAACAAGGGAACTTCTCCTTTGCTTGTAAAAACATAAAGAAAACAACTCACAGTTCACAGGGGCACTGACAGTTTCTAGAACTTTTCTCTAAAAAGTATATACAACAAAAATCCTGCCCTGGTATGCCTGTTTTGAACTGGTCTTGTAAATGCTGGGGTAAATTGCCCTTCCCTCCCTGGTGGGCAGCTCTCATGAGGACAAGGCTGTGTCCTTCCACTATAAACAAAAGGTAGATGTCCTGTGCCCATTCCCGTGATGTAGAGCAAGATTTCTGAGAAAATACCAACATTTGCATCATTAAATTCTCATCTGACAACTAAAAATCATCTTCCCACTAGTGACATGGGATACTCCTGTGACAGCTACTTGCTAACTAAACATATTGACACAAGCTGCCTGTAAATTAATTAACTGCTTAAGCAAATTAAACAGATGGAAAATGGGGAATTGGCTGTGAGGGAGGGAGGGAGGAATGGACAGTCAGGGACACAACACAGGCACACTGCTGACAGCAGTCCTTTTCTCTTCCTGTGGTCTTCTCCTTTCTAAACATAGAATATAGAGCTTTGTTCATTTAATCAACACTGTGATCCAGCTGAAGTCAAGTGGTAGAGACCAATGAAAGTGGATGAACCATTGTATTGGTTTTAGGTTCTGACTACAAGCAACAGATTTAAGCAAACTAAAAATTAGAGAAAAAGTATAAGTCCACAAATACTGAAAACTGGAAAATGTTCCTTTTATGTGTTTTCTTCAATATAAGGAATTTTTTTTTATTTTACCTTGAGCAGAATATTCCTCCTCATTTAAAGCATATTTAATTTTTTGAGCCTGTTTCAAATGAAAAATTAATTTCAAAATAAAAATTCAGAAATGTTCTCTTAGAAAATGTCAAAGTGAAAGATTTTGGTATTTCCATAAAGGAATATTTCAATTTCAAAAGATTTCAAAACAAAATGTTTCATTTTTTTGAGTAAAAGTATTTTCATAAGTCAGCCTGAATTTGCTAATAAGTTTTCTCCTCCCACTCAAAAAGGAAGGGGGGTTGTTTGCTTTACCGAGTTTTTTAGCAAATTTGTAATTCATCATTTTCTTTTCAGCTCCACCCTTGATTCCATGTGTGTAGTTTTTTGATCTGGAAAATATTATTTTAGTTAAGGAAAAGTACACTATCGCACTTTCTACACTAAGGTAGAAAGCTTGATGTGAAAAAGAAAATGGCTGAGAATGACCAGTTGAATGATTTGATTATTAAAGTATGAGCAGAAAGCATCTTATATAATCTGGCAGGTAACAAACTCTTTGAAGAATTTGAATTTCCATACCTCAGTATTTCAAAGTTTGCCCAGAAAAGGGATGTGTATTCTGTATACTATTCCTATCCACAGATTGTAAAGCATGCTATTATGTCTGTGTACAGGGAAAAAAAAAAAAATAGAAATTCCAGAATCTGAAAAACCTTCAGGAATGAAAAATAATCTCCGTAAAGTACAAATTACTCAAAGATTTTCAAGAGTTAAAAACTTCAATGAAAATTTAAATCTTCAAAATCTTTATGGGACCAAAAACACCAGTAAAGGATGTTTCAGCAGCTAAGCATCTCTCTGCATGACTATGAATCACTGCTGTTGTTCTTATAGCAGGAAGACACAGTATCTGATGATAAGTTTTCTAATATTTTTTGCATTCCGGTTACCTGTTTTTAGCCGTGTGAAATGCCTGTATTAAGCTGTTATTCTGATTCAACTAAGGAATTGTATAGTGTTACTTGTTTTTCACTAAGTTTTTCAGCTTACAGCATAGCACAGTTGTTCTTGTAAAACAAACAAAAAAAATCAGTAATACTGTATAAAGCTATGATAAATGACGTCTAAAAATTTGTTTTGTTTTTAAGTAGTTTAGAAAAGACACTGACTGTCCTGTTTTTCATAGGGAATTTTCTATCTCCTTTTGCTTTTTTGCTGTATATACTATACAGCAGTAGCTGGGTAAGCTATGCCCATCTCAGTGAAATGTACTTCCAACTTAAAATGCCACATATAACACCTTGATCTTTTAGATTCATATTACTTACCTCCCTGTGTATGCCACACCCTTTATGCACCTAATCCTTCAAATATTAAGACAACCATGCAATATTTACTCATTTTAGCTGTCTCTTCGGCATATGATGCTGGACAGGGATTAAATTGTGAGCCCTAGCCTAAATAAAGGCTTCAAGACAAACCTATAGTTCAATTTCTATTGCAGCCATAATAATTTTCAAATGTTTCCACCAAAAAAAATTTAAATTAAGTTACCATGGAAATGTTTGTTTTCAGTCCTGTATCTAAATATTCATCACTTCAGTCATCTCCTACTTAGCCTATACTGGATCACTGGGCTTTTTTCTGACAGTCACTTGCTTTCCCTTCCATGACCTGCAGCACTTTATTGTCATTTGCACTCACTTATAGTGCACCAGTGGTGTCTCTTTTGCAGCCAGTTAGGGCTTCTGAATAGATAATTTACACGTTCCCTTGGTCTGTGCTTGGCCTGGTACCTTTTCTCTTTAAATGCTGCTGTGTCAGTGGAAGCTGCAACAAATAATCAAAGGCTTTCTACATTAGGGATAACTGAAATCTTAAAATTTCCATTTTATCTTAAAAGCATGAAAATGTTTAGGTTAGTTAACATTGATAAGCTGTATTTCCAGTAACACTGAAATGAGTAAAGGACCCATGGTGAATCACACGCTGTTAGTATGGGTTTTGTTTGATCTTGGTCATAGATCTATTATTTTCTTCTGAAGTCTGAGTGTAATTTACTTGTCAGGTTGAATGGTCAGAGAGAAAGTTGTTCATTGACCCAAAGAAATGTATGGTGTCTTCATGATGATGAAGAACATAAAAGAGTCTCCTTCTTGGGAAATATTAGAGTTGATAGGGAGTGTTTGAAGAATAATGTGTCAAAGAGACTGACAGCAACATGGACAAAAGGAGGAAGGGAAATAGAAGATGAGAGGCTGAATTTGTTCTCTTTGGGATTTCACATTTAGGAATTTTAACAAAGAAAGGGTCATTATCTGGGCAGCATAACTTCCTGGACCCATCTTTTATCTCTTCCTGTCCTTTTATGTAATTGAAAAAAAAGGCGTCTTTCACACAGACAAACAGTAGAGGACTGGAGGAAACATGATGGACTGAGGAGAAAATCCCTGTGGCACAGCCTTTCAGTGCTTCTCATGGGGCGGGATGTGGCAACCTCTCACTTGCACCCAGGGTTCACTGCTCTTTAGAGTCTCTGCCCTTCTGAAGCTGGGAACTTTTTGTTGTACTCTTTTAATGTTCTTCTCTCTCTCTTTTTTTCTTTTTTGCTAGTTGCTAGACTTCTCAAGAATTGTGTTAATTCTTTCCACAAGCTGTTTGATCTCAGGCTACTCATTTCCTAATCCAGCACTACTTAATCAAAGAGAAATTTGAGCCATTATTCATAATCCAATTGTAATATTATACATTAAACCTAATATTTGATACACTGTATGAAGTCCATACAGGTTTGTTGTTTGCTTTCTTTTCCATGGATGGGGTTATTGGATTGTACATCCCAGTAATACCAGCTGTGAAAGGCAAATAAGCTCTGAAGTTACCTGATATTCTGCTGGCATTTGATTTATTATTTCTCTCCTTGGCCTCTTCCTTAACCCTACCCACCTTAAACTTGGTCTAATTCAAATCCTCACCTCTTGACTGTCTTCAGTCTGGTGAATTTCTTCTGGCTTAGTACAAAAGAAACATTTCATAACTGAGTGGTGAAGCACCCTGGATTAAGGCTGTCCTGCAGCGGGGAGTTTGGCCATTGGAATAAAAAAGGTGAGGAAGTGAAGGAGTTTTGGGGCTAACAGGAGGTTTGCAACGAAAAGATTCACAGCAGGAATGAAGAATTACATTATTCACTCAGATCCTATCCAATTTCACAACCCACTTTTCCAGTCCTCCTGACTAGCTTTGGGTAAACTCTCTAATTCTATCACCTTGTTATGCATCTCTGTAAAAAAAGTGTTATTTTCCCATTAAAGTTATGACTGTGCCCTTTTTATGGATCAAAGTGTACAGCCATAAAAATCCATGATTGTGAAAAGCATTAATACAATATGCATGATATGATATGATATGATATGATGATATGATTGATATGATTTATATATGTGATGAGCTGCCCAGCTCCACACACAAAAAAAGGACAAGTGAACACAAGGAACAAGAGACTTTTTTAAACACCACAAGAGCCTGGATAAATGGTGTCCTCCCCATACAGCTCCAGTAGGTTTGTTGGCTGGTTTGGCAAAACAGCACTTTGTGCTTCATTCAGAATTTCTCGAGTGTCTACGTTGGCAGTAATTTACCAGGTAAAAAATACCTGAAGGACTGTAAGGTGTGCACATACACATTTATGCACTTAGGTATTTGTGAAGCTTGCTGGACTTAAGGACTGTAACATCCAAGAAAATGAGACACAAAAAGAAAGCTGTTTCCTTTGCAACTTTCATTTGCAAATATTTAATAACTGTGTAGTAAATATTTACTAAAGAAACTAACTAGCAAAATTCTACTCTGAATTTTACTGTGCCAAATTTAGAGACTACTCAACCATTAAAGTGTGAAATAAGGCTGTTTTAGCCTTGATTTAAATGCAAATCTCAACCCAATCTTAACTAGGGAGTTATTAGTAATACACCATTATAAAAGAAATAATTCAGTGTATTTACAGTGTTCAGTTGTCATGCCATCCTCCCTCCCTTAGGGTACCATTCACCAGGAAGGAGAGCTTTCTACCTGATAAGGCATTGGATAAAAGATGTTACTGGCCAAAATCCAGTCCTCCTGTTTATAAAGGTTTTACATTAAATTCTCCTGTTTCTTCCAGATATATTTGTAACCACTATATATGACTGATAACATAATTTATGTTGAAAAGTATGTAACATTTATACTTCTGGTGTACCTCTGGAGTGGCCAATATTCATGCAAAAAGTAATTCATTTTTTTGAGTGTGTGTGTGAAATACACAACAGTTTTGCTACAACATGTCAATTCAGAAATGCTCATGACAGATGTTGAGCCCTTTCTTTTGTCCCAGGCTTTGGCTACAGATTGTTTAGGGCAGTATTTTGCTTTACTGGATCTTTAAATTCAGCTCCACAGTACTGAGGAATCCAGGCATTTTAGTTTCTGGTCCAGGTAAACGAGATGTGTTAGAACTCCCATTACTTTCAGACTTGCACTTACAGATCTTTTTTCTCATCTTAGCTGATCAATGAAGTGCAAACTCTTCTGACTGACTGCAAGTTTCCATTTATACAATGGTCCATCATACCATTTCTGATGGTCTTGACTATTTGCTATAGGTCAGTCCAGTTGTAAAGCCAGCTGGCATGAAGGCAAGGCTTTAAACATAGATTTTTCAGTTTAATGCCCAATCAATTTCATATGACAGCTTAATTGGCTCTAGTATGGTTTTTTAGTGGATAGAGGAGCAGTTTCAAGGACTGTTCATGAAATAAAAAAGAAATACTTTGATGTTATAAGTGAAAGGGTCTTGATCAGCAATGTACAGATTCCTGCCCTGATCTGATGTACATGAATGCTCAAAGGTCTTCCATGAAAGTGTTTTTGGGGCTTAATTATCTCTTACAAGGAGCTAAAAATGGTATCAAAGCAGGAGGGTCCCAGGCAAGACAGGTGTAAGCACTTAACCTCTCTCTCAGTTTAATACTTGGGATTCAGCTCTTGTGAGCACAGAAATACCATTCATTGAACACTCTGGGATGATGTAATTCAATCTCCCAGGCTGCAGGGCTGAGGCCTTAATCAGAGATAAGTTTGCAGAAGAAATGTTAGTACTAGTATCTGTGTGCCATAATAAACACATACATACATATATACATGTGCACATATGTAAAGGAAAGAGAATGAAAGATGTGTTACCATTATTTCAGTGTTACTGGGAATAGCTGCCAGTAGAATTAAATAGAAACTTAAGGTAAACATGTGATCCTCATACATTGCCTGCATTGGAATGTAGATTTTGGCTTATTTTATAGTCTTTCATTATTTGAACATATTTATTCATTTTTAATCAGTGTGCTTCCTTTTAGAATAGCTTTATACTTTTCCTCTATGCCAACACTTTATACTTTATTTAAAAGTGCCTAATAGAAGTGAATATCTGATTATGGAAACCCACTGCAAAACACTGCCTGCTTACTCATTGTAAAAACAAACAAACATCCAAACATGATTTTTAATACAAGCTTGAGATCAAAGGACAAAGTGGCTATGTTCTTCAAAATACAGGAAAGAATCCTTATTTTTATGTATTTGAATAGGGCAGGTGGCACCAGCAAATTACATTGCAGTCCCTGGGTAATGCAACAAGGAAAATAAGCAATAAAATACACCTTATTCGAACTCACAGCTACAGTGAGTAGTTGGTTTTGCTTTAAAAAGCTCTGCCCTTGACAGTGTACTGTCATTAAAGACAAAAATTTCTTGGGACTTGCTCACATCTTAAAACCTTTTCTTTCCAAGTAAGGATCCTACACAGCTGTATCTTAGCTAAATCTAACTTAAAGATTTATTAGCAAGGCTTTCAGGTAGCAAGTAGATCACAGGTAGTGGTTTCTTATGGGGTCCCTAATTTGTTTTGGGTGTGAATTTTGACATGTAGGGCTCCATGAGAGTTTGGAATTATTCTAATGGGATGTATGATCCACCACAGCAATGGTCGGAGGCAGTGCACCACCTACATCCCCAGAAATTCTGAGTACACAAGAGTGACCAGACTTCAGAGAAGAAGACAGGGGAAGGTAAAGCATCCACCAGGTCAAAAACAGACCGAGTCGTTGGTCTTGAAAGCATGCAAGTAGGAAATCTGGGGAAAGGACAGAAGCTAGGGTGATGTCTGCAGAGACATAAACTTACCATGGTTTAGGTTCATTATAGGAAAGGAAATTATGTTAAATTTGTTGTAGGAAGAGTTCTGCTGGGAAACTGAAATAAAAGACTGAATTATATCTGATCATTGCTTTTGCCAGAACTCAAAATTCTTCATGCATTGGAGAGAAAATGAGTCCAAATAACTGCCAGAAATTACTGTTGTTTGGGGAAGGGAGAAGTGGGGAGGATAGGAAGGCATGTCAGAGTTTCATAACATTTCTATAGTGTTTACTGGAAATGTCAATATATATTGCTTTATTCCTTATCTAAAACTCACCCATGTATGCAAGATGTGCTATAAAAGACTGAGCCATAAAAATAGATAAATTAATAAATAAAAGGCATTGAATTGGCACTTGATAAAAATTAACTAAATTCAGAAAAAATTAACTTGACTCAGAGCCAAAACACTTCTTTTCTTTGGATTTGGCTCCTAATTGAAGATGAAAATAAAACAGATGCTAGAAATGTCAATTAAAAACATTTTTCAATCTGTTTTTTATAGTTTTTAGCTCTTTATACATGGACAGACTTCTGCTTTCAAATCATTACTAGTCCTTTTTATTTTATTTTTATTTTTTAAGTAAAGGAGTTTTGTTTCTCCCATGGAGCATGACTCAGTATATACACAATTAGTATGCCCTCACAAGACTCTTTTGCATGTCATTTTCCAGCATTGAATAATTTCTTTTTTTTAATCATAAGAGTCCATTAGAGCCATCATTCTAAGTATTTCCATGATGGCTAGTGCAAATTACTGCTACCTCTACTGCTCACCTGCTTGCTGCTTTATCACAAGTATGAATTATAGAGATAGATCCTGTAATAGGTGCTCTGAAGACTCATTGTAAGATGAGAACCTAAAGAAATTATTCATAAGAGACTTCAAAATTTTCATTCATTTTGCACTTCTTGCTCTATTTGTTTCCAGTTTTCTTGAACTAAACAGTATGACCTGAGAAGTCTGGTTTATTGTCTACTTCCCTGTTACGTGTGTCTTGTGAGGAAGATTTGCCAGACTTTTCTAAAGAATTAGTACAACAAAACCTTAGAAAATAGATACAAATTACTCTTTTGGTTTTGGGGGCTTGTTTTGAAGAAAAACTCTTTCAAAGTGTCAATTCTATTTTTCTGAAGGCACGGTTTTCTTCTTTGGTAGAGTGGTTTGAAAGGGTTGATGTGCGAAATGTTTACAGTCTGACAGCTGGTTGTGTAAATACGCAGCTGAGTTTGGTGATGAATTTTGTGGATGGTCTGTAGTGCTACAGGGAGGGGAGGAGAGGCTGCACCTCCTTCCTTCCACCACTCCTGTGGGCAAAGAGCATTGCGGCCACACAGCAATCCACCACACCGCATTGTAGCTCTGGGGAGAACTGGCCTGAAACCTCAAACCATTATTTGCAACTTGCCTATTCACAGCTGGAATAGCTGTGGGTTTGTTATTTGCCAAACATCCATGAACTTCACCACACGCCTCTCTAGCAGCACCGGAGCAGCTGTGAGTCCAGCTTTCCCCAGCTGCTGGTCGCGCACCCGCGGCCGCTCCGCGCTGACGCTTACACCGCGCTCCCGGAGCGCTCCGGCGCGCGGCTCCGCGCTCGGCTCCGCTAATAGGACGGTCTTGTTTCTTCCAATAAAAACTCCTTGCCAACGGTTTGACTCCTTGCCATTGGTTTGACTCTTTGCCAATGTTTGCTGGCCGCTATTGATGCCAACCGTTGTTTCAGTCTAGTCTTTGCAGGCCACTCAGAAGCACACGAGGTGATTTTTCTACCTTAAAAGAAGAAGAAGAAAAAGGAAAAAAAACCCAGCGTTTCCATTAGGAAGAGGGGAATGAACAAAGGCTGTGGAGAACTGAATGAATATCCAACAAATGTTGTTCGAAGCTTATCTTCAAATGAGCAAATCAGCTCCAAAGTCCTAATAAATGGCCTTATCAATAAAATTCAGAAGTTACAATTTCTTTTTACAGTGTGGATATATTTTAGGTTTTATTTAAAGCTTTTACTGATAACTAAATCATCGTAATCAGTTACTTATTTTTAAGAAACACATCACATTTACAGATAGGTGAACACTGTTTGAAGCTTTATTTAGTTGGTTCATTGTTAGACAAGGGCAATGGAAAAAAAGGTCAGAGACTAACAAGTGACTTCACACTTGGAGAGAATTCCTTGACTTTTCAAGAGCACCTGTTGTTGTTTTAAATTACTAGCACAGCATATCTGAAGACTGTCTTGTTGAGATAGGAATTCAGAGACTTAGGAGCTTTCCTAGGTTTCACTAGAGTCTGCCTAAGATCAAATCTGACCATGATTTTTTTGGGTTTCATCCTGCAAGACACAGGGAAGTACTTCTGTTTTAGAAAACTTAAACAAAATTAATTAGTCTGGGCTGTTGATCAGAGAAATACATGGTCTTCCTCTGTGTGATGGAGAAGTTCTAGTTTCTCCATGCATTGGAACAGAAACTTGTAATTTTGTGATGAGAACTGCCAGGCCTGAAGTGTAATGGGTTCTTACTGACTTTAAGGGATTTTGCATTTGATGATGATGATGGAGTCATCATTCTCTTTATTCCCAAGAGATCTGCAGATTTTTTCCAAGGGAGGAGGTCACACCCTAAATGTTAGTTCATGATTTAAGATACCTTAAACTTCTCAGGTAGCAGGGGGGAGAAGAACAAGACACATACATGTTGTCTGATACAGCCTTTGAAAGAGCCATCAAATACTGGTGACATGCACCCTCTGTGAGACATATTTGCCTGGAAACTGAAGCAAAATGGGAAAGATACTTGCCCAAACACTTAGCTAGGAAAGAGCTTTTTGCTCTATTAATGTGTGTGACTTCTCTTTTCATATGTGTCCAAATGTATTATTTTTTACTACTAGAAGTAGCAGCAGTATTATATTCTTATTTGTGGGGGACAAGTTTACAAAAATACTATGCTGTTCATTTCATTCTGGGCAGTGATCATCACTCTCTCGTTGAGGGAACCTTCAAACAGTCTTCACTGATTACACTGAATGTATTGGTTCCTTACTTCTGAACATACATACCAAGTATCTCCTCTGTGAATATTTGGTATCAGAAGGAAGCACCACTGCTTTAAAAAAAAAATCCACTCTGTCACATTTTTGGAACTCTGTTCCTGGTGCATATGACCCAAGACTTCCGTCCTTAAAGTTCAGAGAGGAGAAAATGACCAGCTGAGCAAAACCTGCCATGGTTTCATTTGTTTTAAATTAACAAAAACAAAAGAAAACACAAAAAAAAAAAAAAAAAAAAAAAGAAACAAACCAACCTCAGTCAGTGCTTACTATTTTATTCTAGTTTTGCTGTACTTTATCTTTGATATTAGGATACCTAGATTGATTGGATCATCTCAGATCATCTAACAGTGAAGGGGATCTATTTATTTATTTTGAAGTGGTCATTTATTTCCTTTTCTTTTCTATTCTTAAGGTTTATGTTCTGGCCTTCCTCAGATAAAGGTGTTGGATGGTTTAGCTTAAGTTCTCTGAGGAATTTTTATATCAGTTTTTTGTATCAAAGACAGTTCCAGAGAATTTAAATCACTTTTATTTCAAAGACTTTTAACCTAGCTGAAACTTTACATTAGGCATATGAGAACACATGGCATTTGTGTGTTTCTGCCCCCCCTCTGCCCTCCCAGGTGATATTTCTGTTATACTGATATAAATGAAGATACGCTGTAAACACATAAAGGTATATTTTTTGTACCATTATCTTGCAATGCGCTTCAACATATAGGTTTAGCAGAGAAAATGGGAGCAGAAGAGCTGGGTGGTGCTCACACTTTCTGCCATCAGCAGAGTACTTCTGTGCAGGCCACCTGGGCACACCCTGGGTGTACACACCCAGCTGGGTGCTGCAGCCCCATCCCCACGCTCTGCAGGGTGATCCCAGCCCCAGGGCAAAGCCAACAGCCATTAATGAGCGCGCACAGCTGCGTCACTGCAGCTCCTGTCTTCAGACAATTTCTGGGAAAAGTTTTTCATTTTTCTCAATGAATTAGCCAGCATTTCTCTTCCCTCCATTTAGAAGATGAGGATTAAGAGGAACATCATACTACAGGTATTATTAGATAAAAACAATGGATATTAAGCCATTATTTGTGCATTAGCAAGTTTTCCCCAGGTAGGCTTTATCATTTCAAGACATTTTGTTTTGTTTTGTTCTTCTTTTTTTGTCTAATCACCTCTAAAATTATGAACACTCCAAGAATAAAACATCCTGAATAGTAAAGCAGCTTGAAATATTCATAACTAAGAATGCAACTGGTAACGCTCATAAACAAAGTTGTTTGGAGACCCCTTTATTAATTTTTAATTTATTTTCAGTCAATTCCTTATTACTTCCAAATTCCTGTAGGGGATTCTGTTAATTAGTCATGTGTAAAATATTCATTAAAAACAGCTTCCTATTTTCTTCTTTTATTGCAAATTTACATTTCTAATCTTATAACCAAAATAAATGCCATTGGGTAGAGAGACCACATTAATTTTGATCAAACCCTTGAAATAGAAACCTAGAGAACAAAAGATATGGTAATAAAATCGTAGTTACATTGTGCTTTCAACTCACTAGAAACAGGTATACATATTTTAAACTGTTGTCTTCTTCAGATATAAACGACAGATATTTTAGATTATTTTAGGAATTCTTGTTAGGGGAGAAAAAAAAACAGTAACAAGCAAATGGGAAATCACAGTCTCACCCTGGCACTTTCCATCGTCACTTACCCTTCTGAATTTGATAAAGGTACTGTTTTTGAAATCTGGTCCCAAAATGGAGGCAAAACTGTTTCCAAACAAATTGAAGTTTTTCTTCAGCCTCACTTTTTATCTAATGATTAAATAGAGGAAATGTGCTCTTGTGATTTAGTTGGATCTCTGAGGTCTGAGTTCAATTTTTCTTCTGATATATAGTCACTTCCTGGCAACTGCATCCCTCTGGACCTCAATTCTCTCTGTGTAAATCCTGATTCATATTTCTGGCCCTGTGAGTTCTTAGGTCTTATACTCAACTTTAAATATGTGATGAGGCCAGTGGAAAGGTTTGAATACTATTAGTAGTAGAAGTTGAACCTATGCACAAATGTTTATGGGTCAGAATCTTTGTGCTGTCTATTCCAATGGGTAGCAAAGGAGATGTTTCTCTTTAAACTGTATCAAGATATGTGAAAACTGCTGTGTTTGGACCACGATCTTGTAATATTGTGTTTATATTATTGCATTTATATTATGGTATGCTATGATATAGGTCCCTTCTGGGGAAGTAAGGCTAAAACAATAGTTCTTTTTCCCATCTACTTTGGTCTCTGTCAGCATAAGCATAGAGGAATAATTCCAACAAACCTGTAGGCATTGATAAACGTTCTGTGTGCAGATCAAAACCAAGCCCACAGCCTGGCATAGATCTCCAGAAAAACAGGGTGATTATTTCCTCTCAATGGGGCACATCTCCCACTGATATAAGGCATATGGTTCATTTGCTAAAATAAAGCCAACTTGGTTTCTTTGTCTTTTTTTGTCAGGATGGCTGACACCCCAAAAACATGTTATTATTTTTCTTCATTTTCCCAGAGAATAGGCACTAAAAAAGCAGGGGAAAATACTCTGGGAATATTACCTACTGCTGAGAAGAAAATTCTCTGAAATAAATAATGGCAAAATATTGTCCAAAGTCACCATCTTGACTCTTTTATCTCTTTTTACACTAAATACAGAGAGGCTGATCCAGTTTCCTGCCAGGAAGAGGAGTCAGGAAAAAGTAAAAACACATCCTGTTACAGGTATGGGAATACAAAATTTTGTATGTGTAAAGGAAAAATCAAGAAAACATTGAACAACAAAGACTGTTATTCCAATCCCAGCAGATCTGGACTGGAACTGGAATGACTGATTTCTGAATGAGCACACTGAGGCAAATCGGCATAGCTTTGCTACTGCCAGCATTTCTGGGTTTCAAATCTTTCCTCTCCCATCAAACCAATCCAGCTGTAAGAAAGTAGGGCTGGTACAGAGCATTCATGAGGTGATCAGTTCTCTTACGAGCTGTTATCTGTCCTTCTACAAGTATCCTGAGCACCAGAATGGTGACTAGCATGGGAAATAGTAAGACAAAGAGTCCAGAGTCTGTTCCCCACTTGGGGAGAAGCAGCTGAGGCTCAGTGCAGAAGTAAAAATGTGAGGGCTGTTGAATGTTCCCCCTACCCCAGTGCAAATTAATTATTTCAATCTCCAAAGTAATGTACTTTGATCTTCTCTAAATCCTAGCCTGGGCATTAAAGTGGAGGACAAAGAATTGGGCTATGTGGCATGGTGCTGCTGGCAGGGAAAGTAGAGCCTTTGTAAGACTGCTGAGGAGAAGGAGGCTCAATGCCATCTTGACTAGGGAAATCTGCATCTCACATTAAATTTCCATTTCAGGAACCACTTTTCCCTTTGTGATGTCATTTACAAAAAATCCACTGGATATAAAATGCATATTTTGTGGTATTCTGAATGTAATTGAGGCCATTTAGAATTGCTTTGAAGCTTCTCTCTGAATTGGGAATGCTGCTGACCTGAATTCTCACTCAGTACCACACACAGTCTGTCACACTCCTGGAAGCAGTGAGAAACTGCAAGTGCTTCTGCTTGGTGGTGTTTTGTACTCAGCTCGAGCTGAATACACATTACTATGCAATAGGCATAGCTTATGTCCCTCTGTATTCATCCCAGGAGAAAACTATCTTTTCAATGGCCATTTTATGTGTAGTCTTCCCCTTCTTTACTCACTGTTTTTCCCCTGTCACATATTTGTAATCATTTTCTAAGTAACACTTAAAAAATTGTTTTAGAAATTGTGACTCACCATCTCTTCCATTCCTTGACATAAGAGCTCATAACTGCTGCTCCATCAATACCCAGAGTCCCCCTCAGATGCTTTTAATGTATATAACATTAACTCTAAGAAAATATTTATTGCTGCTCCCAATTCCAACAATAGATTTGGCCAAGACCAAATTAATCACTGCCTTAAAATCACTAGAGATTATGTAGTACAGTGCTGGCTGAGCTGAACCATGACTCAGCCTGATTATACTCTATCTGAAAACTAATCACCATCCCCCACATCATCATCTTGAGCCAGCAATTCATCTCCATTATCTCAGTGGCTCTTCTGATTGCAACTAGATCAAAACATCTAGCTGCAGTCCAGATTAATTTTACCTCATCCTTTTTTGCCCAGTTCAGTATGTGGAAAAAGTCGATCGGTGATGTTAGCCTGAGTTCAGAAAATGCAAGCTGACTCTGCTGAGATGCTTTCCACTCCATCAGTTCTCATAAATTAATTCCTCTGTGATTCTTTCAAGTTCTTCACCTGGAACAAAAGCCAGGTTAAAAGTTTACGTGTCCTGGTCACTCATTCTTTCCTCTCTGTTTAAACTCGAGCACTACATTTTGTTTAATATTTGGGTGGTGGAGCCTGATCTGCAAAATCAGTCAGATGCCCCCTGCCATCATCTCTGCTAGTTCCTTGTCCCCACGTAGCAAAACCCTTCAGATCCTGAAGTATTCTTTGGTTAATTTAAGTATGTTTACATTCCCTTCACTGAAGATCAGTTTTATATTTTCCCTTTGTTTTCTTGGATTTTGCATCCAATACATCTTTGCTTCTAATTAATTCTTATTATAAGTATGAAGAGAAGTGTTTACACAGTAGTTTTGCCATGCCTAAGTCCTTGGTGATTGTTTCTCCTTCTCTGTTATTCAAAAATCTTACTCGGTCTTTTGTTTTTCTTTCCCCTGGACATTTTTGAAAATTCTGTTCTTTTTTCTTTAATATTACAGCACAGAAGTTGATTATATTTTGAAGAATTTCATTTTCCTCCTTCAGTTCTTGACTGCTAGCAGGTATTTTAGGCATTGTAGGGGCATTTTTAATCATGCTCTCTCTCTTAAGAAGCCTTATGCAAATCTGTTCTGTACTTAATAAGCTTCTGTTCTGAAGGAGAAGGTTTTTAATGTTCTAGTTAAAATTCTTCAAATACAAAATTCACAATACTAAAATGTTAAATAATAAAAAGTGTGACTTTACATCACAGCAAATGTTTTAACAAGGGACTTCCATAGGTCTGGATGAAATAATTAAGAAAGTTGCAAAGTACATCTCTTTGGAGACATTGTGTATGTATTTGCACAGAAAGTGAGACAAGTTCAAATTAGGCTCACATCTTGATTCCTTTGCCCTTTTAATCTGGTCGGCCAGTACAGGGACAATTTGGCAGGGTTGAGGGTAAGAATGTCTCCTTCAGTTCTCTGTTTGGGGTTTGGTGGAGATTTTCCATTTTTTCCATTTTCCAGTGTTTTCTGTGTATTGCTGTTTTCTTTTACCTACCTCTTTATTCTTGATTTTATACTAGTGTGCTAGGACGATAATTGTGCTGGGAATTTTATACAAAACACATGTTAATTCTTTTCAAGGATATTGTGCATATGCTGTAGGCTATAATTGTTTTGGAAGATTGCACTGAATTAGAAAGAGTACTTCGATTCAAAATGAGACAATATTGTGCCCTCTAGGACTCTCAAGATGTATATTTAGATCCTGCCTTGACAAAGACTTTGTACATAACCTTGGCATGTCCCCTCATCTCTCTGTTCTTCATGTTTCCAGCTACCCAGACAAGAGAGAAATACTCCCCATCTCTCATCTCTTTGGGGCAGACTGTAGCATGCTTTGGTGTTTTGCACAATTTTTTCCCCAGAACAATCATTTCGATTTTAGTGGGATATCTTTGGTACATGGAAACTCTGCCAAAGGCAATTTTTTTTCTAGCACTGGACCTCATTAGATGCTTAAGAGGTTTATAAAGCTTTATCCAAAATAATTTCAGTGCTATATGACATACGTTGTCTCCAAGAAAACACTACATAAATTTGCAACTAATATGTCCTAATTAAAAGCTGTAATTGAATGATGTTAGGCTCTGAAATGAAAACTATCCAATAATTTTCTTATGAAAAGGCATAAATTTTGAGCTTTTCCCTTGTAAGCTTGAATCCTTTCCTTTAGCTCATGAGGTCACTGTCCAGTTGTTTTCTTTCACAAGTGTATATCCCTGTTATGAGAAGGCATGTTATTTCTATCCAAAGTGCTTAATATACCATATTGTAAATACTTTCCCAAAAGAATCAATCTTCAGCCTTAAAGGTTACTTCACTTTAGTGTGCAATATACAACAATTTCTGCTGTTTGATCCGTTTGAGCTGGGGAGTTGCTAAGATTATACATGGTTTATACTGCATGGATTTTTAATGTTTCACACATTAGCTTTTAAAAATTGCCTTCATATTCCCTATATTGATTTTTGTGGCTCCCAACATACAGCACCCGCTGAGTGGCTTTGCCAAACTCTCCTGATGAAAAGATGATATAGGAATCCTCAGCAGGGGCAAAGACAACCATAGATTAAAAAATCTAGCATCCAGTTGACCATTTTTCTTAAGCCTCATTGTAAGACTTTTTCTTTTTTTTTCTTCTTTTTATGATGGCATGCACGGTATAACTGCCTAAGGGCATGCTTATTATAGACTGTATTTTAAAGCTGATTAAAAATAAATTCTCCATGCCTGTCTGAAACTTATTCCACAGAGAATCTTGTTTCATATTGGACAAGTAAAAGGATCTGTTGCTTATGTTCACCTTTTACCTCAGCCCACATTTAAAAACTCATATCAAATTTCTATTACACTTCGTTTATTATCCAGTCTTTCTACTTTCATCAGAGGAAGCATTATAATGATTGTGATTTTGAAAACTTTTACAATTAATGTGTGCATGTGTACGTATATATTTATATATTATTGTATTTTATTTATTCTCCATATAAAAATTAGGCTATCAAGTCTGACAGAATGATCTTGGTACCATAACAAACAGACCTCTCTTCACAATCATTCAGCAGCACACAGGACTTGGCAAACTGTCAGATGGCAGGATGAAGAGGTAAAGAGCAGAATCTGCAAATTCTGGCTGTGCACATGGGAATAGGTTCTGGGCTTTCCAAGAACTTGTGGAGAAAATGAAACTTGGCAGGATCCATTCGGAAATTCATTTCATCTGTTTTCATTTTACACTGTCTGTCATCTAGTTTTTGATCACTAAATGAAAAAGAAAAATGAAGTTCTGCCATATGCATTCTATAAATTTCAATTTAGCTATCAGGTGTCACACCTGCCACAATTTTGCTTTTTGCTACATTTCAGACAACAGACATAATCATTTGTTTGTGTTACCGATGTTGGTTCAGGAAAGTTTATTTATGGTGGTATTTGCAGTAAATCTGCTCATTTCCAACCGTTGCAGTATAAACCTACCACTTGAAATATAGACAGTTATGTCAGCCTGTATAGGAAACATACTGCGCAGTGTTAATTAAAGGGCACTTTCTGTGATCTCTGCTCCTCCACTGAAGGGCCCTGAACCCTGAACCTGGCTGCTGTGGCATTTTGAACAAAGCCCACTGTACAGGGTTCAGGCCCAGTTCCTCTGCATGGGAGGTGTGGTTTACACGTCCTGTGTCTGCTCTGCCTGCAGCGAGCAGCATCGCCCTGCAAGGACAGCCCTGTTTGCTCCTCCACCTCCCCAGGGGACTCCTCTTCCCTGACCCCTCAGGGTTTGCTTGGGAGAGGTCGGTGATGGGCTCTTGGGGGTGTAGCTGTTCCAAATTTCACTTGCTGCAGTTGCTCTGGCCATGAAAGGTTGGCTGGAGCCTTCCCCACACCACCATGCTCAGGTGCCACAGCCCCAGCACAGCTCTGGGCTTTGCTCCCAGGGATGCTGCCCACACCCACCCCACACCCACCCCACACCCACCCAGCCTCCAGGCACCTGCACTGTAGCAAATCACTCACTTTTTATTTAATATGTCCAAACTTGAGTGTTCATACCTAGGAAGGAGGACTCTGTGCAGGGTAAATTTATGCTGTTATTAGCCAGCAGGATTAATAGCAGCAAGTTATCTCTCCATGAGATGTCAAATATATTTATGCTGGAACCTCTTCCCCAGTTGTGTTTATTTTTTTTCTATGGAAAAACATAAAAAGTACAGTTGAAAAATTCATAAATAAATAAATCTCCTTGCCAAGTACTAGGACAAAGTAGGGGTAGGTCAAATTTTGTTGGAAAACACTGATTGGGTGGCAATGAATTTTTTCTTGGCTCCATTTCAATTTTTCTGAATTGTTCAGGTCAAGAAGAGATTGATGGAAATTTAAATAAAAACTGGAATAGAAGTTAAAGTGCTTTGCTCTGATTCAATATCTTGATATTCCAGTATTCCAAATTGAAAGGATTTTTCTACTTGAAGGTCTTTTTTCTTTGCAATTTTAATTTTTTAACTGCTATCTTATGTTTTCAGGTAGCTCATGCTTTCTCGTTCTGACTCAGGTGGTTTGGAACTGTTTCAGACATTTTGGAATTGCTGGAAAATCAGAAAAGGTTCATGTGATCCTACACAGAGTAGAAATATAAGCCTATTGAATTATTGTTTTTATTTCCTCTTTTCCTAGCCTCTTCTTTAAAGACTAAATATTTAAGCCACTATGTGAGTCCAGGTATGCAATGCAAAGTGCAAGAACTATCTATTAAATACTATTGCAGTAATAAAACACAAGCCATGTAGCAGTCTTACTAATGAAACAGCATGATGCCTTGTGTCATGCTGTATACATGGGTATTGTTGTTTTGAATCATAGGATCATGAAGTCTTTTTTATTTTTTAAAGTTTGGGACAGCATGGAAGATTAACAAAAGCATTCTAGTTTGGCTTTAATTTATACCGTAATTTTTAATGGCATTTCATTTTAGGGTTTTATCCTTGCACTTGGATGGATAAGGAATTTACAGACTCTCAATTACTTACAGTAATTTTGAAATGTTCCAATATATGTTCTGATAAATGTTGATCCAGGATTTGAGAAAAACATAACTCACATTGAGGAAATAAGGCAGAGGATTCATAGGGTGACAGTGAACATCTGTAGAGTGACTTATTGGATATATAATTTTGAAACTAACCTACTTGAGTTATAATGAGAAAGCAGCTGTGGGGGAAGATGTCACGTTAAGCATTAAGCTTGAGCATACTGATAAGCAGAGGGGCTGATACCCTCCTCACACACATACACCCATACACTCTGTCATACTTATCCAAAGGGGAGCACATCTCTCAGTGCAGGATTCATAAATTTGTTAGCTTCTTAGAGCAGAAATTTGGGAAAATGACGATTAAATTAAAACAGCTATTAGCCGAACTTCATTTTTTTCTCTCATTCTTTCTCTTTGATTTCCTGGTATTTTACAGCCTGTGTTTGTTACAATTTATTGTAATTTCTTTCGTGGAACAATGGCAAACCTCTGCATGTCCCTGGTGTCCAGAGACTGTCAGCCTCACTCCTGCAGCCTCGGCAGCTCAGCTGTGCCAGCAGAGCCAGCGCCCCATTGACAGGCACGTTCCTGCTCACCTTGTGAGTCACACTCTGTTGTGTGCCTTTCATAGGAAATCTACTTAAGTGTAAAAATATACAGTGTTTTATACCTGCATCTCTAAGGAAGCTGAAGCACCATATAGCTATTAATAAAACTGTTGGGAGTCAAGTATATCAGAGCGTGTATCTCTGGCTTTTTTAGAAACTGACAGATTTAATCAATTAAACTCCAATGCTCTATTCATAGCTCCGTTTTTTTTATGGTACAGAGATTTGCATTCCAATTAGTGCTTGCAAAAAAGTTTTCATGTTAACCTGATCAGTAGTATTTCCCCCTCCTTAGTGTCTATCTTATTCCATTGAGACTGCAGTGATGTGTCAGGAAGAGCATCTCTGTTACCTTCTGATTGAACAAAACCCTCTTAGGGTTCCTTTGAAATCTTGAGGGCTTGTCACTTGAGGCATTATTTTTTTAAGCATGAACAAATCTTGTCAGCCTAAGCTGAGAAATCAGCTGTATTTTATCAGCACTTTGGGATCAAACTTCATGTTCAGTATTCAGCACTGGGTGCTGTGTGTGAAACAAAAATAGAGGTTACACTATGCTTTAGGAAGACCACGTCTGGTGACAGGGCTATCAGTTCATTACTGTTTCCAGAATACTTATACAAAAAAAACTCAGATACTTTTGCTAGTGTGCTATATAAAATGTTTAATATCTTTTAACACTTGCTTATTTATGTAGGCATATTATGTTGAATTAACTACAGCTTCTTTGACTTAAAGTGCCTTGAATCCACACACAACTTTTTAAAGATAATTAATTGGCATCATAGGTCTCCTGTAATTAATCCTCCTTAAGGCTGAGGTAATGCTGCTTTGCAGCAGGTCTATCACTTACCCAATTACTCACTGATTGCTGTGCACTCTAGTCTTCCATCTGGACATCTGTAGAGCTCTGAGACTCAAATAGCTGCATGCTCAGTCCCATCTGGAAGGGTGTCACAAAAGCAAATGTCTACAAGATGTTGTTGGAATAAATAAAACTGAGATGGTAATTCCTGCTCCTACTCCCTGTGCCAAGTCAAAGGAAAAAATATTCTGTAGTAGTGACTGAAGACAAGAGAGGACCAAGCCTCAGTCAGTGCTCCCGATGCCTTCCTGTTTTCTTGGAAAACAGAGAGCACTTTGGCAAGATGTTCTACCACTGCACACTTCCAGCGTGCTTACCAACATGCTGGAAAGTTTCTTAAAAATTGTTGGAGCCAAACAGGAACCCAAGAAAAGGTGACAAATTCCCATGATACCATACTGAGAGAAAAACAACCTTTCTACATAAATGCTGAGATCTGATCAGGAGGAGACTTTTAACAGTGCTCATAAACTGTGTGCCCTTGCAGACAATGAGAGCTCTTCATGCACATCATTTCTGTGTATGTGTTGTGAAATTTGTAAAAGTCGGGGCTGGAATTTTGCTCCCAAGACTGAGCTGTGCATCACTGCTGCAGTGCCAACAGGGAGCACTGGATCTGAAAAGCTGCATTGATGGGCTAATGTTCGATGTAGGAGCACTTCTTAAGAAATTTGAATAATCTTAAAACATTCTTTATACTGTGGGTGCAAAGTGAGATGCGTGGGAGTGGGCGTGATAAAGGACAGCTCATGGCAAATCAGACAGTCTGTTTTAGCATGCTCATTTCAAGACAGGTCATATCTTGTGAATTGTCCAGGTCTTCTTCCATTTCTGAGGCAGTCATTTCTCACCCAGGAGCAGCACAGTAAGTTACAGACCTAGCCAAATGTCCTTAATTTCTGCAGGGGACACCCATAATACCCAGTACATTCCCCACTTGTTGCTGCCGCCTTTCAAGCTTTTACTTCTTCAGTATTTAGGCAAGAAGGGTAAAAATATAGAGACAGAAAGGTTTTCATGTGGATATTCTGTACATTCAAATGAGCACCAAAAAGCTTAGTAGGATCATCACCTTCTCCAGCATAAAATTCTTCAGCAGTGCTTTTCTTCCCAGGAATTCATCCTACCAGACACTGGCAGCTTGCCAAGGAAAGCAGCAATGTTGCACTTTCTGAATGCACTTGCAGAGAGAGGCCTCCGAAGAAAAGCAAAACAAAACAAAACTAAAAAAAAAAAAAAAAAAACCAAAACCACAAAAAACTACACACTGCTTTTTACTTCATCCTCCAGATTTCTTCTGAAATCATAATGTTGCTCCTCCAAGGCTACATGGGCAAATCCATCTGACTGCATGAGTGCCAATACAAGACATTATCCTGCCTATATTAAAGACTGCTGTAAGTGAGCAGTGTGTCTTCCAGGCTGCTCTCATGGCAGTTTCGAAATGGAGCTGGCAAAACACAGCTGAGTTATGGGAAAAGCATCATGGCAGTTCAGCACAGCCAGACTCAGGCCTCCTGCCAGCTGTAGGAGGCATCTCAGAAAGCACGGTGAGAAAAATCACAAAGCTGACACGCAAAAGTTTGCACTGGGTTCCTTGCCAAAATTGCCAACTATGAAGTAAAAAAAAACCAGAATCTGTAAATGAAATGGTTAACATAGGAATTTCTGTAAATCAGATCTAGGTGGTGCAGTGGAAGCTCCTTCTTCCATTTAACATAATCTAGACTTCTTTGCCTAATTCTAAAATTCCCATATAGACAAACCTAATATGCTAAAAAATAACAAGATACCTTAAAGTTTGGAAAGCATTCTTTTTTATGTAGAGTAGCTTAAGTCAGTTTCTTTTGGCCTTTTATACCTTACATCAGAGGGAAAAATAATAAAAAATTGTTATTTTATCTAGTACCTTGAGCATACAGATAAATACATATTTAAAGAAATACTTAAAACATTTTTCCTTATAATGTAGACCAGTGTGAGAACCCTGAGAAAAGACTACATTACAAGCGTGTATAACAACCTGTCAGTTTCAAAATCATGCAATAGCCAAGCATGGAGGGAGTTAAAGGAGTATTTGTGGAAGAAATAACTCTAAAATTTGTATTATTTTAGGTTTAAGTCCCACCATTATAATTGTTTTTAGTGGTGTTTTTATATGCTGTTGAGTAATAGTTTATCCACACCCTGGATTTTATCGAAGGAACTGCCTGCACAGAGATTGTGCTGACAATAACCTCTAATACAGCTATGGTCACTTAATTAAACAATTTGGAAGCTTAATTTAGGTGACATTTAAAATTGAAATTTCAAGTGTGTTATTCTATCATGTTCTCTCTTGGTATTGTTCAGTAAAATACTGTATTCAAGGAAATCCATGAAATTACAATTCAAAGACTGTGATAAGAATGGATTATTTTTGTACCATTTTTAGCTCTCATTACAATTTTTGTTGTAAGACTAAGTCTACAGATTGAGTAGAAAGTATATCAAGCTTTAAATTCGTTGATAAGTCATTGTTAGGACAGAGAATTTTGTGATAACACAGGCAGTAGATTAATCCACTCTGATGACAGCCCTGCAAGTCTATGAGGAACAGAACACAGAGCAAGATTTATCCGTTGCATTGACAAGGACGGTGAGGGGAATGGGAAATGGAACAAAATTAGTCCATTTGCATGACAGCCTAAGACTATAATCATATGGTTCCACTCAAATCCTACAGTAATGGAACATAAAGAAAAAAGCATGAATAAGGCACATCATTTAAAACTATATTGTACTCATCAGCCTTTCCAGTGTCTGAAGAAAACATAATCAGGGAGGAAAAATTAATTTCAGCCTGCTAAATTGCACTGTAAATACAGAGGGGATACAACAGAATTGTTCAAACAAACTTATTCATGTGGCTTTCATAAGTTTGGATAAATTCAATGTGCTCTGTATTCACTAAGATGAGACTATCAGACTAAATCCCCAGCTTGCATAAAGCAGCATAGTTCCCTTGACTTCAGTGAACTCAAAATCTCAAAATCTCCAAGGAAACCCTCTTCTTGATAGGGAGGCTTCAAAAATATTGAAATAAAAGATAATTCAAGATACCTAGGGGAGAATTTTTAAAAATGAAGATTGACAAACAATGTGAAATATAGAATAGCAAATGTATACATTCATCTTCTGCATCCCTGTAGTCCCCTGAAACACACTGGAATTTCTCACGAGCATCCATTTGTGCACTCAGATGTTTCTAGGATCGTGGCTGTGAGGTTATAGGGAAGGGCTTTGTGAGCTGAAGTCCAGCATATCATCACTTGAATTAATTAAAGCAACTGTGCTGAGTGTAAGGGTTATAACATATCTACTATATAATGCATATACTATAAATCTATTGTTGGTTTATTCTTTAAGTAATTAAACAGCAAACTGAGGCATAGGCACCAAGTAAATATGATGTCATTATTGGAAAGCTCTTAAATTCTTTGTCTAAAGGTCAAAGTCAGAATTACATTAATTTAGTCATGAACCTTTGCACTTTCTCATCTAAACAATGGAATCTCATTTTAATTTCCTTTCTTTTTCCACTTTAAATACAGGCATTTCTGTGAAGGAAGTTGCATATGACTATCTGCACGTCTCCTGTCCTGCAATCTTATGAAAAAGGCTGTATCATATGGTATAATCAGCACTGACTGGGCCACATACATGCAGCAGCAGTGTGCTTTGAAAATTTTTAAAATATTTAATCTGAAAACATCTGATTTAGTAAGTGAAGACTTCAGTGTACTAGTGAAAGCAGTTCATGGACAGACTTATTGAATTCCAGTTCTTTTAAAGAACAGGTCCTATAGCTATGCAGGAGCAAAATTTCCACTAAATTCAGCTTGCAGGCAGGAGTTTATTCAGGAAATGCCTGCCACACCTGGGTGTTTACACACAGAACTACATAGGACTGAGGCAACACATATTTCTTGCTGCTTTTTAAGTACTGCAAACCATTCCGTCCTGTTTTTGTCATTATACTAATGTGTGGAGCAGACCTTAAAACAATTTCAGCTAATCACCCAAAAGCCCAAATTGTCCACTATGAGTATGTGTGTGTGACATTGTGTTCACGTGGAGCTAAATGTGGAGCATAGATTTGAATTTACTAAAGCAACTGAAGGGGTTCTTTTCCTTATAGGCACACTTAACAGAGTATTGATACCATTTAAAAAAAATAAGGAATAAAGTATGGGGGCAATCAAATGAAACTGCTCACCAGCTACCTCCATTCAACCTCTTCTTGGCATTTGTAAGACAAATCAATTTAATCACTTGGCTACAATGATGTTTCTCATGCACTGTGTCACAGTATCGCAGACTGCCTGCCTCCTTCACAAGCCTTGTTTCTCTTTCTCTCTTTTCAGCACCTACATGGATTCCAAAGATAACCTTGATCTAGGTTAGTGCTGCTCTGCAACTCGTAACAGAATTTCTAACAGACTGGATGGGTTCTTAACTGCCATTATAAAATAGCTCATTCTTTTATGGTCTTCATTTATGACACGTCTCATTATGTTGTTTCAGAAATGCGCAGGGTAACGTTTAAAAAGGAGCTGTGCTTGGTGTAAGCAGTGCAACCTCTGCTGTACGGGTGAGGGAGGCTCTTGCTTCTTGAGATGGTGAAGGTGGCCAGGGAGTCACGAGGAGCAGGGACCTGCCCGAGGCTCTGCCTGGGTGTGCAGCTGCAGAGCAGAGCAGGGCCCGGGGCCAGCAGCCCACACGGCTCAGCTGGCACAGCCAGGCACTACCAAGGCTGGCAGGGAGTGCACAATGCCCTCCTACCAGGGACTGGACCAGGATGCCAGGATGCATGGAATAGCCAATCCATAAGCCAGACTAGCTGGAAATACAGTCAGGAGCCCATGCAGATGGCAACAGAAGTCTGCGGGTCTTTGCTTGGCGTGGGGTGAACGCCAGTGCAGATGTTGAATGGGATGTGTCAGAAATGCAGTTCTCTCCTCACTTGTCTTGTGTCAGATTGTCTCTGCATGAGAAAGGAATAGGTCTTTCAAATATACTCTTAGCTTCTGGGATTCTGTCCCTTTTCTAGAGATATCTCCTCTACCCCTGAAATGTGAATTTTGTCTAGAAATATGCAGGTGGAAATTTTTGGATGGATTATTTGTATACGGAAATAAAATGTGAATCTTCTGCATGCCTTTACACTAGTAAATCTTTAGCACTCAGTTGTCTGCAGAAAGTGAACAAGGGCTAGTCACGAATGCTGTGAAAATGGAATTTGCTTTTAACTTCAAATGAATATTCATGAATAATTTCCTCCGCTATTTGCTCACCACTCATATTTAATGACATGGGAAATGGAATGAATAACAAGGTGCTGAAATTTGCTGACAATACACAATTATTTAAGTTAATATAAACCAAGGAGCAAAGTAAGGAATTTCAGGAGGAGCTAATAAAACCTGAGTGACTGACTAACAAGATACCAGATGAAGCTCACTGCAGACAGGTACAAGATAATGAACACTGTAAGAAATCATTTAAACTACCTGTGTGTATTGATGGGGTGTGAATTAGTCCTAACCTCTGGGTTAGGATGGACTCACTATCCAGCAGCAGAGAGGAAGGAAAAGTGCTGTAAGCCGGGGGGGAGGGTAAGTCCAGAGCAGAAATAGCTCTTCAGTCCTGCTCCAGTCATGAGCAGGGCTAATGTGAGCCCTAGACCTGTAAGAAGGAGTCCAAGCTGGGAAACAATTATCACTAGATTTATTTATTTATTTATAAGCAATTTCTCTTTTTGGGGATAAAATTACATCAATTTAAGCTAAAAGGCAACTCTGAAAGAACAGAGATGACTCCAGGTGAAATGTGAGAAGAGGTCTGAAGGATGCACGTTAAACTTGCAAATTTACTTTCAAAGTCAAGACAGAATCAAGAGCACCCGCACCATACAAAATATGCAACTCTGTGAGGGGCATATTTTGAATGTCTTCTAGACATGCCACAATCCAATGTCTAGCATGAGAGAACAGATAGAAAGTTTTAGCAATGAGTTTATAGGCTTATATAAGGATGCTAACCATTTCAGCATGCTTCAGGTTTTCATTTTAAACTGCTCTGACAGAACTTGCCAGCACTCAGCCACTAGTGCCCCAACACCAGAGAAACATGACCCTGTAGCCTGAGTGAGGGAGAACATGGCTCTAAGTCACTGGCCCAAACAAAAAAGTCTGAACTTTTCCATAGCTGCTACAAACTCTCTGCTTTGTAGTACTGGGGTCCAGAGAAAGGCCTTTTTGGAGTCAATGCACATGAAGAATGTGCTTTACCAAGTGATTGGTGTGGTAGAAAAGCAGTTGGATGATAGCAGGGTTGCCTGAGGACCTGTCCCTCCTCTCCATGCTCTCTCTCTCATGGCATTATCTGTGCTGTCATTGAACGGAGAGGCTTCACTTACCATCTGTGTGCTACAGCCAACCTTTCTCCCAACATTACAACTTCCCAGCAAATTCTCATGTTCCTGAAACCTTCAAGGAAGGAGACGATATCACAGAGAAGGAATATTACAGAATAATTGTTTTATTGGCCCACACATCACAGAGTACTTTCTGCCTGGGAAGAGATAATGCAAGAAGTCAGTGATTATATGATTGTTGTTTGTAATGCAGATGTTTGAGTTTGACTTAAAGTACTCTTGGCAGTTCATACCATGAACCTTCCACTCTCAGTCCTAAATGATCATTCATTATTTTCCTCTTCTGAGTGTTATTTTGTTTCCTGTCATGGTCCTCAAGTATTTTTCCTTCTGTGAGAGTCCTCAGATAGGAAATGCATTCTTGAGGAGTCACTGGGAGAAAGGATGAAGAGGTAAGGAAGGAAAGAGGGCAGGGGGAAGAGGGCTCTGGCCTTGGCAGGACTGTGAGAAGTGAGGCAGAACACGGCAGCAGCAGAGTGCCAGAATTTTTATGAACTGTTATCCAGGACATCTGTAATTGTGAGGGACAGAGAGGATGGAAAAGAGCACCTTCTTTTCCAGTGTTGTGTATAGCTCATTCTGACCACAGTTCTGTCCATTCCTGTGGCCATATCTAGCTGGTCACACTTCATCCTCTGCTCCCTTTGACCTGCATTTCTGCAAGATACAACGCCATGGCACATCAAGGTTCCTGGGAATGCAGGATCGAATCCCGATAGCCTTGCTTAGGATCAAGTCATTCTTCATTGAAGTTAATTGATAAGACCCCAAACCTATGTCATAACGTAACCAGTTTTCAGAGTGTTACCTGAGGACAAAAAATTCAACTTGGCTTTTGTGGGATATTGCTGTGCTGGGAGATTGACTGTAGCACTGAGAGGGTAAGCAGCTGGACAGGTCAGGACAGGGACTGCCAGTCTAGGATTCTGTGGTAGGCAAACGAGAAGGGTCAGAACTCTTCTCCCACGTGAAAAACACAGAGATGTAATAGTGGGCCTGTCTGGGCCAGTCTGGTTGTTTGGTGGTTCAGATGTTCGCCCTGCACTGTAAGAGCCCTTCGCTTCTGATGCTCTGGTATTAAATGAGTGTATTAAAAGAAACTGGTTGTCTGGCATTCCATTGGTGTAATTATTCATGGAGTTCACTCTATTTCTCCTGCAGAGATGTGACTATTGTTACAATTTCACTGTAGCATGACCAGGAGAACACAAACAGACATGGAAACTGAATTACTTTATCCCTTTTAGCTGTGGGGAACTTTATACTCAATCTGTACATCTTTGCCGTATTACAGCAGATGCAGAAACAGAGCCCAATTTCAGGGCAGTTAATCTGGCTTTCAGAAACATTGCATTCACTTTAAATTCCCTTATTTCATGACTTCATCTGAGGTAAAACAAAGAGAAGAAAGGAACTGGCTCTGAGCACTCAAATGTGCCATTTCCTTCAGATGGACATAGCTACGCAGATTTAGGAGGATGTGTGCATGCATATGTTTATGTGAGTTTGTGTGTTTATTGCTTCAGAATTGCCTAGAGTTACATCATCCCAAGAGATCTATTCAGCCCTGTATGCTCAGATGGAATATGATGTTTGCACATAAAATGATAAGGGTTTGTAAAGCACTCAGACAGGAAGGTGAGGTGAGACAGTTATAAAACAGATGCTGACACTACTTTTGAGCTAGAGCCCTCTGAGATAGGCTGCCTTATGATTGAGTAGCCTGTGTCTGAAAAATACTTTCCATGTTTTTTTTTTATTTGAAAATAATTTTAACCAATAATGGAAATTCATTATTTTGATCTGACATTTAAGCACATTTTCAATTGTATCCAGATTTCAGTGACTAGAAGAAAAAAACCCTATAATTGTCCTAGTGACAAGGATAAATGAAACATTTCTGAAGTATTATAAAGACCATCTAAATTTTTGAAGTGATAGGACTTGACTTGAAACCAATAAATAAATTTTATATAAAAAAACACAGCAAGCATTAGAGAAAAAGCTTTATCCAATTCATTTGTGCATTCTCTGTCTGTTTTACATCATATTTTTTTTTGGCAGGAAACTTGGTGACTCAACAGTCATTTGCCAAAAAAAAAGCAAATACTGAAAGATCATGATCATAATTATCACAATTTTATTATTGGCATTAAATATTTATTGTCCCAATTCAGTAACTGATACATGTATGTACTTATGTGATAGAGATAAGTGTGTGTGTTGCATGCACATGCCTTTGGCTGTTCTGCACATACAGGGTGGATCATACTGGAGCACGCTGTGATGGGTTAGGTACTGGCATTTGAGGGTGCTGAAGACACACAGATCTCAACACCAAGGAGGTTGAAAATTTGTAAACCCTACCCAGGGCATCCAGGATCTCTCAATCTGATACACGCTCTCACCATCTCCTTTGTGGATGACCTGTTGTGGTCTGAAAGTAGGGTCTACAACCTATGGCAAAATGAAAGTTTGGTGAGATTCTTTCTTATATATCCAGTGAGTAGTCCAAATTTGATCACACCAAATAATATCTTTAATACAGTAGATCATGCTTCTGCTCATTTAAAAAAACATACCTAATACTAGAACTGTTCAGTTTTTGCTCCTTTGTTGGCACTATAGGCAGTTTCTGGAATGAAAGCAGTGCTCTGTAAATATCTATATTTATCTTTTGAAAGCTACATAAGATTGAGCTCTAGAAAGCCATCAGCTGTGCATGTTATTTTCACAGCATTGTCTGCACAATCAGCATCCCAATTACCTTTAAAACAACTATGAATAAATAGGTTTTTTTATGACACAAAGCTTGGAAAATACCCAATAATTTATAAAAGCAGGCTGATGTCTTCCCA
Organism: Promerops cafer; assembly: GCA_013398275.1. Classification (NCBI taxonomy): domain Eukaryota; kingdom Metazoa; phylum Chordata; class Aves; order Passeriformes; family Nectariniidae; genus Promerops; species Promerops cafer. Next base: position 1,935,084 of record VZSE01005712.1, on the reverse strand, counting down.
TCAGTTCACCAGCAAAAAAAAACCAGCTTGAGAATTCTACAGTCACATGTAAGATGTTATAATCACAGTGATCAGTAATCAGAAATGTGTGGTTTTAAGTCAAGCATGTTAACCTCTGTATATTCATTTACTTATGCCTTCCTAACTCAGTCTTGCTAAGATAAACGAGCCTATTTATAAAATGAGCAACACAGTTAAGTATAGAACTGGGGCTTTGCTCTCCATGGATAAGAATGGAAAGACTGACTTCTGAAATATTTCCAAAAACCATTTATTTTTAATGTTTCTTAATGATGGATTCTGCAGTACTGACATTCCACATTCTTGTACCCATTTTATTTATCTTAGACATGTTTTCCATTCTTTCAGGAATATGCAGGTTTGCGTATGTCCCTCCTCCCTGCCTATAAAGACAGGCACCCATCAATACTTCAGTTTTGTGACACCTCAATATTTTTTTCAGCATTTTTTGAAATTTTTGACAGCACAAATTTGAAAATGTCTCCTTTTCATGTGTTCACTTGCTCATCTCCACTTGTTTAACTCCTGTCCCTGTATGCCAATAGATATTATCAGTAAATCCTCCTGGTTTAATCTCCAAAATGTCTCAGAAATCTCTTCTTTCCTCTTCATTCTCCCCATAAAATCTTTGTCAGGTCCATCCTTCTCCACATCCATACCTATTGCGACCTTGCTGTCTTCAGCCTCTAAATGACACTCACATTAGCCAGTTTTTAAAGCAGTGTAATGCAAAAGTAATCCACTGCTCCCAGTATTGAGATCTCATTAAGATATTCCTAAATCCCTCTTCTTCACTGTCTCCCTATTGCCTTCTAAATCTGATCGAAGCTCCTTTTATCACCAAGTTGCTCTTGACCTAGCCTACCTTCTCCTGTCCTTGCTCTGTTCTTCCTCATCTTTCTTCTTTATGTGCTCCCTCCTCACCCATTGCCAGTCACAGTGTAAACCCCTTGCCAATTAGACCTGTGCACTGCCTTCGATGTCATCCACCCTACCTGTGACTGCAGTGAGTCTGTCAACAGCACTGTTCCAGATGGAAAATATCCTGATGTGATTGACACAGTCCCCCTTGTAAGTTTGAATCATTGACTAGTGGAAAGGTGTTATCACGTGCTTTTTTAGCAAAAAGAAAAGGAGGCATTTGTCTCACAATAGTGAGATTATGGGGGTTTTTCTGAGTCATCCACAATTTCTGTTCTAGCCTTAGACCTTGAATCAGAAAAGGAATTAAAGTTTTTTACTATAAATTTACTATCACTGGGGTTATGAAATTGCTCTCCAACCAGTCTATCTGGACACCCCTTGCAGAATGCTGATGTCTAGACAAAATTGAAATTTACATCTCTGACTGGTAAAAATGTGTTTCCAGCTCTTAAGAACTGAATCATAGGTTGTAACTTCTTGCTCTCTTGCTTACTGTTAAAATCTTTTAGCTTGATTTTGGGGAGCAATAAGACACAGAACAAGAACATATATTTTCTGCACTATGAGTTTTCAGCCCCTATTATTCCACTGAAGTTTAGCAGCAGGATCTGTAAGTGAGTACAGACCAGCTGAGCTTACAGCACATGCCAGCACAAGGACAGGACATGCAGATCAAAGCTGTCCTCAGGTCATCTGATTTTCTGTTCCTCTGCGTCTCCACACATTAGATTACGGGAAAACTTAACAAAAAAAACAAATTCCTAGTCCCTTCCTCTCTTACCCTTAAAGTCCTCCCCCCATCACAAAGTCAGACAGGAGGAAAGAAGTTTTTCTACACCTGGACCCTTTGTTCGTTATTCTGCAGTTCCTCAGAAATTAACATCCGGTTCCTGGAGTTTCCTCTCTGTTTGTCAAGGTGCTCCAGAAGTACTTTGTGCCAACCAGACACCTACGTGCTATTTCTACATGCCTCACCCCTCCCTGGCCTGAGTAGAGTTTTACCCACTGGACTCCAGCCAGCAGTGGTCATGAGGCTGGAAAATGATGGTGAGCAAATAGTTCCTAAAAAGTTTAGAAAAAATGTTGCCAGATCTAGAGATAATTCCCAAGAGCAGACTGACGCTGCCGAAGCCCCAGCCTCAAAACTTTCTAGTCAGACATGATATATTTTGTCACAGTGACATTCCACAGGCTCATGTGTTTTATTTACCTTAGAGAGATTCTCCATTCTCCCAGCAGCATGGCTGTTTGTGCACAGCCCTCAGTTGCATCTATAAGGACAGGCTCATGTCATTGCTTCAGTTTTACAGTGCTTCAACATAAGAATGCCCTTCTCCAGAAAGCTGGGCAATGACTGTAGGCATATTGTCCCTGGCAAGATTAGAGAAAATATTGCCATAACAATGCATGATGTAACTACATGCTGAAGTCTCATCAGGATGCTATAATGAGAATAGAACTGCTCTCATGTTACACACAAAGACATGCCAAATGCTGTATTGAACATGTCTTGTTACACAACCCATGAACTCATAGAAATCTGGTCTCCTTCAGTTCCTGAGTTTCCTGCCTCTTTCCTCTCTGCCTATGTCTTTGTTTTCTTCACAAAGCAGAGTTCGGTGATTTCCTGTACCTCCCTTAAAGCAACATTGCTTGACTGCAGAAAAGATCCATCTCAAAACAGAAGAAAGCAGTAAGAACAGCAGCAGTTAGCCAAGATTGATTCCAAACAAAAAGAGTCTCGGGGCTCACATGTGCTCATGTCAGCAGGAAAAGGTGGAAGGAAGCATGTAGACTGTTACCTCTGAGCTCGTAAACACTGAGCAAGTTACTCTTCTCCTCCACCTCTTCCTCACCCTCCCACATCTGCTCCACCTGCTGTTCCTGTACTGCCAGCAGGCTGCAGTCACCCCTTCCAGCTTCGCCCTCCCCCTGCCCCAGCCACTCTCCCAGGCAGCTCCATGCTCCTCTAACCTCCTCAGCCCGGAGTCCTCTCTGATATCCTCTGCAAGACGCAGCCTCTTGTTTCCCTTTTGCTTTCTCATTGCTTTCCTACTTGCCAGAAGACCAGGTCCTCAGCCCCTGCTGACCCTTCCTGTGCTGCCTGAGAGCCTCAGGAACCTTTGGAAGCGTGAGGCTTGGGACAAAGGGCAGTGTCAGGGCTGTGCCCGTACCGGGACATCGCTTTCCTGACAGTCGTATGTGCGTATTTTGCACATGGTCATACCTTTTAAAGCAGGGAGTTGTTTTCTCTGACACAGGGGCTCTGTACCAGGCACTGCACAGCAACAGCATCACCAATGAAACTGCTTCCATTCCTAGGTAGGTGAAATCTCTGTCTCTGGGGAGTGTGGCAGGTGAGAAGGGAGTGGGATCTGACAAGGAGGAATTATTATATTGGGGATGGTTGAAAGCTGCTGGATACACAGGACTGGAAGTCCCTGTAGCTTTGATCTGTGCCATTGCTGGATTTGGCAATTGCATGGTTAGTATCATCCCACAACCAAACCCCAAACGCCAGTCTTTATCTCGCTGTGGCTTTTGTACTGAAAAAACCAGAAACACATTGTGAGTTTCTGTGCATTTGTTTTGGGTTTTTTTCCTTCTCTCTCTCCATCTGCTTGGGAAAGTTTTAGATTTCACATGCTGAAAACAGTAAAATGACAACAGAATCTCACGGGTTTCTGTTTTAATCCCTGTGGAAGAAAGTCTCTCCTCTGAGAAACACAGAGAAAATGTGAAATTTGTTGATATCTAAGTTGACTTGGATTTTATATAATTATTTAAAAATTGTGTGTCATTTTTAGTCTTTTGAATTTTTTGTGAAGTCTTAATTTGAAAACAACATCTCGGTGAGATTTCATGAGGCAACGGAACTATAACACTAGGCTAGCAAATATCCAGGATGACATTTAAGTAAGGAAAAGCAGAACTGCAAGGAAAGACAGCACCCAGAAGGATTTTTGTGTTCTGCCAATTTCACTACGTCTTGCTAACAATTTGTAAACTACAAAGTAAAATACTTACTTTCCTTTCTGAGCTAAATGCCTGATATCTAACCAGTTATAGGTGTGTGTGAGTACAGTGATCTGTAAGTTTTCTCAAACGAAGGGATTCCTTTTTTGCTTTGTGTTGCAAACCATATGCATTCATACAATGGGAAAGTAGTAATGGTATTTTTAGAGATTAAATTTAAATAATTTGCCACACCATAAATAACTTTTAAACCGTGCCCTCATAATGATGAAAATATGAGATATTTCATCTTAATCTACCAGACCATGCCTATGTATTAGCAACAGAAGTATGGGAGTGCTTATAAGAATAAAAAGTCTGGTCAGGGGAACCCTCTTTGGTATTTTTCCCTTGTACATGTCGGGCAGTTTGGGTTACGCTCCATACATAATTCAAAATGCAAATAAATGCCTGGGCTTTACTGGAAACTACTAGAGAGCTTTGAAAGCCATCCAAATGTTTCCCCCGGATCACTGAGTAACTTCTATGCTGTTTACCAATTTTATGCTGGTTGAGAACACATTTGAGTTGTTTATCTGTGGTGTCTGCTGTTTTACCAAAGATGCCCCTATAGCTGGTGGCCCGTGCCCTATCCTGCAGTAGAACTGAATCTGTGGTGATGCTTACTGGAATGCATCCATTTTGTGGAAACCTTTGGTCCAGATCTTGCTCTAGAGCTCAGAATGGAGGTTTTAAATAATGAAACAAGTCTGATTTTCCTTTGTTCTAGTTTTGATTTCCAGTCTGCTGGACTATGGCTGCACTTCTCCCAGCTGCAACATGACATGCCACAAGGACGCCAGGTGTGAAGTTCAGGGTGGGACCACAGGCTGCTATTGCTCCCAAGGATACACAGGAAATGGCATAACAGTCTGCAAAGGTAAACAGATTCTACCTATATGGTTTTTTTTCTTATGTGCTCACTCGAAAAACTTGCCCAAGAGCCCACTAGCTCAAGGATTAAACTTCACATCACAACAGTGTCATAGACTAACATGTTTTGAAAGCCAAAAACTTTAATATTTTCTGAAAAATTGTACAAATTACGCTCAACCTGGTGTTTTGATATAGCTTGCCATGTATTTCTGTTGAGTATGACCTGTTTTCCAGCTTTCCTTTTCCATGGGAGCTGCTAACTAATCTCTGCTGATTTACCTTCAGCAATTTCCCTTGTGACTCAGGATTTCTGAAGTTAGGGCTGGTGTGGTGGCTACTGTACAGCCCTCAGCTCCCTGCGTCACACACACAGCACTTGGCCCCTCTTCCCAGCAGCTGATCACCATCAAATCACAGCTCCTGGGCTGCTCTAGAAAACCAAGGAGGTGTGTGCCGCAGAGACATGCCAGTGTTGATTTTTCTACTACAGCTTCTTGCATGAGAAATATGCCAGAAATCCTATTAAGGGATCTAATTTAGGATTACTCTGTCTTTCATCTAAAGAAAAGGCTATTTTTCCTGCCTTCATATTTGAGTTGTCTTCCACTATGAATAGCTCTAATATTTATTTTCACTGTTAGGCGTGGATATGCCCAGCTACAGACAGGCTGAAATTCACATGAATCTTGTCAGTTTTCAATATCCTGAGAAGTACTTATGAGTAGTAACCATCTACCAGGTCAGTTTTTGGGTTTCAAGCATCTTGGGAAATTTAGCAGTTACTACTTAGCAGTAACCCTTTGCTTTGGTATGAGTGTAGGAAAACAGCCCACAGGTATTTTGGAGTTTTATAGCTCATTTGCCATGCTGTCCTTGGAAGTATGTTTGTTTAGGAAAATTTAGAATGCAAAGGCCTTTTTCTAAGGCCTTCTTTTTTTCTTTTATGCGGTGGGAATGTTTAAATAGAAATATAGATGGCTAAAATAACAAAAAATGAGGAATCACAAAATCATAGTTTGGAAAAGACTTCTGTAGGTCATCTGGTCCAGCTCCCCACTCAGAGCAGATTCAACTTAGAGCAGGTAGCTTAGGGCTTTGGCGTATCCAAGGATAAAACCTGCACCTCTCTGGGCCCTTGTTTCAGTGTCTGACCATCATAGTTGTGAAAATATTTTTTCTGGTATTTGGTTGAGGTTTCTCTGGTTGCAGCTTGTAATTTTTCTTTCCTATGTGCACTTACCACTGTACATTTCTAATAGTAGTTTAGCTCCATCTCCTCCATAAGCCCACTACCATTAGGTAGTGTAGGCAGCATTATTATTTGCCCTTTGCCTTCCCTTCTAAAGTCTGAACAAACACTGTTCTGTCAGTCTCTTCTTTGCAACAAGTTTCATGAAGTTTCTAAATGTATTGCTTGAATTTAATGCTAACCTTGCCGTGATAGGTTAATCATTATTTGTCTATCAAGCTGGTCAAAAGAAAGTAAGAAATGGCCTTCACAACACTGTTTTTGCTCTTGCACTAGTTCAATTTTAGTACCATGAAAGTCAACTGGTTTGAACAATAAGTGCACATCATGTTTGCAGAGTCAAGGCCCAACACTTGTGAATGCAGAGGAAGAAGAAAAACAAGTCAATTTTAGCAATACTGCCTGGAATAAATCAAACTAGCATTTACTTACCTAGCACCATCTGGTACCCACTACATTGTCTGTACTGGTCCATAAAGTCTGCAATTATGAATCATCAATTAAATTTGGGGTAAAGATACCTGTTGTTCTCACTGCCATGACTGATGTTCTCAAACCCATCCATTATATATGTGTCTATTATAATGTTATTAAATCCAAATTTGTGAGGACAGATTTATCTTGCCTTTCATGCTCTTTTTTTTTCTCATACAATAACTTTTTTCTTACTTTCTGTTTTACCTGTATTTTCTTAGAGAAATCTACATTAAAATTTCATAAAAATATTTTTTGAGCACTTTAAGAAAACTCAGTGCCATGAAATATGCATTCACAAATCTTGTTGATGCATTCACAAATCTTGTCGATGCATTAATTGTTTATTAAGAATTATACTCAGTGTTTGAAAACTCAGTCTTTAAAATAAAATTTCCGAAGTCAGTCCAGGCAAACAAGATACTGGATGTATTTGTGGTGCTTTGCAGTCAAGTGGCGATGGTTTGAAGCAAGTTTGATGTTGGTCTCTCATGTCTGGAGACCAACATTTTCTCTGGTAAAACACCTCCACAGCCACCAAAGTCACTTACCCTCCAGCAAAGCAGCAAAGCTTATATCAGAACTGTGTGGCTGCTGGCCCAGAAAGAGAGACAATGTTTCTCTAGGGCAGCATGTAACACTGTGCATTACTAATATCGTGCAGTAGTCCTCTAATAGCATAAAAAAGTAACCAGAATTTTAATTGGGTAGGTTCTGTAAAGGATTAGAAATGTAGGCTACACCCCATCATAAATAGTTTAAAGCTGTGAAAACGTAAAGCAAAGCCTCAGTTGTTTAATGATGTATGAGATCTTGCTGTTCTGTGTGGCAAAAGCAGCAGGTGTATCTGCTGTTCTAGAGATAGCTACCCATTTTTATTCAGTTAATAATCTTATGCTTTTACGATGATAGTGCAGTCACCTTCAAAGGAGATCATCAATTATGTGGTAATACAGGCATTTTCAAAAGAGCCTATGTAGTACATTGTGTTTACATATTTGCCCTTTTAGTTATTTAGATAGGCTGTGAGAGTCATAATTACTGTCAACAGCATTAGTAATTTTGCATAAGGTAGAACCATCTTCTTCATTGTGCTTATCCTGGTAGACAATTAAACCAGAATAGTCATTGTTTTGAGAATTTATTCTGAAACAAGCAATTCAAATTCTTCCTCCTTATTGAACAGAAAATGTTAGTTTTCAGGTTAGTTCTCTTAAGCTTTCATAGCTGAGAAACTCTTCATTTTTATTTATAGGTACATTCTTACAGTGAAAGGTTTACATTTGTTTCTCTACTTTCACTTGCTTGTAACACCTCTTAAATACTTAAAAAGTTATTTCTTTGCTAGCCTTGTCTTTTCACTGTGACACACTTAAACATCTTCCCTTGAGTTTTCCGTGCTGCAAAAGGCAATAATGTCCTCTTACATTTATTTCCTAGCACCATTATTGATGAATCATGAATCACTGATGTCAACATACCTTAGGAATGGGGTTTGTTAGTTTTGACTTTGCTCCCTTTGCCAGCTGGCTAAGTGACTGCAGAGAGCTCAAGATTATTGGATTTGCTGTGTATAGATAAAGACACATAGATATGAATTTAATTTCCTGGTGTCAAAGTCATGGCTTTTAAAATAATTATCCTTTTACAATCTTTCCCACAAGGTTTCAACCACTTTAAATTAGGTCATGTTTTGGACTTTCTGAAGGCATACTTTGGCCACTCTAACAAAAAGCTAATCCTCTTCATAATCTCATTGTCTTCAGCAGGAATATATGCAGGAATGCACATAGTCATGAGAATAACTGATTGTGGTATCTGGCCTCTTTTATATATTGGAATTATAACCTACATAGCAATAAATTCCCTCTGTACAGTATCTTCCAGAAAGCCATAAATGAGTCACCTTGTCAAGCTTTACACCTCTGAGGTACAAAATACTATCCCAGTCTCCTTACTTTTTCTTTTGTATTTATATTCCTTGCTTTATGTAGTATTAAATAAAAGAGAATGACCTCTGATAGTACATCTATTTGCTTTTTAGGACTGTTCTTGGGCAGATGTGTATTCTGCCTGTAATGCACAAGGCTTTAGCTTCACAATATCATATACCTAATTGAAGAAACATGGGCTAAAACTTTTAGCATAAAAAATAAAGATATACCCAGAAACAACTGATTTACAGACAAGTTAACTTCCTCTCATGCAAAAATGCCACGGATTTTTTACAGATAAATAGAATACATTTGCCATTTGTAAATGTGTTTCTTTACATAAGAAGAGTTGGACATATAAATTAGGTGTTGTTCATAATTCCAGCTTTCTTCCAAAAGAAAATTAAAGGAAACAAATGAAATTTTAGATCCTTTAGAAAAGATAAGGGTAGAAGTAAAACTTCATAGAAGCCAATATTTTATTTTTAAAACAAAGGGGAAAATGAGTTGGCATCAGTGATGCTTTCCTAAGCATCTCTGCTGTTTCAAATGCTGGCTGCTTCTTGATTGCTGACTGCCAATTTGCTGCTTTGCTGGCACACTGCAGGAAATTAAAGTAAACAGTGTGATCACAGTGTTTACTTTAACTTTGTAAAATACGGAAGGAAAATGAAGCAGTGCTGTTTGTTCCAGGAGGGTAGGCAGGCAAGCAGGAAAAGCCTGAACACAATATCCCTCCCAGATATCCCTACACAATATTCCCTTGTAAATGTCACTTGCAAATTACACTGCAAGATTAATCAGTGTTACTTGTAAAATAGTTACAGCTCTTCCATAAATATTGAGCAAGGACTTATGCTGTCAGAGAAACTTTCTGTTGGAGCAAGGCAGTAACTCTGTTTCTGAAGTGCAGTGTAGGAGGATTTATCATTTTACAGAGGTAAAAAATACATCAGTGCAAAGTGGTACTTTGTATCAAAATACAGAATCCCTGTTAGAACAAAGGGCAATTTGTATAAATCCAGCTGAATCAAATTGAAAGCATGCTCAGTATCTGAACACAAACATATTTTCTTGGTTTATGGAGGGTCAAAAGACCAACTCTCTGGCTTTTGCCAGCTATGAAAAGGAGTTTTCCTGTGAGATGTCAGTTCCTTGTTCTAACGTGATGTTGCTGAGTCCCACCATTGACTTTTATTGCAGTCACTGAATTTTTTTGGATTCACTGGTGTGGTTGTCGCCATTCTGCAGCACTCAATTTGTATATAGTTTTTATAGAGGGAATTTTTGCTTTCAAATTAAAATGACCCTGTAAAACCACTGTGTATAATCATTTTATTCTATCCAAAACTGTTCTTCAATAGAAAATTATTTAATTTAAATGTTGATTCACCAAAGGAGAATTTTATTTTTATTTTTTTTTAACAGCAGGCATACATCACTGGATGTCACTTCTGTGTTTACCAAATAGTCTGAAATCACTGATATGGAAGATCCAATCTACACACTTCCTAAATTCATTTCACTGCTATCAGTTACCACAAGCTATAAAAAGGCAAATTGCAGCTGCTCTAACATAGCACAGCAGGACAAAGATATGCCTCAGCCAAACACTAACAGGGCTCAACTCAGCGTGTGACAGCTTGGAAAACTTGGGATGTGCTGTACAGGGGGCCAAAGAAGATCACTAATTCCCAGCCATTTTGACATGCTCCTTATCCTTTTTCCTTTCCCCTTCTCTTCCTGCATCTCCTAATCTCTACTGCTTTGCCTCTATATTCTGCTGGAGCTTTTACATGGTTTCAGGGAGAGAGCAGGAGCTACCTTCGAGTTCAGAATTCTTACTGCAGGTTTAGGTGTTGGGCATTTTGGTGATCCCAAGATTTGTTGGGAGGCACCATTCTGTTTGTTGCATATTTAGGTATTATATTTAATTCAGCCCATGGCTTCAGGGTTCCTCTCCAGCAGACAGAAAGTTTTCTTCCTTTGTGTCTTCTTTGGTAATAATACAGCTGAATGGTTTTCTACTTTTCTTGAAGTGCAGAGATTGACTGCTGAGCTGTGAGATGTTACCCAGCTGAGGTATCTTGATTTCACATTCCAGATTAAACCTGTAAGCAGATCATGGAATTGAAAAGTCTGGACAAATTAACTGGGAGGATTTGATTTTCTGGTGCATAACAGTCCACTTGCCTAGGAAAGTGCTGGTGTTATTGTTACTCTAGCAGGTTCCTGGCCATTTGGGGACCTACAGCTTTATGTATGTCTTTTGCCTTTTCATGTGCAAGATGTCACACTTCCTGTGAATTTGGGAAGCACTTGATGGCTCTGATGTCCATAGGCTGCTGGGGACTAACCAGCTGTTGTATGGTTGCCTTCCAACCACAAAGGATGGAGTCATGTTTATGTTCCTGAAAATAGCCATACCCTTGGCTAAGAGTATTAGTCAAAACAGCTTCTGTAGCCTTGAATTTATTTTTTATAGATACTATGCAAATTATGTTTTAATTTTTTAAGAGTAGGTCAGGAATTTGAAAGGGGAGGATGTGTTACAACAGTGCCTGGTGATGCATGAGAACATGAGTCAGGAAGAAAGCAGGGCAGGATGTCTGGAGCAACAATACAACCCTGCTGAATAAGGCAATGTGGAGGCTGTCTCACTCCACTTGTCTTACCTCTCTAAATGGCTGAGTCCATAAAATTTTGACTCAAAGTGTTTTATGCATACAAAGAGTCAAATCCAGAAATGAAGAAATCCCTCCCAGTTTCCCACTCAAATGAGAGAGACAGAGGATCTTAGAGAGTTAGCTCTTCTTCCTACTGCCAGAAAACACAGTTCATCTGGGCCAAAGACACAGCCCACAACAACCATTTGTAAGATTGACCCTAACTTTAAGAAGCCTTGGACAAAGTCAATTCGAGGGACTTTTTAGATAGACTTACTACATTCACAGATTTGAGCCAGAAAAAAAAAAAAAATAAAAAAAGACCCCTCTATTTTTTTTATGTGTTTTGCTTACATTTTCTTGAAATGGTACTTTGAGCATGACTAAAATACAGTAATGCATTTTTGAAAGAACCAGAAAGAAACAAAACTTCCTCTTGTTATACCTTTAATCATATCCAGACTCTCTTTTAAATTAGTCCTGTTTGCATCTAAAAAGAGTTTTTAAAATGTGTGTAGACGATGTGGTAGAAAAGAGTTATTTATCTCTCTCAAAAATTTATCCAAACTTTTAGGCTGATCATCTGCACTTGGATGGTTTCTTACTTGTTTAATTCAAAATGTGTTTTAACCCTTGCCAAATAACACTAATTTCCTTTCTTGAGAAAATACTCCTTTCATCCTGCTTTATGGTACTAAGAATCAATATGATACATGTTTAGAGGATGTGGGAAAATTCATTTAAAGAGCTATAAACTTGTTATTTCAGAGTTTGCTTACTTTGTGTTTACCAGAGATATGATTCCCTTCCTGTGTCTCTAGCATCTGAAGTAGTCCCAGGAGGTCCAACAGTAACAATATGTTCTTCTCACTTGCTGGTTTGAAGTAAAAGGATGAAAAGTATTTCCTGAACATGTATTCTCATACATGTATATTAAATGCACACAACCATGTACACAGGGACGTGTGTATAAGTAGGCATGTGAATAAAAGCAGACTTTTCTACAAAAATAAAAGTAAGGCAGTCTCAAAACTGTCAGTTTTACTCATTCTGTGAGTGTATAGCCAAAATTAGCTTTTGTTAAGGAAAGGCCAGGATTTATTGTGAAGAAATTGCTTCCATACATTCCACTTCCTTGAGACTTCTCAACCTAGACTTGCCCGTGGTAGAGGCTGCTGCAGCCATCAGACTGTGCATCTGCCTTTGGGGCTATGAAGTCAGTGTCACCCTCAGAAAAGGGATTTATCATCAGGGATTACACACATAGGAGATGGTGTAGTTTCTGCACAGCTACGCTGATTTATGTATAATAGTCCACTAGTCTCCTATACTCACTTTACTTTTTCCTCTGTAACTCTACATTGAACTCATAGAGTTCAATTGCAGAAAAGTGTTCTCTTTGGGATTTTTTCTTTGCCTTTTTTATTTGTTGTTTTTTATTTTCTTCTGCCAGGATACACTGGCCAGGAGTGGTGAAGTTGTATGTAACCACATTTGAAATGTGTAATTTATCTAGGATGATATGCTAGTGCACAATTTTTCTGTGTATGACTGTGAAAAATTGCCGACTGAGCTGTTGGCAGACAGAATATCAAACCCAGCTCAGCCCTGTGTGTATGAAAGAGTTTAAGAAGGTAATTGACACTTTGGACCTCTATTTGCCAAAGAAAGAGATAATGACGTTCTCCAAGAAGATTAGAATCTAACCAAACATTGTGCTCTAAATACAGAGCACAAAGCCAGGTGATGTTTGTGAAAATGCTGCTGGGCTGCAAGAGAAGGAGGAGGCTGAAGGGCTGCAATTTTGCACTGTATATTTTTTAGGTACACAGATTTAATTTAGAGATTATGGCTTGAAAATGAAATTTACAGTATGTGTGTTTTTCAGCGATAAGAAATTGATTTTGTGACCTTGGTACATGCTAATTGAAATATCTGGCGCTGTGTTTTGCTGAGGTTAAAGAAAGCCATACATGCCTGGAACCGCATTCTTCTTTCACCTTGAACTGCGCGGTTAATCACAGCCCCAATCACGGGCAGGAAGGAAGCTGCTGTTTCACTGGGGTACAAGGAAGCTGAATAATCTCTGCTCATTGTCTAAGGGATAGCCTGTTGTGTGATTACTTCTGGCCGGGTTTAGGAGATTCACGATTACTTTAAAATGGAGAATTGTGGTGGAATTAACAGTCAGGGAGCACCAGAGGCCAGAGCCTCAGCAGCTGCGGTGCCACAGCCAGAGCAGACACGCCGAGGCGCAGGGGGTTCTCCTTCCACCTGCCCACCACAAAGCTGACTGGTCCTTTAGGGCTGAGACAGATCTGTCCTGTGCTCTCTGGCACTGTGCCAGGACAGGAAACAGGGAAAAGGTCCTCTGGCTGTGTTTTCCTGTGTGCTGTTCCAGTGGCGTGGAGCACTCTGCCCCTGGATGGTTCCTCCCGTGTATCCTCCCTCTCTAAAGGCTGGTTGCAGCATTAAGGAACAACAGCTATGTCCCAAGGGACTCTGCTGGTGGGGTTTTGATTGAATATGTCTACTTAATTTAACCGGCTTTCTGCCTTAGCTTGGACATGTACAGCTGTGACACTCTGAGGTTGTCTATAAACTAGTGTGGTAGGGTGTCCCATTATTTTGCTTATTATTTAATGTTACACATTTGCTAGGTTGGCACAGGATCTTGTTTTTCAAAAAGGAGAATGAAAGCTCCTGAAAAGCCTTGGCTATAAATGGTTATTTGCTCAAAACAGCCAAGTCTAATCTTTGTTTATGTTACTAGGCTTCATGTAATGGTGTTGCAATAAAGAAAAACAGTTCTTCAGGATATGCGCTGGCTTTTATGCTTTATTTGTAATGAAAGCTAGGCACATAGGCAGCAATCTACATAAGTTACAGTGAGGGAGAACATAAGCTTGGATGGTGACTTGCATCTTTATACATTTACTTTTTATTTGTTGCAAAGTGTCTGAATCTCAATTTAAAAAAACGTGAAATTAGGCTGAGGTATTGTAGTTTTTATCCCCAGAATTTTATCAGTGGAAGACGAAGAGAAAAGGTGAATTCATCCTACACTGGGAGGGCACTGCTCCTCTCCTGCCCCATCTGTGCAGATGAGCTGTGGGTCCATTCCCACAACCATTGTCCTGTCTTCCCATGTTCAGTCACCAGCTGGGACAGAGTACAGTCATCTTCACTGCCCTCCTAATGTTTTAGTGAGTTTTGGGTATCCTCAAAGCTCAAAAGGCCTGAGGGTAACACAGCCTTGGCTCACGGTTGGCATCAGGAATGTCATGGCAGGCAGGGAGATATTGCAGCAATAATCTCTGCATCACATGACAGTCTTCATCACTGATCCCTGTAACATCAGAGGCCCTAAAGAACCACCAGAGAAGCTTCAGGATGTTGGCATGGACTGAAAGAGAAATTCAGCCAAGCTCTGCAGGCCTAAATAGGAGCTCTGAGTCCTGCATTTTTTCCTTGCAGTGATGGGAAAGAAGTATGTGGAAAATTGTATTACAATGAAGGCTCTGCCTTACTTTTTCTCTTGAATAAATCATTTTCATGGGTAACATTGATCCTGAGGAAGCTTTACCTTTCCAAAACCAGCCTGTAAGGAGTTCAGAAGGGAGAGGAAGCTGGAGGTACTAAGACAGTTTCAGGCCCTTTGGTCCTATCCAAAATGTTCCATTATTTAGAGCTATGATGAAGCATGCATCAATTCATAAATATGACCTACTGTGCAATATAAAAATATCAATATTTCTCTCCCATTGTGTAAGGGATATCTGGTGCATACAGAAAGACTTTTGTCTCATTAGCTACCACACAGAAAATGGGAAAGGCAAACAGCTTTCAAAAGTGACTCAAAAGCAGAGATGAGGAGAAGTTTCTAAAACTTAACACAGCTTTTTATCTGAGCAGATCAAAACAGAAACTGTGCAGGGCAGCAGTTGTAAACTATGCAGAACGACAGTTTGGCTTCTTTTTCAGTGTTGTCATGCAAATCTTGGTATGGTGATTCCACAACCCTTTCATCATACTCAGCTTTATGGTTAAAACCTGGGAAACTCATAGTAAAGCTGTCTTAGAAAATGAGGTCGCTTCAGGGATGCATCATACGGCATCACTGGTCTCACAGGTGCCAAATATTCAGTCCTAGGTATGTTGGGACACAGCAGTGGGTCACACGAGGGTTGAACTCAATTTATATCATTTTGCACACAAGGTCTGGGGTTTAGGATGTCAAAGGAGAGACTGGGATAATATTTACTCAGCTGTAGATTGAAGAAAAAAAGAACTTTTTGTATTTCCTATTGAATAAACAGGTAGTATGTTAATACCACCAAATGCTCCTTGTTTGAGCAGAGGGATGTTCTATAAAACCTCTGGGATTTATTCTCTGCTCTTAGAGAAAGCTACTGCAGCTTTCATTAACTGTAAACTTCTCTTGAATTATTACTCAAGTTTTGGCCTTAGACTGATGACCATCCAGGAAACTTTTAATCTGGCAATGGCACGTTACTCTCAAGGAATGCCATGCAGACAGCAACATTCCATTTTGAGCTTGATATTCAAGCTAGTAAGAAGTCTGTGCTGCAATATGGACATCTGGCTTTGAGTGCTGCAAGGGAAATCCAAGAGCAGGGCTATTGCTGCCTTCACAAGCAGTGTGGGAAAAACAGAGCTGCTGCCTCTGTTCTTGTAGCAGCAAGCAGTGGCAAGAGCACGGATGAGTACAGTCAGGTGTTTTATTATAGTTTCCTGCAGAAGGGGTGATGCTGATGACATTCCTCCAACAGGGAGGTAGGTGACTTACAACTGAGTCTCGCTAGTCACAATGGCTGTAGGACACAAAGCCACAGTTAGGGATGGATTTTCCAAAGAAATATATGTTGAGCACTTTTGAACTGTCTGGCTCTATCCAAGGTGCCTAAAAGAGGACTGAGTTGTTTCAAAAGGATACTCCCAGTTGTGGATGCCAAGCAATTGAAAATCTGTCCCTGAAGTTCCTTTTCTTTTCATATCATCTGATGGCAGTTTGAGGTTTTGATTGATTTATTTCTTTATTTTTAACTGTAAAGACCTTTTAATTAGGGAGAGGAACTGTGTGAATGAGCTGGTGCTGCTGGTGGTAGCAGCTCCTTGCCATTAGAGATTGGGTCATTAAATAAGTAGATTATCCTCCTGATTGAGGAGATTTAGAAAATCATAAGGACTTTGCATTATTACAGTGTTTAGCATTCACAAATGGAGTAAAAAACCCCATAATGGCAATTTTCATTAGCTGCAATGCATGTGGAGGGCTCTTTTCTTTCTTTGAACAGCCAAACACTAAACAATTCCTAAATCCCTCCTTGTTACTTATGTTTTCTTCTTGGTGTTTAAAAACCCCATAAAGCAGAAATTGAAGACTTGCTATTAAAATACTTGCTGACAGCTCCATTCAAAACATCCTTTCAAATCATGCTGTATCACATTGTGATTCATCTGCTATTCTGATAGAGTTGCTTTAACAAGCACCTTCCTTCTTGGTTAGGGCCCATCTCTTTTTACTGGAACATTCTTCCTTTAAACCCTTTACTGAATCTCTGTGTAAAGAAGCCATTCTCTGGTGCTGTACTGTTTGTGCTGCAGAGCACATGTAACCCCTGAAAAGCACAGTGACAGGTTTATTTGGCACGAAAAAGCAGAAAACAGCAAGAGAAAGAAACCCTAGCTTTTTTCCCCTCCTCTGCAGCGCTGTACGGGTGCAAGCACCCTGTGACACTAACCCGAGTCAGGGTTTCTGGGTCAGCGTTGTGTCCCAGGGAGGGCACAGTGCCCTGCAGGGCTGGCACAGTGCCCTGCAGGGCTGGCACACCTCTGGCACCGCTGGGCGCTGCCTCTGCCACGGCCAGGCCCAGAAACGCAGCCCCGCTGCAGCACCGGCACGCAGCTTCCACCAGCTGAAGACCAAACCCAGGAACATCCTGGGGACTGAGTGGTCTCCATTGAATTTCACTGTTGAAGCTTGAGGTTAGAATTATTTACAGTCACTTTAACAGGACAACAGCTGCTCGTTACCTAGAGATGAGCCAAGAGCACTGAAAGAATTTGGATCTGAATTGCAGATGGATGGATTTCAATTTGAGTCAAGTAGCTGGACTGCATGATTCTGTACTGTAAGCTCTCAAAGTCAGAGCTTGAGAGAAAAATCATTAATTTGGAAGCTGATACCCTGAAAGACTTTTATGAAGCAATATATTTTCATAGCAGACACAGATCAATTTAAAAGTAGTAATCAAGAGCCATGTGCTACGTGTTCACAGACAAAAAATGTAGGGAATCCAGCCAGAGCCAGACACTTAACATTCAGAGCATTCAGACTAGCACTGAAGATATTGCCTCCATGGAAAATAGTAGGGTTCAGAATTAAAGTATTGTGAATTTCTGAGATAATCACAATGCTGTGCAGATATAAAGACGCTGCCAGATTGCTGCCAGAAACTATCTCAACATAACTTTTCTAGGCAAATTTGTGTTTAACTTCTGTAGGAACTTTGGAGAAAGGAAGAGTCTCTGCAAATATTCCACCAAAAAGACGTGTTAAATTCTTGAGAAAAGAGAGAAAAATATAAGAGAACCCATTAAAACCACTTTTTATCATATTTGAAAGGCATTCTCTAAATTTAAACAATACAAGCTTTCATCCAATGAGATTCAGGTCCAGATATTTCTCCCCTTGCTAGTCCTAAGAATTTTTAGATGCAACATTCACTTAAAAAATAAAGCATCCACACATTAGTGTTTTATGTCATGCAAGTAATTGCATTGCATAGAAACAAAATTATGTTTACTTGGGTAGTACTACAGCAAAACTCCTCCTGGAAATTTTTAACCTTGCTCCCTAAGTGGTGTCTTTTGCAACACTTACATGAAAAAAATAGAAGCCACTAGCAGCGATGGGTATTTCAGAAGGTGGATTAAAATCATCTCTTATCAGCTTCTCAAACATTTGGGATTTGTACTTGGAGCCAGCCATGGTTTTCGTTCCTCTGCTGAAGTCGTCCTCTGTCATGACTTAAAGCAGCCTGAAGAGACTTTCCTGTGTATTACATACACTTTTTTAGGTTGATTTTGCTGCAGTTTTCCATATCATTGTTTACCAGTCAGGAAGGAAAGTAGGGAACAGTATAATCTTCAATGGACACCTTTGTTCAGCTGACATGTTAAGGTTTTTGGTGTGTTGTGCTTTAACTCCAGCCAGCCACTCAGCCCCACACAGCTGCTGCTTTGCCTTCCCCAGCGGGGTAGGAGAGAGAATCAGGAAAGTAAAAGTGAGAAAGCTTGTGGGCTGAAAAAAAGACAGTTCTACAAGTACAGAAGAGGCATGCACCCAAGAAAAGCAAAAGAGGGCTTTCATTCACCGCTCCCATGAGCAGGCAGGTGTTCAGTCATTCCAGGACAGCAGGGCTCCATCATCCATAACTTAGAAAAACAAAAACCGTCACTCTGAATGTCCCCCCCTTCCACCTTCTTCCTCCAGCTATACGTGCTGAGCATGACACAATCTGTTATGGAATAGTAAGATATAGTTAAGCACTCTGCACATATTGTCACTAAAATAGATATGGACAGTGGCATATTTTCATGGGTGTTTCCATAGCACACACAGCATAGTGCTTGGAAAAAATCTTATTTTTCATGAGGAGACTGGTCTAGTGAAAGCCTGCACAAAGCTGAGGGCTTAGAACTAGATCTCTATGGTCCCTTCAAACCCAAACCATTCTCTGATGATTCCATGATTCTGTAATATAGTACCTGTTGGGCACATGCAGAATTAATTTTTGCTTTTACACCTCTAGGCAGATTCCATTTGGGTGGATTGTTTTGCTTGTAGAGAGTGAAATTCCTAAAAGGGCCTCTGTGTCAATTTTTACTACTTCTGTCCTATCATGTTGATAGTATATGCAAAGAAGTCATACAAAGAAAATGGTAAGATTTTTTACCACTGGTTTCTCCTCAGAAAAGCAGTATTATATATTTATATGAAGGCACATGGTTTTGTATTACATTGCTACATGCTACTCTGTAGCATGAAACCACACAAAATCTTAGAAAACCACAAACATTGAAATTGATTGAGATTAGAAAATGAGAATTAATATCTGGAATCTTTGGGAGAAATGTTATAATTAATAATTACCTCCTAGCTGATTTTGTTGTTAGTTCTCTGCTCCAGCCTTTGACAGACCAGATGAAAGCTGCTTTTGTCTGAACTTTCACTGGCCTCCCATTATTATCAGCTGGGACATAAAACCCTTCCTCACATATTTGTATAGCCAAGTCTGGTCACAGACTTTTCCCATTCCCATCCTCTCTGCTTTCCCTCTATAGAGTAACTCTGTCCCGATTGATATTAAAAGCCCCTAGTAATTTAGTATCATCCATGAATTTAATTCTCAGAATGTTCATCTCTTTTTCCAGAGCTTTAAGAAATGTAAAATGAAACTGAGCTTAACACCAGCTCCAGGGGAAACCCAACAGGATAGCCCTTCACAGCTCAGTGCAGTGCTGTTTGTCATGGCCCACTGTCCTTTGTTTACGTTCCTGCAGCCAGTTTGCAGTCCCCATGACAGCACTCTCATCCAAGACATTATAAGATATTCTTCTAATAAGATTTTGTGAGCCACTGTATCAAATGCTATGCTAGATGCCAGATATGTTGTACTTTCAGCCATTGCTGAGATTCACACCTTAGGTTTTCAGGCAAAGGGAGTAGTAAATCTCAACTCATATACTTCAGCAAAAGGAATCTCATATGAGGAGAGCTACCAGAAAACGAGGAATGGCAGAGAGGTGGGACAAGCTACACTCAGGAGATACAGTCAGAAAGAAAGGACAGAAAGGCATGGTATAGCTGCTAGCCCGGGAGGGCTGCCATGATGTTCTGAACAGAAGAAAGGAGAAGGACAAGCCAAAGGGAGTCTCAAAATTGGGAATCAACTTGATGGGGGAATTCTGGAGCTGTCAGCTCTAAGGGAGGATCTCTAAGCTGTCATTCATTTAGTGATTTTGTTTGATTCTCTTCAAACCAGCAGCCATGACTTACTCTCCTTCATAGTAATTCTTCTGCTGCTGTTTGCATCACATGCTAGTTGGGGTTTTGGGGAACAATTCGAAAAATATCCAGCAATTCTCTGCATGAATTCAGATCTTGTGTGTGCACTGTGCAGTTTGCATCTGTAGGACATCTCTTCTCATGCCACCAGGGCCATGTGGCTTGGTGGGGACAGGAGCTTTTGCTCTCATAGCACCATGTTTGGGGCTTGTCCCTTACTCGAAACAGAAATACATGGACAGACCTTGCACTGGCTTTACCAAGAGCTATTCCTGCCTGAGAATGGCAAGATCACACTGAAGATCAAATCCTCTTTCTGAAGGGATTACGTTTCCTGCCAAATATGTGACATGGTTCAGTTTCAAGCACATACAAAGTAAATCTGCGTCAAGACAGACATTTAACAGTGGCTTAGTATCCAGGACTGTCATGGGAAACAACTCTCAGCATCCAATCTAGCAGGATCTTCTGGCCAATGTCTTCAAGACATTGGGATCTACCTCTCTTAAATAATTTACAGGGATAAATGTATCTAATGAAGCTTTTGTATTAATTTATATGTGTTGCACAAGTGTGGATAAGAGTTAAATTTTTGGGGGAGATGACTTCTGAGAAGCCACTTGTAAAGATACTAGTTTTCCTTCCTGTCAATCTTGTCACTGCTTGCAAATCTTCACTGTTCTTTGTGTCACTTATGTCACCCATGTTCTTCCTTGGACTTTAAAATGCATTCATCAAAGAGATAACAGATTTAGTTTTGTACATCACCAAGGATTATCCTGTGAAAACAATACTACTGAAAATATGTGATAGCTGATTTGTAAGTTATGTGAGGACACTTCATGCATATTACAAAAATTTCAGTCCAGCTCCTGGGGAAAAAAAAGAAGCAATATAATCTTGCTCAAGAGATTCCTGTTTCTGGCAGTGGTGGGTGGCTGTTCTGAGAGCTCCCAAGAGTAATACTTCCTGTGCTGGGATAATCAGAGGCAGATGCTGTCATTTCCACCCTGGAAACTAACTGCTAATATAGTTAATACCCTGTTCAGAATACTCACATAGGAAAGTATGGGTAATAGTGTAATGAGATTTTTTCCCTTACGAAAATATGCAAATACAAAAGAAGAAAGGAAAGAAAATACAAGGATGTTTTAAACCAGATATGCCAGCCTTAAATATTTTGCACCACCTTCCTCCTCTGGAAATTAAGAATGTTTAAAGCAGACTAACTTAGGGGTGTGTTGGCGTGGCTATGTGATCCCAAGATCCAATCCATACTTCAAGATTGCACCAATTGGAAAAATGCCCTCATGAATAAAATAATGTGGGATAAAGTGTTGTTTATGATTTCTTTTCTCAGCAGATTAGCTATGTACATCTTGTAACACAGGCTGACTTTGTGGAATATCAAGGACTTCTAGAAACCTGTTTGAAAATAAATTACATTATCCAGCCAAAGCAATATCAGAAATTTCCCAGAGTCTATACTATCTTAATGTTGATTTAAAATCATATATTCATATTACCTTTTTATGTCTAGTAAAGCAATGTGATGGAGCCTTTCTTTTGCCAAAGTTGTATTATCTCATTTCTCTGAGTTAGGTAAACTGTAATGTGTCTGCCTTACAGATGGGTAAACTTAGCATAAAGAGAGGGAAGCCAGTGCTTTGAGTTAAGAAAGCCTAAATGTAAGCACTTTCATCTATATTGGTCAGTCACAGTGGCAGTGGCTCCTAAAATGAGCCTCTTTCCATTCATTTATATGACAGATTATTTTACTTTAAACAATTCTTGGATGAAATATATTAGGCATCCCTGGGGCAGGAAGCTGAAATCCAGACTGGCACATGAGCCATTAGCTGCCCTGCTGGGGAGATGCACTCCTGGGCTCGGGGGGATTGAGCTGCTCTTGCCAGCTGGAGTAGCCTCAGTAGGAGGGGAGGGGTGAAGTTCTGCTCAGGCACTGCCTGCAGCTGGGTGATTAGTGTGTTCTTCAGGACAGGGGGAGGGCAGGTTTGTTTAGGACTGCCTCTAAACTCCTTCATGCTAAAACACTGCTAATGAAGAGGACATTGCCATTACCTCCATGTCTTTCTCCTTTTCTTCTTCCTGTGTTTGAATAAAAGAGACTGCAGCTGTGCTGATCATAGCACAAGCTCCCAGAGGTGTTTCTAGGACCCCAACCCTTTGGTAAAGAGTTTGCAGTGGAATTGGGGCATCACAACAAAATAAAGACTGCCCTGCTTATTTTTGACAAGGTCAAGACAGTCCTGAGCGTATCAAGAATCACAACATGGCATTTGTTAAAGTGCTTTTGGTGCCAAAATTTTTTCAAGTTGTGATTAAAGAAGGAAGTAGTCACAGAGAAAGGAATTCAGTAGCCAGTCTTTTCCAGCCAACCTTTTGAGAAATGCTGTATAAATTAGAGTATAGTATAGTATAAATTACAGGTATGTAAATTACAACTAGTATTATGAAACATTGGACCTGCTGGGGGTTTTAGCCTGCATATATGGAGTAGTCAACATACTGTTTCCATCATTTTAATAACCTATATAGAACAGGTGGCTGATGCAGTTAATTCTGGCATCATTTTTCTTTCCCTATGTGATTTGCTGTGATGACAGTTCTGTCATTTCATTTTGACTATTTAAGGCTATTAGGAAGCATTTTTAGGTAATCATCTAGTGCAGGTATTTTCAAGCATGCCTAAAGCATATAGGGTGTCACCACCTTTCATACTGCATATTTCTAAACAAGTATATGATATATTCTTTGTTAATCAATGAAAAAAACTACAGACAAGATCACCAGCTGTGATAAACTGCCTAGCTTCATTCAGTTAGATGGAGTTATACTCTTTTGTTCCAGATGGAGACCAAGTCCCACATCATACAACTGCAAACATTTCAAAGAAGTGAAATATTTCTAAGATCATTGAAATACGCATTTTGCATTTCAAAGATAAAATATCAATATGTGATCAAACCATTCAATTTTCTTCCAAGTCTGAAAGTAAATCGACGAGAGATCAGCAATTGGCAGGAGAACAAATGAAACATATTGAAAGAGCCAATGTGGTGGTGTTGAGGGAGGCAGATGTGTTAGTTTTACATCTGCTTCAGCAAAGTCCTTGTTGTTTTTTCTCCCTCCACTTTCAAAAAATATTTCATTATCTAAAGGTTTCATTATTAGATAATTGAATAATCCTTGATAAATGGCCAAGTTCATTGAAGAGCCTCTTTGATTGCCATGCTGTGATTCAGGCAGTTGCAGTTCATTTGTGGAAGTTTCTGACTTTTTTTCTCAGAACTCATTGCACTTGACACACACAAGATTTCAAGTGCAGCTGAGTAGTTTCCTGGGCCCCAGTACTCCAGATGCCAATCTACTACCTCTCTCCTGAGCTAGCTATTAAAAGGGAAGGAAGTGGGAAGCGCTGAGATTTCCACTGACAGTCTGTTTCAGGCATAGGCAGACATGGCAGAGAGTAGCAGCACCAGCAGAAGCAGGCAAAAAAAGCAGGAAGGGTAAGTGCTTCCATGTTTTTAAAAGCAGCAAGCAAGGGGGGACCCTTACACAGTTATTTTCTCTGTGAAGCAGGTAGACAGATATGAGCTACGTCTGTCAGCAGGTGTTAGAGCTGCAAGACTGAAGTGTGTCAGAAGCTGCTGCAGAAATATGAACAGGTAATGAAATGGGTGATTCTCTGCCATTGACTTTCCCTTGATTATTTGCTGGTCTCTGTCTTCTCTATTGTTAGTTTATCAT
The DNA here is from genome assembly GCA_013398275.1 of Promerops cafer. Taxonomy (NCBI): domain Eukaryota; kingdom Metazoa; phylum Chordata; class Aves; order Passeriformes; family Nectariniidae; genus Promerops; species Promerops cafer. Next base: position 1,911,060 of record VZSE01005712.1, on the reverse strand, counting down.
CTGTCACATTCTTGTGAGGAGGTTTTCAGAAGTGCATCAACAAAACAAGGTGGCACAATTATTTAACTCAATATTTTATTAATTTTTAAGAGATTTGATAGGTGGTATGCCCAGGTTGTGTCTGCAAAATTTAAAAACCAATTAATTTCATGAGATAAATGGTAGGACCACTGGATTTGTAGAACCTTTTTGCCAAGTTATGTATCTGTGAATCAGACCTCATGTATGCATTATCCTGCAAACCAGGAAAGTGGAACCATGAAATTTTATTTTTTTTTTCATTTAAAACAGATTAAAGTTTCTGTTGCTAGGAGCTGCTGATACTTGGGTTTTGAGAGTTTTTGTTTAAGTTTTAACTATCAGAGTTTTTAATGTAATTTTGGGAGCTAAAGCTTTAAGTAAAAAAAATACTGAATGTTGTAAAAGTATTCATTTCATATACTGGAGGCATTTCTAAAGACTGAGCCTTTAGGTGCCCTCTGATGCATAAAAATAGCAGTCTATTTTGAGCAGAATTGCTTATCACAACCCTTTTTTTGTCTGCAATTTTGACCTTAGATTCTACATTAGAAAATTTTTTCCATAGGAGAAGGAACTTTTCTTTAGAGCAGGGTTTAATCTGCTTGAGAAGGTTGCTGTGAGGAGGGCATCTGTTGACTGGGCTAGAGGACCTCACCTCTGTGTCTCCAGATCATCTCCAGTGCTCAACAAGGGAAACAACAGTACAGGGCTTAGAGACAAGCATGAGCAATGTGTAACTTCTCTGCAATACCAAAAGGGTATTCAAGGTTAAACCTCCCAACCACTCAAAGCCATGACAGAATTTCCTTTTTAGCTCTGCTTTTTAGTGGGGCAATAAGGTACCTTTCTAACTATGCAACTTAATCTTGCTCCGTCCTTTGCTCGAAGTAAAAACATTCTGGAGAGCAGTGTTTGAAAGGAAGTTTCAGTTTGTTTCATTTCTTAAGATTCATTATGTGGTTTAAGCTTACCCAAACAAGATTAAGGTACCAAATGAGTTCATATTGCTATCAAAGCAAATGTGACCTTTAAGGGTTTGGGCTCATTTTGTTTAAATCAAAACAGACAAGGTAAATGAAAGGATTTTGTAGATGGGGAACTGAGATGAAGGCAGGTTTAAGTGATTCCACAGGCTTCCACGGGCTTCCACCCACAGTCTACAGGACAGTCAATAAAAGAAAATGAAATCTGTGAGTCTCTCAAGGTCATATAATCAAGGCTGCATCCAGCTCACAACCTCTGGTTGTGGAGGTGGCTTCAGGAGCATGTATGGAGGTGGAAAATCAGGAAAGGAGACTGCTGTGTAAAGAAGTAACACACCTTTGGCATTTGGGAATTACTATGGGGCTGGGGTTGGGGAGGTGGAGGCATAGCAGGGAAGAAGTGTCATTATGTCAGAGCTGTTGGATTGAGCATCAGTGGAAATCCCTGACTCTCTAGAGGCACATGGCATGTGTAGAACTGTGAAGGTCAACAGAGATGCTGATATTTGTCAGAACAGTTTACACTTGCTTACTTTGCTATTTGTTATCAGGGCAACCCCTTGCTGAGTAGCCACCAAAGATGAGATTTCCTGCTGGGTGCTGCTCCTGTTATCATTCCAGCAACACTCCTCATCACAAAGCGGTGTGCTATAGCCCTGCTGGCATAAAAGGTGTGGACAGTATTTGTCATGCAGTCCACTGGACAGTCCAGAGCACTTCCCTGTGCTTAGTATAGATGGCAAGTCTTCAGTAGCAGCAGGCAAATGTTGAATTACTAAATTATGTCTGCAGCACTTCATATAATTATTGCCCAAGTGATGGTACAGCAAGATAAGCCCAGTGTCGACAAGCAGACTTTTCCACCTTCGGAGTTTGGTTAACAGGCTTGCTATTTTGAAATTCAAGAAAAGTCCACTCTCTCAGGAAGAATTTAAATAGAAAATTAAATGGGTTTTCATATTGCTCTGCATGACAGATTTTTTGTTAGCCTTCAAAGTCTGTATGATCTAATCAAGCATGTGGAAGCAAGATACATATTTCTGAGTGCTATAATATTTTGTTATTGTGGAAAATTGTTAAAGGTAAGTAGTTACCCCAAATGTTATTTTATTTCACTAAATATTCTGTGGATTAATAATACTGTATGTGGAGACAGTGGAACAGGAAGAGCTGAAATAATTTTTGTGTGGCTTCTCAGCTGGCTGCTTTCAGAGGGAACTCACTCTCTGGTTATTTTTTTCTTCCTCAAAGAAATGTATTTAGACAAGCAATGACTCCACAATTATGACTTGGCTAGAAATTACTGTGGCAGAAATTCTGTTTGGTCTTCCCATTCCTTTCTGATAAAGTGCAATTAGTACATCCCTTGACTCACTCTGTTTGTGGGCAGGGGTGTTGTGAGGGAACACAAGCTGCTACCACAGCCATTCTCTAAACATGCAGTTGGAAACGACAGCTCTGCTCTGCTGACAGAAAACATCAAAGCAACAAAACATGCTATTTTATCTGATGGGGGTAACAATATCTAAGCTAATAAAATGGCTGTCATCCCTGCCTATTGTATAGATAAGGAAGCTGAGGATGTTGGGTTGCTCTTTGTTGGTACGCCAAGTTGCAATTATCCTATGACAGAGCCCTTCTGGGCTATGATTGATGAAACATTTTGAGGGGGAAAGAGCCTTAATAAGTGAATTTCATTGGATTTGATGATGATATTGCTTGCACAATGGTTGGCAAAAACAAAAACATTTTGAGTGCAACTAGGAAAATGTAGCCTTATTTAATCTGCCTGAGATGTCCTTGCCACATTCATTTATTTGTATTTTATGTTGGATGTAAACAAGTCTAATTCTGAAGTTCTTGTGTTGACCTTTTCTGGCATTGAGATCAAAGTACTGTCTGCAATAAAGATGAGAAGACTTTAAAGACTTTGGTGGCTTGTCAGAGTAGGGTACGTTTAAACATAAAATATCACAACACAGCAGCCTTTGGCTAAAACAGGCACCAAATGAAGGTCTAAAGAAATTTGTTGCTCCTCAAAAAACCCATCATTATCTTGCAGTTTAATGGGCTAAAAGTGGGGCCTGCTTAGGAAACAATTTTTCCTTCTTGTCTGAGCCTTAACTCACAGGATGACTCTGCCAGCTGTCTCTAGCAGCTGTAACATGGATGTCACCAGTTAAGAGGAAAGGCATGCCCTTTCTTTACTCAAATCCCTATGTAGATTTTAGGACTGGTAAAACATTCCTCTGAACAATAGTCAACACTCTGTAAAATATCAGCCTTCCCAAAGTATGGTGCGCTGCCCCATCCCCAGCATGCCCTTTTCCCTGGCTCCAGCTGTTCTGTATCCCAGATCTTTCAGTGAGTCTCTGGAGAAGGTCCTGGGGGTTAACTTTACAGTGCCTGATCTGGAGCCAAGGCAGCTGGTGTAAGAATTTGAGCTCCAATATATTATTTTCTTATATAACAGCTTGACCATTTGAAAATAAATGTCTTTTTAAACACTATTTTTTGTGTCCGTAGTCTGAATTTAGATTTGAGGTGTAAACCTACTCTAAGTGAAAAGTTTAATGCTTAGAATAACATAAAATTTGCAACAATTCCAAGCACAGAGAACATTTCCCAGCAAACTGAAACTAGGATTTTCAGTACGTTGATCTTGTTAGGACTTCTGGAGCAAAATTGAGGCTATCCTATAGAACTGCCTGTACTGATGTATTCACAGGCCGGTGCAGAGGACAAAAGGCAATGACTTCTTTCGATGAATAAAACATTTGATACATGATATAATAGTTTTCCTAGATTGAAAACAAAGTAACCATCTTTACTGCAGCTTGCAGCACTTCACCACATTTCCAATAAACAGCCCAATTTTCAGGGATACTTAAAATGCTGCAGAAATCTACCCAAGGCTTCTACGAGTTCAGTTGATTCAATAATCGTAATATTTATCTTGATTATTTTTGCTTGAACTTAGTTTTAGGCACTTACTTTGAGGGGTTTATTTCAGTATGTGAGGGGAAGGTTCTTTTTGTATTTTTGAGTGATTTTCTTGGGAAGAAAGTCTTTAGCCTTTCCAACTGAGAACTTTGAAGCTGAGTAATACTCAGAGAACAATACTAGTAAAAGTTTCTTCAGTGCCTCCCTCTCAGATGGAACCTCAGCATGGCAGTCTGTGGGAACCTGTTGTGTTTTACATGCATTTATTCAGTACCTTATGACAACCCTCCTTTTCTATCATCTTAGTATGTAAATTATACTCCTCACTTTAACCAGTGGCAGCAGCGTTTTCTCTGGGCTTTGTAACTGGGACTTTTTCTCCAAGTGTCTGCTGAGCTGAGAGCGCAGTGCGGGATGAGCCAGGTCAAGCGACAGCGGGCAGTGTTAGATGATTTCAGTTTTTCTGAAATCATCACAGCCTGTGCTGTGATGGCCAGGCTAATACACCCTGGATTTAAAGGGCAAATTGACTTGGCTAGAGACCAGCACTCCTGTGGCATCACTGCCTGCGACAGGACCCTCCTCTGGGCTCGTGCAGCCCCCAGCGTGGCACACAGTGTGTCTCCCGTTGCCAAAAGATACACAGCATTTATACAGCACATCCACACCCTCCCGCCTGTCACTACTCCCAGGCACAAAACACACATAATAACACTTTATGTGGCAGGTTGTATTATGGCAGACAAACTTAAAAGTGCTTTCATCTCTGACTTGTGCCACATTTCAGCTTTATTCCATGGTGTAAGTATTACTTCTGTCCAAATTCTAGATATGCTTTTAATGGAAATTTATGGTTTTGCCTACTAAGTGTTTTGTTTCTTTGGGATAATAAAGTCCTTAGCCCCTGTTTCTGTGAATAAAAACCTTCACTAGAAAATTACAAATTTATGGAGACAACAGTGATTATGAATTAACAGGATATTTCAACCTACAATGTATTAACTAATGAAGAGTGGAGTTGTTAGTGTAGTCAGCAAGGGAAAAGTCACTTTAGATTGATTTAGGATGCCATATACTCTCCTCACACTCAAAATTCATTAAGAGATCTGAGTAGGTTAACTCATTCTGCTGTTTGACATGAAGCTAAAATTTTCCAGATTTTATGTCTTAGAAAAAAAAACTACAGAAAGAGCTACCCAGACTATTTGGCATGGGGAGACCATGAGTTCCATCACTTCAAAGCTGTATGTTTCAGGAGGGAGAGATGAAAGAGGAAATTTGGCCTTAAGATCAGTCTAGTTTTTGGAAGAGGTTGCTACAGAAAGGAGGAGAGCTAGATGCTTTTCAAATTAGCAAATTCCATTAAGATGATATTTGGCTATTATATGGGAAAACTATTATAATCGTCCAAATACCTGCAGCCTTTTAACTGAGCCAAGCAACACCACAGACCTAACTTCTCTTAAGTTTTATTACCTCCTGTTCCACTTCTATCATTACATTTAGCTTTAATTCACATCAGAAGAAAAAAATAAGGGCAGAGGTTTTGGGAGGTCCACAACATCAAAACCTGTATGATTTTATAGTGATTTTTTTTCTGAAATCATCCACTGGGGTCAGTCTCTGACAATATCACTGTCAGTAGTTAAGATGTTTTGACCATGGAGTTAAATACTTGCAGCACTGACAGTAGCTGGAAATACTTCAGTGGTTGTTGTTGTAGTCATTAGTCCAGCTGAAATAATGCTGGCATGTTTTCCCTCTGGGTAGAATTCCTCAGCCTAATTGTCTCCTCCTTGCCAGACCATATTTGATATCTTCAGGTTTGGAGACTGGATGTATTCCAGGAATTAATGGCCTTTCTCAGTTATAGATTGAAATTATTTCCTTTTGTGATTTGGTCTATTATCCAGAAGTGAAGCTATTGAATTCCAGAACATTTACATGGGATAACTCACAAATAGGAAAATATAAAAAGCACAGTCATCAAGCCACATGAAAGCTATGTGGGCCAATGTAGAAGAAGAATATTTCACAAGTAATTTTTGACTTTAAAAATAAAATAAATAAAATTATTATTCACTATTGTAGTGTCTTCTTCTAACGACCCAACCCTAATATTAGCTTAGAGCAATATAGGTCCAAGTGTTTCACAGAGCAGGATTAGGTTACCTCATCTAACCTCCTGAAGAGTGGCAATCAAATTTTGTCAAGATACCCTTGTCTTTAGTACTGTAACTTGGGTTTGACAAAAGTAAATAGTGATCTCTGTGTCTCTGATGCCCAGACCAGACTCCTTGAGGCACTTCATCCACTCAGAGCATAATTAGCCTGTGGTTTCAGAAATCAATGAACACTGTTCCACAATGGAAAAAAAACAGCTTCTGTAGTCACTGCTTTATGGCTTTCCATGTTGAGATACTGCTTCTCTCAATGAAATTTTAGCACATATTTTATTGTATTCTGCTTTTTAAATCCAAAATGGAGCATAGTACACATCTCAAAAGCAAGAAATGTTCTTAATACTGCTTCAGATATGTTACAGGAAATTATCTGCAATGAATTTGTCCTTTGGAAAAAAATGTAGCACAATGATACCTGGGCTTCTTAATATACTACCTATTTTTAAGCAGCAGATGCAAAAGCTGAACACTGAGGAGCCCAGTTGTCCTTTCTACATATCTAGCTGTCCTTGTTGTCCAAAGAAACTCTTAATGCTATGGCTCTAGATTTAGGATTTAGCGAAAATCTCCTAAGTAAAATTCAGTTCCTCTTTTCCAAAAATGCTGGTAAAATGGGAAATATAAATGGACAGAGTTTATCTTCCATGGACCAGGAGGGTAGTCTGGAAATGTGAGATGTAGGAATTCATGTTCACCCTGACCTCTAGCTTTGTGTTTCACTTGCTGTTTGATGGGTCATTGTTGAGGAAGCCAGAGAGATCACTGCCTCTGAGTGATACCCTCTGTAACTGTCTGTAGGAGACATCCATCTAGTAGCTTTGGGGATTTAGATGTGAACAGAGTAATCCTGCCGTGGTTATACTGTCTTTCTTTAGATGCATTTAACATCTGTTGCATGCAGATCGGATAGATCACAAGATTTGGTGCATGGTAATGTACAGCCTCTTTGCAGCTACTGGAGAATTATGTCCTCTACAAGAGTGTTTATGGTTCTAATGTAACATGCAAAAAATTCTGTCATACTGAGTTTGTGTTTCAGAAAGCTCTGCAAGCAGTGTTTTGAGAAATTAGTGCTGGAAGTAACAAGACCCAGGTGCATTGATAATTGAACAACTTTGAGTCTTATTTTCCTTAATATTATTATGCAGTGGCTACTGAAGTATTGGATAGATACGTGTACACAGAATAAGTAAATACTATGAAGAAAGAGTTAATGTACTCAAGACTTCACGCTCACATTCTGATATATCTACTTCCATGGATGGTGCTGATTCTATACCAGCATTATGGAAAATGGAAAATGCAATGGGAAATCTGCAAGAAATTAGAATGCAGATATTGTCTGGCTGTAGTTTGTTTTGGGTTTGGTTGTATTTCTGGTTTTCTTTGTTGTTTTTTTAATGCAGTTTTATTTGCGAGGCTGAAACAGAACTAGGGCTCCCATTCAGTTCTGCAGGAGGGGGCACAGTTATCTACTGGCAAATCCCTTTCAGTAGGGGACTGCTGTGCTGCTCACTTTCCTTTTAGCAAAAACATTCTGATTGTGCATGTCCTGTTTTACTTTTCAGTTAAAGGATGTTTTTCCGTGAAAACAAGCAAGTTAGCAACAAAAGTGAAAGCTAGATGGGAAATTATGTAATTTAATAACAGTGAAGTTTCTAAAACACTTCTGCTGGTAGCATTCAGAAAAACACTGACACCTGCACACTGCCAGCAGCTCAAATCCAGCATATCCCCATTCAGCTGCACTTCACTTTGTGTTAATTCCTTGTTTTGGAAGGAGGCGAACCAAGAAACTAATGATGTGTCTCAATTACATTCTGTCTAATCCTGAAGTAGCAAGCTTGACACAGGGTGTCTGCCAGGATGTTGAGGTTGGGTTTTGTAATTAAATCAGTGTGGGGTGAGGAAAGGAAGAGCAATGTGATCTTCATTCTTGACTTCTGCTCTTGGTAGGTTTTGCCCCTTTGCTCCTGTAATAGCAATGGCGGAGGTTAATGGGAGTCACTCCTTGGGCATTCGTGAGTTTGAGGTGAGGCTCTGTTATGGAAACAGACTTTTCACACACCTAAACCAAACGAGCATATTCACTTGGAAAGAAATGCAGAAAGAGTCCTGGTATTTCTGAGCCTGCCACAGGGAGCAATGGAGCAAGTCAACTAGGGGAAAGCCTGCTTCAGAATTAGATATGAACCTGAGCTTGTCCTTTAGTTCAAACACACCTGTCTGCACACTCTGGGAAGGAATTCAGCAACCCCATCTTAATTTCTGGCTCCCAAATGTACAATATGAACCACCCCAAACAAATGAATCCCATCAACTTCAATTAAAATTACCTTTACCAACCAGCTCTGTGCCTGAGCAGTTATTTTATGAATCATTGCAGAGCCCCATGTATTTACTCATTTGTGTCCATCACGGTGTGCCACCTGTGCAACGAGCTCACACGCCTCACAGTGTCACTGACGTTAAATATTTGATACTGCCCTTTGTGCTTTGCAGAGGCTCCCAGAGCAGCACAGGTGCTTTTGGGTGCTTCCAGCCCCAGCTGCCTGGCACAGTGGGAACACAGTGCTGCTGTTGCCATGTGACAGTCCAGACCCCAGGATGCAGTCCTGAGTGACTGAAGGATGATAAGCCCATATCCTGACATAGAACAGCACCATTTCTTATCATAGCCTTTGCTGCATGTTTGTAGCAAGTTTGATAAAGCTCATCAGATAATGCTCAATGTTCCCCTGCTTCAGTCAAGCTGTGTTTTCTTTCAGGTTCCCTTTCTTCACATCTTGCTCACCCACACCATGATGGCCCCACTCTGGATTTGATATACAAGCTGTAAAGTGCTGATGCATTTCCTGGCTGTGTTTTCTGAATAAATATATATTTTTTTGTTTTGAAATTTAGGGCAGTGTTGCCTGGAAGCTTCTATTCCCCCTTAATAAGACCATTTCCTAAGCTGCTTTGCTTCCATCTAATCTCTTGTGTGGGACCAAAATGTTTAGATTTGAGTGGTGACATCCCATTTATTCACATCCTGTCAGATGGGAGCATTGTGTTGTTTGAGTTCACAATATAGCCAACCAGGAGCTGCATGTGACTGGAACTGAAATTGGGATTATTTTTTATCCACTCCTATTAAGTATCTATTAGCCAGTTTTCCAAATAATTCACCTAGCCACAACTTCTCCCCTCAAAGACCAGTCTTGGAACTCCAGCAGACCATCTTCAACATATGTTGGGCCTTTTTCCCACTGTACTTACTCTGCTAAAAATCTCTCTCTACTCCTTTAGCATTGCATTTTAACAGCTCGTCAGACGAGCTTCTCAGCTGGTAAATTAATGCCATGTTCTTGGGAGAAAGGCAGAAGGGGATTCTGAGCACTCCAGATACAAGGACGTCATGGTCTGCTACCCTGAAGAGTGAGTGGCAGTTCCTTGTCCCTTGTGCCTAAGCTGCCACTTGGGCTGTGCCCAACACCCACGCCCTTGACAGGCACCTGGGACCCTGCTCTCCACACACAGGGGATGCCTGACCAGCTCCGAGTTTTGCCTGCAGTAGAAAGGGTGAATCTTCAGAGCACTCCCAGGTCTTTCCCTCATGAGCCAGTCAGGGAAGGGGTGTCAGTCAGACAATAAATAACTTGTGGTCTGGACACCCAAACTGATGCTCTGCACTGGCAGCTCTGAAGTTTTCTTGCTGGATCTCTGTTGGTCAGTAAGGCAATGAGGTCTCTTGTGGGAGAGCAATGGGAGGGTGTTGATGCACTGCATGGAGACCTCTGCTCTCCAGAGGTGCAGGGGAGGAAGCGATGGGAGAAAAGTGCGACAGAATCATTCAATATTTATTCCCTCCTTCAATTATTTAATCCCCCTTTTACTTCTGTTTCACTAATTTAGGCACCTTGCTCCTTTTTGTTCTCAAATTCTTGCAGATGCCTCTCTGGGTAAATGGTTTGTTTCCAGTCAGGGACTAGTACCTTTAATGATATATACCCCAACACAACCCCATTCTTCACATATGAGTGATCACAAATTATGGATTTCCTTTTTCTGGTATTTCAAAAGTGTTGAAAAGGCAGGACGTTCTGTGTGGCTAAACAAAATGACAATTTCATCACTGGCACTTAACCAATAATAAATGCTGTTCATGTTTAATTTATAATGTCTGGAAATACTAGCAAGAGATGAGGGAAACAGTTTAGATAATGTATTAACCCCTCCAAACCTTGTCCATTCTCTGAAACTCAACCTTAATGTGACTTTAACATGTAGGAAACTTTCCTTTTCTCCTTCTTTTAGACTGTTCTGTCCTGTTCCTTAAACTGGGACTAAGGGAATCTGTTGTGAGGCCCTTTAGTTCATCCAGACATGAATGAACTGCTGATCTGAAATCATTCCTTTATATACACATAGCCTGTGAAGACGTGAGAGAAAATATTTGTTTGATGCATTAAGACCTTACAGGAGACCAGCTAATTGCAGAGTCACCAAGTTAAAATTGGTTAAAAGCTCCTGCCAAGATACAACACCCCAAGAAGGCATTGTGAAAAGCTCTTGAAGGTGGTAGGGAAATGTGAAATCTCAACAAGGCAGAGCTTGCAGTGGCAAGATTTCCTATGCTGCAACTGCATGGTTCCCTGCCCAGGTGTAGGACAAAGATGAATCAGGCCCATTATGAAAGCAATTCATATTTAAATGAGATTTCCAGCCCAGTTTCTACAGTCTCAAGTGGTTATTCTAAGCATCTGCTCTTTCATGCTGATTTAGACCAAGCTCGAATGCTGAATCTTTGGAGAATCATAAACAAATTGTGTTAAATTGCCATTAATGGAAACAAATCACAAGAAAGGAAAGGCAAGGTTGTTAACGGCATTGCTGTTCTTAACTCGGGCTTTGATGGCAGTAGGTGCAGTCCTGCAGCACAGGACTGATGTATGTAAAATCACCCACTGTTCTGAGACCTCCAGACAAGCTAAGCACAGCGGGGGGAGTAGCACTGGAATTTGTTTTACAGGAAGCCTTTCATTTCCTTGCTTTTGAGGGGTTAAGTGAGGCACTTCAAGCCCTGTTCTCCCATGAGGCCTACACTAGGGAAGGGTAGTTTTCGTGGCCCCCAGGGGCTCCACAGCAGCTCTGGCAGCAGAGGCTACTGTCAGAAAACAGCCGGATGCAATGAATCAATGTATTCCCCAGCCACCCTGGCTGCGTTTCCTTCCTAGCCACTGCTCCCCACCTCTCAGACTGCTGTGTCCGAGATACTGTGTCCATCTTGATAGATGGGTATGCCCCAGAGGCCTCCACCCTTGGTTTCCACCGATAGGTTTCCATGGATTAGGGAAAAATTAACTGTTGATGTTTTAATTGCACTATCTTTATGTCATGCGGGGAACGCACTAAATAGAGCGTGCATATATTGTAGTGTAAGAGCTGCTTGTAGCCCTTAGTAGCACCAGGCTTCACTAAACTTATGAAAATCACAGCATCGGGCCTATGCTTGCTCCATGTGGCTTTGGGAAAACTCAGCTTAACAAATTCAAGCTCTGGTCAGGAGTCTTTAATATTCCCTTCATTTCTACAAAAATCTCATTTTGCATGGATTGGGGTGGACTGAAAATGCACAAATCATTCTTTTTAACTTTGGTTTTCCACCTTATTTGTTTGGGAGGTGTTTTCCACCTTGTTGAAGGGAGGAACAATTTATTTCAAAATTTATAAAAAGTAAAACAAGGAAAACTTCTCTGTGGTTGTGAATCAATGTGACAAGTTTCACCCCAAAATTAACTCTTTATATTATATGTCATCATATCATCAAAAAGTCTATCAGAGATGTGCCCAGTGCAATGAAAATCTTTCATAGCTGTTTGATAAATCCACTACCAAAAGAGTTTTCTTCAGGATATCTTTCATGTAAATATGTAAACAGTATTACAAAAATCTTCTATCCAAAACTGATGACTCAAAGAATTTTCCAATGTTTGTCACAAAAAAAAAACAAAACAAATTATGTAATTTTGTAGCTGTTTTCCAATTGTAGGTTATAATTTCATAACCACACATTATTAAAATACCATATATTTACCACATATGACATGATAAATCTTGCACTTTAAAAGGGATATGGAATACAACAAAGGAAATGTTTCAGGTTGTTTCTCTTCCTCCTAAAATCTTATCAGATGCCTTTAGCTTCCAAGTGCATCATGACCCTAAAATCCAAAAATCATTCTTCCTTTTTGTATTGGTATGTTTTAAAGTTTCTAAAAGAATTTAATGCTCTCTATACAAAAATGTACTCATATTAATGAGCACAAGTGTTTTAAAACAAAACTAGCTCAAATCAAAATGGAGCTCTAGAGGGGTATATCAGTTTGGTTTTTTTTTTTCTTTTTTTTTTCTGCTTTTGAAAATCTATAATACATTCTCAAGAGAGTAGTAGAGGCATGATTACATTACATTGATTACTATAACAGCAGTTGATTCTATCTAACCATAATGACATTTATGTACAGTAAAATACACACTAGCTGTAATTTTAAGGTAAAAATGGAAAATTGATTTTATTATACAACTCTACCATGTAAACATCCTACCAGTATTCAGGTACACATTCCTGTATCTCCCACATATCTTTGAGTTGCTCAACACAAATTTCCTTGGAAATTATTTATAACCATCCTTATATTTTGATTGGTAATGATAAGATTTTAGAGCAATCCAAATCATAGAACTACCATGTAAAAAAGTAACTAACCAAAAAAGGAAAGCAACCCAAAAAACCAAGCCTAGAAAGCTGCTCCAGGGCCCCACTGTCATTTCTGAAGACAGTGCAGCTATTCAGGAAATGCCTTGTGTATCAAACAGACTTGAATGCAACATTACCATTTAGCCATGATAATTAACCTTGTCATTTGGCTAGTCATGTCTCCAAATTTTTCATAATTTACTGGAGACAAAAAATCTTTAAAGCAATGTGTACTCCCGAAATACTGCCTGCAGTGTTCAGTGAGTATCTGTGCAGCATTAAATGCACATGCTGTAATTAAATTAGATAGCAAGAAAGTAGGTGGATTATATGAGTGCTGTCACTTAAAGCATCCTTTCTGCATAGGCAGAAAATTTTGTTAAAAAACATGTTTTCATCTAAAAATCCCATTGTTTTTTCCTGACATCCTTTAAATCATAAATCCAATGACATTATAAATCATGTAAAATTTGGAATATGACTTTAAGCCCCGGGCTCCTCATTGGAGAGCTGTCTGAATAAAAAATTCGGTTCTTTACACAGAGAACTCGATAATTTTGCCATCATTTTTTATCTTATAGAATATTTTGTGTAAAAAGGAATGTTTAGATAGAGTGTATATGAGAATCCTTTCTAGTTTTTTCAAACTTCTTCTCTTGCCTTTCTCATTAACCTAGTGGTTTTCCATAGCCTACTTACGTCAGAAACTTTTACGTCATTAATTTCAATGCAAGCAGGATGTGGTCCAGTAAATTATCCCCCAGCACAGTCTGCTCAGTATTTCTTTAGACCATGGGAAGAGTGAAAAGAAAGCTCCATATGAATTTAACTCTGTAAAATATTCATTCTTGTGTTTGCAGTGTAAGTTACTGATGTTCTTCAATGTTCGAAATGTTTCTGTAATGATCTGAAAGATCTCTCAATAAGCAAGTTTACCAAGGCCATATAGTCACCATTAAACCCCTTGCAGACATCATAAATATTGAGGAAAAACACCAATAATCCAGTGAAGTTATTTAGGCATAATTCTAGAGAATTTGTTGATAACCACTGTATGAGTCATTCTAATATTGCTTATAAATCCTTTGGACCACTTGAAAAAGGCAATATTGCTGGACATCAAGGACTACAGTTGAACTCCTAGAAAAAAGTCCAAAAGAAATGTTCTTGCATGTAGCCTTTAGACTCCTTAGCTCTGTTATTCCTCTACTTTAAATCAAGTCCTGCCACCATCAGTGACCTTCTACTTCTCATCTTCCAAGACTACAATCCCATGAGCTTTCCAAAGTCAACACATACTCTTTTCTAGAATCTGTAATATTTTACTAAGACCAAATTTATTTTACAACTATAATGGGGTAGTACATTTTGTTTCTGTTGTCACTAAATGCCAGGGTCTGGGATCAAATTTGGGTTGCAAAGGAGTCAGACGCACACAAAATACATTAGAAGTGGACCCTGTAATTAAGGTTTGCAAAGTTTTCTGGGACCTGGTCTCTGCAATGCTACGTGACAAACCATATTTTTCATATTCTCATGCTTTTTTTTTAACTGGGATCAACATCACACTTTTTCCTCCCTATCGTAATTCCACTTACGTTAATTAGGTTTTACTTTGGCATTCTTTAAGATCCAAATGATACACATCCTCTGCTGTATTCTCATAAATACTAAGGCTGTTGAATAAATATTGTTGATGTGTGTTGGCACAGTGCTTTTATACTTGGATTCCTCATTAAATTACATTACATTTTAGTTTTAATGAGCATAATCCATTTGATACTGTTGACCCAAATTCCCCTGAGGAAAACTGCAGCTCTGGATTGATATTTGCATGTCTGAGTCAACTGAGTCACATTCAAAATTATGTCAGACTTCAAATCTCAAAAAATGTCCTGTTTGAGTTACGCTGGGGGTTGTGACTAAGTTATACTCCAGAAATGTATTCTTCCAAGGCTTTTTGGCTCTTGCTCTACTTTAATCTTGTCACTGCCCCAGCTTACGTGACACTTCCCTTATCTGCATCCTATCTCTGTAAACAGCTTATGAGAACACTGACCATCAGGAAGCAGGAGCACCTTTCTAAAGCTCATCCTTGGGTGTCTTTTCTGAAATCATATTTCTTCTCCCTGTCATGCTCCTAAATCATTTCTCTTCTGCAATAAATTCTTATTTCTCTCCCTGCTAGAATTCCTTCCTGTCATTCATCATGTTATGAGTACCTTTTGCTTGAGAACAGGAACAAAATCCCAGTACATTTCAGGAAGTTTTTAACTCTTTTCCTTTCTCATGATGTAGAAAATAGAGAATTCCACTCAAGAGTGCCACCTTCTTTGGGAGACTTTCATTGATTTTTTGTTTCAAAGTTTTGGGGTACTTCAAAAAATGGGCTAGATTTATCAGTATTGTGAGTGTTTCTCTCACTTTGATAAGTAGTGTGCCTGGATAAGAAAGCTTTTGAATTTTTTTTTTTATTATTTTTTTTTCAGTTTGGTCTTAAAATTATTCAAAAGACAACAGAAACCTTGGAAGATTTTGGAGAGGAAATGGTTTTATTGAATCATTGCAGGAGATTAACTATGCAGTTCAAAGCATGACTTTATGATTTTGTTTGACCTTTGATTACAATTCCTGGATCCCCATGCTCATAAATGACAGCACATGCTGAGGCTCTGTAGAGATGACAGTCTCTAACTTGTGTATCTCACTCCTTTTCACTGTGTCATAGGAGGCCTGGGATTAGCCCTGTAAAATTGTTCATGTGAGTCTTCAGGTGCAATAATTATGACTTCCAGAGCAATTGCTAAGAGGTAAGGCTCAAGACATTAATCTTGCTCATCTCTTTGTTAAGACCTTTGGGATAACTAAGAAAAAACAATATACTTGAAGACTCAGGCCAGCCAGTAGCAGAAATTTGTAAGTCTGTTTTCCAGTAATGCTGAAAATACCACAGAAAGTCTTTTAAAACAGGTCATAAGAAATGTGCATTTAGCTATAGTGGTTCTGCTTAGATGTCAGAGAATGAAGGGGGTGATTTCTTTACATCCTTTTGACCTCTGTTTTTTATAATTCAGAATTCCCAGACACATCCTCAGAGTGAGCTTCTACCTGTAAATTTTTGGATAGGAAAAAGATGTTATCAATTACAACCATGGCAGAACACGCACTTGTCTCAATCCTGTATTCCAAGTGCACATCCAATTAAACCATTCATTTCAGTAACCCACGGATTCTCTCACTTGTTGATTCACACAGGATGAGGGCAGATGAGTGCTGCTGAACACCTGATTACATCCTTGGCAATGGGAAAACTATATGGACGAATACCAAGACTTATACTAGTGAAATACCAGAGCCAAATTAAGCTTCTACAATACTGCTTTCTTCAGTCATCAAATGTAAATATATTTCTCCATAATTTGTGTCTTGCAGATGATAATGAGTGTGAAAATGCTACTCAGCCTTGTGGAGAGCACGCCAATTGCACAAACACAGAGGGAAGTTATTACTGCACGTGTATGTCTGGTTTCAAACCCAGCAATGGTCAACAAATTTTTGTTCCTAACGATGGAACCTCCTGTGTGGGTAAGTTGCTACTGTCTGCCAGACAGCTTTACATTGTCACTCTTCTCTTATGGCTTCTCTTAATTATAGAAACCTAGCAAAATGCTTTCATATTTGTGAAGTTTGGAGTCTGGGTATAACATTCCCACATTTTGGACTGGAACAGGATTTCTTAATATTCCAGTTCAGGCCCACACTTCTCCCTGACAACAGAGCAGCTGCCACTGCTTTCAGTGACACCTGAATCTTGACTCTGCTTCCAATATATTAAAATCCACGTCACAGATTTGCACAATAAATATATAGTTAAGGCAACATAGAAATCACCAATTCACCCATTTATGCCACTGTTTCACTGGTCTGTGAGCAAGGTGGTCACATTCTCAGAAAAAAAAAGTGACAAAATATTCTGCATTCAGATCTGGATCAACAAAATTCTCTATAAGTTTGAACTAGTGTACTTCAAATATCTTTTGTTTGGAAACTTGGTTAGGATACTTTTGGTAATTTTTCAAGTGTGATGAAAAGCAACAAGCAAGATCAGTGGTTATCTTACCTCCTGTGCCACTCATTAGCCTCTGCTTCTGTAGCAGTTGAATGGAACATGTTCAAGATTACAGGGGGGGAAAGGTTCTCTGGAAAAATCTAATTTCTGAACAACCATGCAATCCTTTAGGATTTCCTCTGAATGGAAGAACTGTAACTATTTCTCTTTTTTCAAACTCCTGGTAATTTTCTCTGTATGTTGCAAAAGTCCTCAGGGAATGGGAAAATGAGAAATAAATCTATTGCCCTTTACACCTTTATGCTGACTGTGTCTCATTCTAGGTATGTCTCCTGTGAGCTTGTGAGTGCTGACAACCTCTCTTCTCACTGCTCTTAATATCAGCAGAGTGGTTGCATATTAAGCCAGAAAGTGATCTAATGGACATTTCTTGCCCATTGCTCACATCCATATAAAAGTGCTTTGCTTTATCCAGCTGCTATGAATCATTCTTAAATTAGCTGGGATGGAGACAGTTAGCACATTGAGCTGTAAATATTCTCACCATTTCTGCTCCAGGTTTTGATTTTTTACATTATGATATTTCCTCAGCCTCAGAAGTTTGTCTTCAAAGTTATTTCTCTGACTGTTTTTGTGTCACTTTAACTTCTTACTCTTAGCTTGATAATTTCTTTTTTCCCTCTTTAGTGTGCAGATTGATCTTTTTTTATCCTCTAATAGAGTTTAGTTTAGTACTTCTTTTTGAATATCCATGTGGAGGAGCCAAGAGCTTTCAAAACACACTGAAATAAAAAATTACCTGTGGGCACCTTTTTTCATTAAACAAGTGTACCAATTACTTTACCAAGATGTGAGTCCTAAAGACAACCTTTTGATCCACAATTAATTTTTTTTCCTTATCCATCAGGGAAACCATAATAGGATATTTTGTACCCAATAGTTCTGCTGCTACAGGCAGCAGATATGACTTGCACACAAGCAGCTGACATTTGTGTATTCAGCTGAAGCATCAACATTTCATTGTAAATAGAGTGCAAGTATTTAGTACAAATCAGAGGACAGAACTACCAGGTATCCATCCTACACAAGTCTATAGGGCTCCACAATATATTTTTAGATTCTGCAAAGTCTTAAATCTTCTTTTTAATATGTGTATATATGTACATGGCAGTAACTTTAAAACTACAGTGGTTGAATTTTGGAGAGTATGCCATTATGAACCCTGTTTGGTTTTGCCCTCAAACCTACCTGAGTTTCCAGTAGTGCAAGTCTGGTACATAACCGTGTGTGTGCAAGTCACTTTCAAAGTCCATGAACATTCATGTCTGCTCCCTCTTTGGAAACCACAACAAGCTCCCAAGTAAAAAGTAATAACTTTCCCCAAGGTAGTAGATCAAAAGAAATCTTGGGACAACAGCTTTGAGAAATGTTGGTTCACCCTTAATCCAGTCAGAATGCTGAGTTTTGAGTTGAGGG
Organism: Promerops cafer; assembly: GCA_013398275.1. Classification (NCBI taxonomy): domain Eukaryota; kingdom Metazoa; phylum Chordata; class Aves; order Passeriformes; family Nectariniidae; genus Promerops; species Promerops cafer. The sequence goes on along the minus strand of VZSE01005712.1, from coordinate 1,892,643 downwards.
TCAAAAGTATTTCACCCATGTTATGAGGTAGAATTGGTGAAGAGATGACAAAGAAAGAGGCAGATAGAGGAGGAACTGGACAGTAGGAAGGGAAAGAGAGAAGAAGAAAAGGATAAAGGAAATGGAGAAGAAAAAAATAAGAATGCAGAGATGTACCATTTTCTGAAGACATTTTTCTGCTATCCTGAAAGTGAGCTATTAAAATCTATTTTTTGATTTATGTAAAAGCCATACTTTTCCTTAGACTTCACAATTTATTGAATGTTCAGCTGCAGATAAAAAAGTGAAATAGAAACCTGCTTTTTTCACCCCAGTCAACAGAGTGAAAACATGAAAATGGCCATCTGTGAAATGAAAGTGACATCCACGCCACTCTGCCTTTTCTGGGAGCATGCTATTAGCTCCCTTCAGGTGTTTCTGAGAGCACTGGGAAGGCACCCATTCTCCATCTCACCCTTTGCTGTGACAAGGGAGCTGTACAGTGGATGGAATCTGGCGTTGGGTCACGTTGCTAACTTTTCTTTTACCTTTGCCATTCATAGCCTTTTTCATTTCTACTTTGTGTTTGCTGCTGCCTTCCACAGTATGGAGACACGGGGAGGGAACATCTAGTCCTTTGCAATTGGACTTTTCAATCACTTGCAAGCTACTAATAAGCAGAAGGTATAATGTAGACATCAAGCTGTCTTGACTGGCTGGTGAAGAATCAAAGCGACGTAGGTACAATCCTGTAATTGGCAAGACTGAACATAATAACTGTTCTCCGTACTTTTAATTTAATTGGAATTTCCTTGCCTGCTGCAGTAAATGAAGAGTGACAAAGCACAGAAATAAAATAAAAGGTTATAAATCTATTTTCACACTAGCCTAAGTGGTGTTGGTGATATTATTTTTCTGATCGCAGCTATTATAAAAGCTTCAAAGTTCAGCTCCAGGATTTGTTTTGAATATTTACTGAAAGGCCAGGACTTTTTTTATAGACCTATGGCAAGTGCTCTTCTGTTTAAAAAGCTGCTATTCTTGAACCTTTGCTCAGGAATGCTGTCTGTGAAGACTGCTCATGCAAGCCTTGGCAGCCCACTCCTGCTCCCACAGCACAGCAAGGAGAAGAGTTTGGGATCCTCACCCCAAAGCTCCACTAAAATTGGATGGCTGAAAGCACTGACAAGCTGTTGTCCATGTGTGGTCCAACAATTGCATATTTGGTTAAAAAGGCATAATTACAAGAAGAAACAAAAGCCTACAGCTACTGCACATAGCATTTTAAAGCAGGAACTTAAAAGCTGCATTCCTGCAGCAGTCACAAACTGTTGGCTGACCCTGACAATCTCATTGATTTAAAAGGGGTAGGAAGCTGATTAGTACCTTGCAAGATCAGGCATATTGCCTTTTAATTTTGTCATCCAGGAGTTGTTTTCTTCTTCTGGAAACAGTAAATTAAATAGGCGTGAGATGGACTCATTCCATATGGACAACTCAACTGCAGAAAGCCAATTTGCACATACTCAACAGGGTGTCTCTATCAGACTTTAAATAGCAGTTCTGTTGCCAGAGGTGCACCAAAATACTTGAATTTCTGCTTTTGTTTTGGATAATCCTGACTTCTCATTAAAATCTCTGTTACACTTAATATCTGACATAATTACAAAAAGAATTTGCATGACTGCCCAATAATAACAAATAAATTATTTACTGATCTAAAAGTTTATGAAAAGAAAAGTGTCATGACAATTTTAAAACACTTGGATCAGTAAATCATATGGAAACCTGATCCTTAGTAACAGTATTCTCAGAAGCATTCAAATATTACTTTTTTTATTTATAGGTTGTTGTAAGTTTTGGCAAGGATTGTTGTCAATTGATGGTGTTTTAGCACTGCGTTACATGATGAATGGCTTGTTCAGATGTACATGTCCTCCATGTAGCTGAGAAGGCCAAAGAAATCTTTGGTTTAAGGGTGATGTGTTTCCTTGTTAGACAAACTGGCTTTGTCATGATTTTCACCCTTGCCACTTCATTCAACATCTCTCTGTCTTACAGAGTCACACAACAAGGCACTGACAGACTCTCACTTGTTTCAAGCAGAGCTTTATAATTTACTGATGTGAGAGGTTATTTAAATGCCAAGAGTAAGAACTTTAGCCTCATGTCTTTAAATGACAGCATTTAATTTTGAGGTATCCTGTGTGTAGCACTATATCATGCTATTTTCCTTCCCTTTTGCCAGATTGGTTCATGTATAATGTGGCTAGCTCCATAACTATGAATACTGAGGTCACAGAAACTATACAAATACAGATAATGCAAAACTCAGTTCCTTAAAGAGAAACATTAGCAGTTTGGGGCATTAAATAAGGAAATAAACTATTGTCCTAATGCAGAAAATCATAATTTAACTTCCTACTTTAAACTTCCATGCTGGCACCAAGCCATTTAAACATATTGCTTTCTTGGTGGCTCTCCCTGCAGAGCAGTGGTGGCTGTGCTGGGGAGGGCAAATGCACCTCCAGCCCCACATCTCCTTCCCGTCCGTGCTGGAGCCTGAACGGCTTTTCCACAGCAGCTTCTGAGCTTCAGGCTCAAAACACAGCATATCAGGTGCAAATCAGAGCCAATGGCTCACTGAGAAAAACAGAGATACGAAAGTGAGGTGGGACTTCAGCCTTGAATCCCGGGGAGATCTCTGTCCAAGCAGACAGATGGCCCCCAGGTATCCTTCAGGTTTTTTTTGGCATTCCCTTGATATATCCATATACATGCAGTATATCTTTCCATTTTTCAATAATAACCTAATTTCACATGCATTATTGCTCTTTTTTGTGCTCGTTTTTGAAAACCACCAAGATTCTTGTATCAAAAACAGAGTGTGAAACTAGTTCCTACATGCTAATAGTGTATTTCCAGCCACCCACTATTGTCTTTCTGCTTGTCTGTTAACACCCTCTCTGGCTGAGCAGAGGCTGCCTACCAATTCAGATAGCTCTTCTCCTCCACTGAACAATTAAACACTTCTCCTTTTTTCACCAATTTCTTTCCAAAACTAAGCATCATACCCGTTCTTGACTGGAGTTGTCATCCTCTCTCCTCCATTCCCTGCACTGTTTTTCCTTCAGTTGAGTTCTCAGGCTGTTACTTTAAACCCACTCATGTACCACTTCATTTTTCAGATATACCTGTCCCAAAGCTCTTCATTTTTTCTCCTTTCCAGCACAGCACTTCACAGTCCATTACTTCATTCTCCAGAATTATTTGGTATAGTTCCCAGTTTGCTTTCTCCATTGAGTTATTTGATCTTTATCCTTAGCCAGCCAAATAATGCAAAATAATCGGTACTCCAGCCAGGGATTTAGTACCCAGCTCTCCTAAATTGATCAATTCATAGATTCCCTTACTGGAATTCATTGGTTTTGCTCCTGGACTATGCCCCACCCAGTTACTGAACTTGTCTACCTAATGGCAATTTATTTAGAAGCACAAAAGACATTTTAGGCAAATGTAATTTAAATGCGGATTAAAAAAAAAAGGATATGCAAAGCACTTTCAAGGGCACAGAGTTTAATTCTTAGATTAACAAGATAGACAGAGTGAGCTTTTGCAGTGTCTTTTTAAAGCTGCAACTTAAAAGACAAGTCTGCAGGTTGCTTTTTCTTTTTCTTACTGAACTGAGAAAATCTATTTAGTCTAATCTCTGAAAAATGGATTTCAGATGATTTGCATCATGCCAACCATTTTGTTATGATAGAATTAATATGGTTTTAAAACATGAGCAGTGTAGTATTATATAGCAATAAATGTGGTGGTATAAAAATATGATCAATTATGATTTATCCTTCTAATCCTTAAGTATTATAATTGGCAGGGGTTTTGCCATTGAGATTGTGGGTTTAGTTTTTCATTTTTTATATTTCATAAATTTTATTATTAAACTGCTTGTAGTGTGCGGGGCTATTATCAACAAAGCAGCAAGGTGTTAGTCTGTAAATACTTAATAAAAATTCAATTTCTCACAATATTTGCAGATGTAGATGAGTGCAGCAATGAAGGAAGTGTTGCCTGTGGAGATCATGCAAAATGTGAAAATGTGGATGGAGGGTTTAACTGCTCCTGTAAGGAAGGTTATCAACCATCCACAGGAAAATTGCAGTTTAAGCCAAATGATGGCACTTCCTGCCAAGGTACATGATATTATAAAGGTTTATGTGTTATTATAGAGATACATCTTCTGAGAAACCCACCAGTGCCTATTTATCTTCAGTTAGATTAATCAGCAAGACATGAAAAAGAGGCAAGGCTGTGGCATCTACAATTTCTGAGAATAGAATAATTTTATAAATGTATTTTTGCTAAACAGTGTGATGAGATCCATTTGAAATAATGGTTACCTACTCACAGTTGTCAGATCTGTACTCCTCTCTGTAAATTTGAGCTGGCTCTACTCCACCTGTGGAAGTCCCATAAAAGGGGCCAAACTCTCTACCTGAATAAAAGAGCTCATTCCAATCCAATGCTATAATTTTGGCCAAGATAAAATCTTTGTAATTGTATCTTGAGAATGGAATGCTGTGTTTTGTATGCATAAATTCAGAATGCTGGTGGTTTGGGGAATGACCTAGACAAGAGCTTTTGCAATTAGTATGTATTAAATATTGATTGAACTTCAAAGTATAATTAGTTTCCCTTTTTATTTTTACAGAAAATCCAAAGGCCAAGTGTGAGTTATTCAAAGACTGTATAGCTGAGCATATTAATAGAACTTTAGCCAGAGTAAGTAGCATTGGTTTGTAGATTAATTTTCAAATCCTTTAATTGTTTCTGTTTGAAACTGCTATTTCAATTATAATAGTTCTTAAACAGTTTTTAACAAAGGCTTGAAGCATACAATTGAACTTAAGCATGTTTACTGAAGGCTTTTTAATAATTTCAAATTATTTGAACTGGGTTGTATGTTCTACTCATGATAATAACTTGCTGGGAATCTGCGTGTTCTCTTTCCAGCAAAGTGAGTCATGATGCATGAAAAATTCAGAAGTGTGGTAATCACTCAGCTGTTTCTGTAATTTCTGGAGTCACACACTGCTGCATTTACTGATATGCAATTATTTGCTTGTTCAGAAGGAAGGCAAGATAGCTTACAAAAGTAATGTCAACAAGTGACTAAATAGAGAAGGGAGCCTTAACATCTTGGTATGCTGGTTTATTTACTCCTCAAAGGCGAGTGTGTAAAGTGATACAGGATTTATAGAAACGAATTCTCTGTGGCCAGAGTATTTTTCACCAGAAAATACGTTTTTTTTACCAGAAACAGAAATTTCTGAAGCCAATTAAAAGTATAATAATGAATGAACTATCCACTATTCTATAGCTACAGTATTGTCTAATTTTAAAGGATAAATGAAGCATAAGCATAAATAAAGTAAAAGCAATTGTATATGTTTGCATTTAATATTAAGACATTTGATTAAGTTACTGGATTCAAAAATATATTATTTTAAAGAATTTTATTAACCTAGTGTTACATGTATGTTGTGTTAACATACTTTTTATGTTTACTTGCAACACATTATATCAAATATAATACCTGCTTATCACACTTAGGTGCAAAGCCATGGTAAATGTTACAGCAGAATCTTAGAGTGAGATTTTTTAAAAGGTATACTCAAACTAAAATTAATAGTTCAAAATACTTTTGTGAAAATAAATGTCAGAATTTTAGCCTGTTTTCCAGTTCTGTTCAGTCACAGTCAAAGACAAAGCAAGCCCCATAAAAGCTGTTCAACAGCAGAGAGTAGAGATCATACAAAATCAGATGTTGAGTGTTTTATTAATTAGATTCCAGAATTGTTATGTAAGAATTCTTCTCTTATTCAGCCATGAGACTGAAATGTGGAACGTTAATCTTCATCTCACACTCTCCTGCCTATATTTTTAAACTAGCTGTTTTATGTAAGTGCATTTAGCAGTTTATAAGCTGAAGCACTGAAGGAGAAATAGGCAGTACAGTTCACTCAACCACACGCTTTATAATTTTCATTTGAGAAAAAACAACTAAAAAAATATACAAATACTTCCCATCTGCTCTCACCTCTTCAGTTAAATTTTAAAAGAAAAGTCAATAGATTAATACAGAAGCAGAATAATCATATCATAGATATTTAATTATTTTTGAGGAACATTTACTAGTTCACTTCAGGATAAATAAAACTTAGCTGCTGTAGGAAAAAAATGTGCAATGATAGCACATGATTTTTTTTAATCATGGTTGCTTGTGAAGGTTATACTAGGCATGTGTAATATCAATAATTTATAGGTCAACCTGTTGATTGAGTAGGGGTGTTTTGCACAAGTGTCCTATAAACGAGTATGTTAATTAACAAAAATCAGCCTATTGGGTTCATTTTCACATGCTTTATTGGCTTCATGCATGGGTTCATTTTCATATGGCTTTATTTGTTTCATTAAGATACGAATTCTGGCATTTTTCAGATTAGTCATTTAAAAACACCTCTGGAGAAGTTGCAAGAAATTAATAAAAATACTTTGGGACCACTTTTACCTGTAGAAGTGGTTTCATATGTTGAAGCACTGTCTTACTCGTCATGGAACACCGTGAGTGACTCTGACAATGAAGCCCTTCACAACACCACCATTAACGTGAGTGGATCAAGCCTTGGAGCTGTGGGCTTTATCCTTATTCCAAAGACAGCGTGTGACCTTTCTCAAACACATGCTTTTGCTTACAGGTTTTGGTCAACACTGTAAATAATTTTTTACAAAAAGACAAAATTGCAGTCTGGGAAGCTCTACCTGTAGACAACCAAAGGCGGAGCCTGACTAAGCTGCTGCACACGGCAGAGCAGGCGACACTTCTCATGTCACAGAGCTTCAAAAAGACAGCCCAGCTGGATGCTAATGCAAGTGACATAGGTAAGATAAAGAAAATTATTCTAAGATATACTTTAGATGTGAATTAAACTGGGGAGTTTTTCAACACAATTATGAAGATTAGAAATGTGAAAGACACAGGTGTTAATTTGTATGATTTTTGTAACTAACACCTGACTTTCAGTGCAGGTATCATAATTTTCAAAGACTAAACCTTTGAGTCCAGAGTAAAAAATAAATTGAGAGTCTGTGGGAACTTATTTTCATATTCTCTTTAAATCTCTCGTTACAGCCATACTTACGCAGTCCAGATTCATTTTATAAGCACAAAATTATCTTCTGCATCTTGTGTGTATAAAAAACACCAGTGGAACAAAATTTGGACTTGCTCTCTACAGGTTTTTTTGACTCTTTTTAGTTCAGGATAGTTATTATAAATGAACCTGGAATAAGGATTGTACCTAGTGAGTTTAGTCTTGAGTGGCTTTATCTCAACAGGAATTTCCTATTTTAAGAGGAATTCCCCAGGAGGAGAATTTGTTAGTCTCAACTGCACCATTTTGCTCACCTACCTTCTCCCTGTTGTGCTGGTGTCTTCCCACCAATACCTGCTGATTTTTGCTGTGGTAATAGTTTTACCATTCCTTCACTGAGAGCGGAGTAAGGCTGACACTAGCCACTTTTGAAAATCCTGATAAAGCAAGGCTGATTCCTTTGACAATGGCCACTCTTTCATCTTTATTTTTCTGAATGTCCCCAAACTGTATGTGATCTGGTTTCTTATTTTAGATTTAGTACAGCCCTTTAGTGTCTCTCACCAGCTCGCTGTTTTGTGTGACGACTTGATGAGAAAGATTCCTACTCTGGTCTCGAGGCAGGTCAAACCACCTGTTTTTCCCTCACCTTTCCAAAAATAAATTAGAGTGATGAAAAAGTAGGGAGGGATTTGTTCCTTGTCATAGACTCTGCAGAATCAGACTTAAGTTATTGCAGAGCACCTCTGGGTCTGCAGCAGGTCCAGAGCGGTGCCAGGTGCTGCCTGTGAAGCCCCTGCCCCCTCCCCACGCCTCCCTTGCTTGAAAGCAGAGGCTCTCATGACCACAGAGCTGAGGCCATGAAAGTCAGGGAGGCAGGATTCAGGTGCAGTCTCCCGTGGAACTGTAGATGTCAGTCACCAAGGTGACAGAAAAAGCTGATAAAGAGAATGGAGAGGAATCCCTACATTGAAAGGTTAATGATTATATTCCTTGGTTTTGTTCTAAAATGGTAAACTGAATAAGCTCATTTCAAAATAACCCAAACACTAACATTTTTTGTTACTGTTTTTCAGCATGAATAAATTTTTCACAGGTCTCATATGTGCCACGCACAGCTATTTTGGGATAAGACCTACAACATCACCCCTCTCTCTCCACTGCCTTTTTTGGTGCAAGCTCTTGAACTACGAGCTTTTCAAATTTCCAGACAAAGAAAACAATTTCTTATGCCCTTACAAACATTTTTTGACAGCTGGTCTATTGAATAGCTCATATTATTTTTGTATGCTGTTCTATAAGCAATGCAGATGGTCTAGCTTAGTGATATTCCTCCGTCAGTCAAGTTTTAGATTTGTTTGCTGTTGTTTCATTTGCTTTGTTTTTAAAAAAGCCTGATTGACTTCTTTTTCTTCCTATCCTGGGTGATTGAAACTCAGCATTATAATGAAGCAAGTAAAGAGCTCAATAGTCTCTAATGTAGTTTTTGTCCTAAGGGGTGATGCTTGTTTGTTTGCTTTTTGACAAGACACATCATTAGTTCATGGTGCAATGTGTATTTGGTAGCATGGATAGATAACCATAAAATATATACTTTTCAAAAATTGGCTTTTATCAAATGTTATTATTCAGTGGAGAATTTTATACTTTCCTTTTTATAATTGTGATTTGTGGCCCCTTTCAGAAATACATTTTTAATAAAGCAATAGCTCTTCCTAAAGTAACCTACATTGTTTTTTCCAGTACCTAATTTAAAGCAAGGTAAATAAGAGACTACATTTTTCATGGAAAGAGTAAAAAGTATGAGATCAAAATGTATGCATGAAAATAAAAAAAACATAGATTTTTAAACAAACATGTTATAATAATGACATTTTTCTTGAAATATTTTACACGAGGATAGAGTCTTAAAATTCACAGTAATTATGTAATCCAGTAGCTCACTTACTAACCCAACTCTAAATTATGGTAGGCCATAATGGAGCTGTGATTTGTATAGTATTTTTCTTCTTTTACAGCACTCAAGGTTTTTGCTTTTGATTCACACCACATGAAACACATCCACCCTCATGTATACACAGGGGGAGATTACATAAAAATCTCTCCGAAGAAGAGAAATGAACCTCATCCAAATGGTAAGAAACAAAGGTTGGAGAGTAGGTGGGTTAATAAACACCTTGGATAGACTTGTACCCACTAGAAAACAGCCAAATGTGCAATTTACCAAGGCTGAACTTCCACACTGGCAACTACAAAGAAGACAAGGTATTTTTATCAGCCTTTCTCCTTTATTGTCCCAAGACTGATATTTCTCACATATCCAGTGGCACAGTGAGTATCCAATGAGTTTTCACACTGGCTACTGGTACTACAGACCTCAGCTTTATCCTTCTCTCAGCCACAGATCTGCTGTATGACTTTGGACCGGCCCCTTCAACTCTGTGTGCTACTTCTTCAAACGTTGGTGCATTTTTCCATTCAGAGAGCAGTTCACTGGGGCAACAACATGTAATCTTTAGTACCAAAACCAGCAGGACCCAGATCTGGCTTGTACCTCAGAGTGCTACAGAAAGGCCTTACAACTACTGTTGTCACTAAATATAAATACATATCACTAAACCTAAATACATGTGTTTAAACAGCTCTGTAATTATACCACATAATTTAATAAACATGGAAAAGTTTTTTTAAATCCTCGTCTTCCATCTAATCTGTATCTCCACACGGATCAGCATCTAAAAATGTGGATTCTTGTGGTACCAGGGAGAAAGTCTCTACATTTTTTTAAGATCAGCACTGAATCCTAAAATACCTCTTTTCCATCCTGGGTCTACCGTAATGGAAGTCAAAGCAAGCCAGGTACTTCAGAAAAGTCCAGTATTTACTTCAGGTCTGAGACAGTTTATAAGAGTTGACACCACACGTGTAACCAGTTGCAGAACAGCAGCAAGCATACATTACTCTAGGAAAAATACATATGCATATATCTAATTAGTATTGCCAGGGCGAACACGCATTTTTATTTCTAATGCCAGTTACATTGTTTTAAATAAAGCTATATTTCATTGTCCCTAAAACATTTTTATAAGTATTCCACGAAGACTCCATCTGCTTTGCATATTTTATGCAATAGCAGCAATAATGTCTATTGTTTATTGTTTCCTTAATGTCTTCAATTTTGTTCCTCTATAAAAACCCACAAACTACTGACCATGGTCTGTTTGATTGATAGGCACCGTTGCAGTTGTCTTTCTGCGGTACAGCAGCATCGGTTCTCTGCTTTCATCGCCCAAAAACCGCTCCTCCAAAGATCCTTCCGAGCAGACACAGACAGTCAGCTCAGCAGTTGTAGCTGTTGCCATTAGCTCTAATCCACCCACACTCTATGAGCTTGAGAAAATAACGTTTACCTTAAAGTATGCCAAGGTAAGGGGGTTTTTTATTATCAGCTTCGAGGTAAAACAAAACATTAGCTAATCATTTTATGTGATGTAAGCATACCTGCAGCATATGATAGACTAAGACATGATTCTGTTGTTTGCTGGTGTGAGGTTACAATTTATTACTCTAGTAAGATTAATCTCAAATGTGACATCCTAAGTGCAATATACTAAATATGGTACAGAGGAAAATTGCTATGGGACTAAAACAACGGCAATAATGCCATCTTTGCTGGGTTGTAGTATGGATAAAATGTAGATATCTGAACCAGAGAATATTACAGGATCTAGATTGTTTTGTACTTAGGTGGGTTTTCTTTCTGAAAGTTTATCAGACTATTGAGCCTGTACACCAATAATAAGGGAAGTAATGCAAAAAAGGTAACCTGGAATTAGGGGGTAATAGCAGAACCTATAGTTTTGAAGCTTTGTTATTTCTGAAATCTGAACACGTTTATTTAAAACTGAGATGTGAACTTCCAGCAAATACAGATTTTTGCTGGCTTCATTCATATGTGAAAAATCACCTTACACAGCACAGAGAATCATCAGAAACATAACAAGAAAGCAACTCTGGAGAGAGGTGAGCAATGGGACTAGGTGCTAACCTTGGTTACACAGCTTTTAAATTTGTTACTTCCCTTCTGAGTTAGAAATCACCTTTATATAAATTTGCATATATTTATAAAGCCTATATTACAGGGGAGACTTAGTCTTTGACTAGATTCAGTAAGCACTAGCTGTACTAAATAATTCTAATGGTCTTTCTCATCACTGTTGTGTAGCAGGTGATATAGCAGGTGTGATAGGACCCTGGCTTTATCCCAGACTGCCTTGTAAAATGCACAGAATAAGTCTCAGTTTTTGAACTGCTCATTTGGAATGGATAAGCAATGTGGCTGTAACCTTGGAGTCTACTCCATGTTCAGCAGGTGCAAGCGTATATATAACAATGTTTCCAATAGGTAAAAATTCCAACATCTTTGCAGGTGCCAGAAGGGTTTGGTAATCTGATTAGACTACATGTTTGGTGGGGTTTTAGCTGTGTGAATAAATTGCTTCCATCCCCAGCCACATTTTAATTGCTTGGAATAGGCCTTGCAGAATGTGTTTTTTGTTTCCCAACCTTCCAATGATAACAAGCAATTTTAATGAATTGCACGGTCTAGCGTAAGAAAGGTCTCTTGATGGGAAATATCCTGCCTTTTGCCATCAGCAGAACATCTTGTTTCTGTTCCAGACTGCAGATAAAGACATTAAATGTGCATTTTGGAACTACTCAGACACAATGAATGGCAACTGGGCTACAGAAGGCTGTGAGCTGACACATTCCAACTCCACTCATATCTCATGCAAATGTAATCATCTGACTCATTTTGCTGTTTTGATGTCCTCAGGTGGCTCCGTCGTAAGTGTTATTTTAATTTAGTGTTTTACCTGATACTTTCTTCTGTTTTCATTCCTTATGTTTTTATTTTAGTGCAACCTGCATACTTACCCCTCTTTAGGTTGTCGCTTGATTTTGTTCAGCAAACACACAATGTATTGTGCACAAAGAAAAAATTCCTCCCATATGTGTTTGAATTTCCTTATGTCCTTTCTGCAGTATTACAGAGCAGTGATGCAGCAAAGTATCTAGTTCCAAAAACACAGTCTGTTGTGCTTATTTTTGGAGCATTGCATTTCATTTTACATCTCACTTTAATACTGCTGTGGGATTTATCTGCCATTCATTGGTGGTCAGTAACCATATGGCCCCAAATTTCTGTCTCTCAAAACTTTGCCACCCATTTGTCTAACCTTGGCATCTAAAAATCTGCTTTAAATTCTCTCTGGAGAGTTTGCAGCAGCATAATCTGAAGTTTATGACTATTAAACATGGACACTCACGACCAGCACAAAATTGGGAGAATGGCCATTCAATTTATGTCCTTCTTATATTAAGAAGCCCCATAGATTTCCAGGGTCTCAGTGGGGATCTGCAGGAGCTCGGCTCCTGCCTCAGGAGGCAGCTTTATAAGGTATCAGAACTGACAGCAAGCAGAATATTAGCATGAATATACTGTATTGAGACAGTTCTCTCACACTGTGAATTTCATGCTGATAGAGGCTGTTTCCTGGTTGCTAAATAGCATCCTAAGTCTTCAGTTCAAATTTAAAACCTTTGCAGGTACTTATATAGTTATTTTGAAAAGAAAGGCTGGGAGGTGAAGAATCTCTCATCCTTTATTTAGTAAAAAAATACTTAGATACATTATATGGTCAGCTGAATACTATCCTTTTTCTGATGTACAGTCATGTATTTCAGAGTTTCTTTGTTCAAATAGCAAACAGCAAAAGAAATTGTATTCTTATACAGAAAATATTCGTGTCCAGTATTGAAATATCTTGTGTTTCTCTGGAGAAAGTTCATGTTACATATCTGGAATAGCATTTGCTTGAATTGATTGTTATTTCAGAGTCTTGTTTTGATCATGTTGCAAATTCAGTAAGACAGTTATTCAGTTTTGCTTATCTAAGTCACTGCTGTGATAAGTCCTTTTATATTAGAAAATATTCGTGTCATATTAATAGATGTCCTACTGTGAGTGTATTTGTCATTCACTAAAATTATCTGATTTTGAAAATCTTATTAGGAGGTACTGATGTTAATAAAAAGTTTTGTTAAGAAATATCAGAAAATGCAAGAGCAGGAATATTTACAGTTTATTACTAATTTCCCCTAGAATTATATCTGTCTCACAAAAACCCAATACTTTTTAGATTATCCAAAGTGTACATTTCCAGTGAAACTCTACAAACAGTTTTGATTAATATTTTGTAGAAAAGAAGAAAAGAGCTGTATTATAGAAAGAGGTCTTTCTTGAGAAGTTACAAAGCTGTTCTTTTAAATACTATATTATAATTTTCCCCCAGGGTGTTACAAATTATAGCATTCTTACAAGAATCACTCAGCTAGGAATAATTATTTCGTTGATTTGCCTCTCCATGTGCATTTTCACATTCTGGTTCTTCAGTGAAATTCAAAGCACTAGAACGACAATTCACAAAAACCTCTGCTGCAGCCTTTTCCTGGCGGAACTTATTTTTCTGATTGGAATTAATATGAACAATAATAAGGTGGGTAGTTTTCACTTGTGCCTTGATTTTGTATTGCAAAACAAATATACAGCGTAAGATACGATCTTCCTTCTACTCCCCACGTTTCCTACCTACAGTAGTGACCCTGACTTCCCAGTACAGTAACAGGAAATACAAAACTGTCATTTAAAGAAGCAGGGCCTTTGTCTGAGATGCTGTGCACTGACTTTGCTCCGTGGGTTTCATTTAAAATTTGTCACCCTTTACTGAGACTGTGATCTCAATGTGTTTAGCATTTTCACTTCACTTAGGATGCTGTATAAAGCCACGTTGGTGGCCCCCAGGGTGACAGTTTTCTCTAAAATCAGGCCGGAGCTACAATCCCAAGCTGACATCTGAGATATTGAGCTGTTAGCTGGATGACCACGTGAGGTCTTGACCTGTCCCTTTTGCTTTTCAGAAAGCTAGGGTGTTGATTTTTGCATCTCAGATTAGTTTAGGAAATAAAATTATGCATAAATTATCAAAGTAGCCTACTATAAGTAGCCGAATAGAATTTAAAATCACTTGAAAAAATGAGCTGCTATCCCTGAGGTAGCACTCCAGTATTGATGGATTGAAAAATATCATTTTACAAACACTTTGTATAACAGAAGTTCTTTCAGAAATAATTCCTTGCGATGCCTAATTACAATCTTATCAAAATAATAATAATTAACTTTCTGTAAATCAAGCACATAGACTACTCAGCTGTAACAATAGGATCAACTTAGTCAAACCATTTATACAGCTTTTCTGGGAAGACATACACTAATTTTAAAAGTTGAATGTAGTCTCTTTATTTCACCATTTGCTACAGAAAACATTAATGAACGAATGTGCAAATGGGTGTAGGCCAAGTTCTTGTTAACCAGCACTACAGCTGGGCTGAATCACCACTTTAGGGTCACTCAGTTGCTTTGCAGGTACTATTATATTATAATATATAGTGACAAAAGCCTATTAATAGAATTATGACTCCTGCTTTCTCTGATTGAATTTCTAGCTCTTCTGTTCAATTACCGCTGGACTACTCCATTATTTCCTTCTAGCTGCTTTTGCATGGATGTGCATTGAAGGTATTCACCTCTACCTTATAGTTGTGGGAGTCATCTACAACAAGGGTTTCTTGCACAAGAATTTCTATGTCTTTGGCTATGTCAGTCCAGCCGTGGTCGTTGGAATCTCTGCTGCACTGGGATACAAGTACTATGGCACCACAGAAGTGTAAGTCACTGTTTCTGTGTCCAAATCATCGTACAGAAGGAGACAATAATCACAAAAGCACATTTCAAGGCCTTTTCTGCTGTTTAATTTTCAGATGTTGGCTCAGCACTAAGAATAACTTTATATGGAGTTTTATAGGACCAGCATGTCTAATAATTCTTGTAAGTATAATTTTAATTTTTTATTGTAGTACATAAAGCCAATAATAAAAGGTGTTTAATAATCACCCACCCACTGCCAGCATAGCTGTGAGTGCTAATTATAGGGCAGAATTGACTAATTTAGACCTTTTTATAGTACCTCTAAATTATTTATATGCTGTACATCTAAATACTTTACTAGTCTGGAAAATGAATGTTTGACAAAAAAAAGTTCAATATAATATCAGAGGAGTTTTTTCCTTACTCTCTTTCTGTTATCCCAACCGTTTGAGAAATTCTGTGAAGCATTTCTGGTTTTTACAGAGAAGTGTCTTTGTATGTCGCTGGCGTCTCAGCATGGCTCAGCAGGAGGTGTACACAGACACCATCCTAGCAGACAGATAATCTGTTTTTTTCAAATGTTGTGTGACTTAATCTCTTATCAGTGATCGGTCATCTTTGTAAGATTAGACTGTCATCTTTGTGGTTTTATCATTCGCATGTACCCTGTCATCATCAAAGCCATTTTAAACTAAATTGCGACGTCAGAGAAAAGAACCTGCTATTTCACATGGGCAGACAAGTCAAGTATTGATAGCCCTATTTCAGCTGTGAAGAGGGCCTTTTTAATTCCTGTTGGAAGTGGTTTCAAACCTGCAAATTTGGCAGGTATTACATGTTCAATTCTGAATCGAGATGTTTTTGGTGTCTCGGGAGCGTTTCTAAGTGCTATAAAGTTTAAGGAACCATTCCAGCTGTAATGGGGCTTTATTCTGTATGACTGTGTTGACAGTGATATCTGGAGCTAACAGCAGCAGAAGGTGCAATAGTGAGGGCTCACAGCATCTATGGTCAAGTCAGTCACAACTTTGTTGCTTTTCAAGCTATTTGGTATAATGTGAGGATTTGTTAAAAAAAGAAGTGGAAGATCCTAACACATAACTTGGTCGTGAAACAGTTTTATTTCAGGGCATTATCCATTTCAAATCTTAACAAAGTATCAGGTATAATTCTGGCCAAATTTCACACCAAATTCCCACTGCATGTTGGGCACAGCTGGAAACAACCTGCCAGACATAGCTGCAAGATTATGCCTCCCCATCTCACCCTTCTGGTGAGCACAGCAGATTTTGAGAGGCAAAGCACCCTTGGCTCGGTGCTTCTGGGTCAGATAGCCCAGGTGTCCAGCAGGTTAATAAGATGGAATAAAATCACGGTAAGACATCATCCTTTACTAGGACATTCTTACAATTCTTAGGTTTTAAGTTTAGAATTTCCTATTTCTTCTTTGGACCTTATCTTTTCTTCCATGGAGGCAGCAGGGCTGGGGTTTTGTTGTTATTTCTCTCATTCCTGTTCCTCATCTGCCTTCAAGTAAAGATTTATGCACAGTGATGTATCTCTGTATGGTTAGCACACTAAAATCAGATTATCAAAACATACAAAATGCCCCAAGTGTAGGCATCTGTAACCTTGTTTTCAGCTCCAGCTGAGCTGTGCCCAGTGGGGATCTCAGGTACACGGCACAGAGGGAGAGCAGGTCTGCAGTGGCTTTGCTGTCAATCTGGCTGGCTACAGAAGTAAAATCCTGCAAGCTCTGAGGCCTGTAGACATTCTCTGGGCATTCCAGATCTTCCAGCAATCCCTGCAAATTAAAAGGAAAAAGGGAGGTGCTAGAAGTTGATCCAGGCCTGTGTGCCAGTGCAGCCCTCCTATGTTTGAGGAGAGCAGCCAGTCAGATTCTTTTTCTCTCACTCCTTTGCCTAGTGAAGCCATGCAAAAGACCTGCAGCTGAGCAGCAAAGAACCCTGTGGTTGTTCAGCAACTATTTGTGTGTTGTGGAAGTGTTTTGTGCTAACTTGTTTTCACAGTATTCTCATACTTTTATTTATTGTCTCTTCATAACCATGTGCTACCAGACCATGGGGGAAAGGCAACTCGCTTTCAGCAAGGTGCTGCAGCTGCTCCGAGGTTTTTTTGAGGATTTGGACAGCTTGTTTTGATGGAGTGATAGCAAAATGAAGCCTGAACTGTGAGAGGGATATTTTCTAAGGGTGCAGGGACCTAGATATTTTGCTCATGCTCTATCCAGGTAATAAAGGAAAATATGGAAAACCCTATGAAAACAGGCACTGTCACTAGAAGATGAAGTTGGTGTCAGATGTCTTCTCAGTGGAAAGCACATTGTTGGTAGTAATTCTGTTTCCACTGTCCAGACTTCCTGTTGAGAACACTGCATGGACTCCAACATGACAAAGATTAAACTCTTTCCAAAGTAGTGCCACTCAGGCAGTCCTTTTAATTACAGGAGCCAATCTTTTCCCAATATTTCCATTCTGCCCCCAGCTAATTAAAGAGAAAGAAGAAAAAAAAATATTAATTAAGAACTCTGACAAGAAAATACCATTTTTGTTCTGGGATAACCAGATAGGGCACTGCAACCATATATTGAGAGCTGAAAAATCTGGCAGCTTCAAGTTTACCTTTAATCCTGAGCTTCATCTACTAATAGCATTGAATTTGCAGGTTTTCCAAGATAGTCGGGAGACCATGGATACCAATTCTCTGGAGGTCTACTCACCACAAAATTCTTGCACAGAAACATTAAAATCATTGTCAGGACAAATGCCCATTACCCAAACGGTGGTTTCCATTTCTGTGAGTGGGGTCCCAGGAGATTTGTGGTTTGGATTATACTGTAATATGCCTCTGAGACAGCATGTAAGTGATGAAGAACAGAACCACTCCTGTACCAATGGGTTAGCTATCCCAGGGCACATTGTTTCAAACACGTTGGGCTGTAAATTTGTAGTAATAATGAAGCATAGGGAGCTCAAGTGTCTATCAGGAGTACAAATTAAGTTCTCCTCTGATTGCCTAAGCAGAAACACTACTTCTGAAGGTGTTTGCTTATTAATACTAAGGTTCCATTAGAAGTCTTAAGTGCAAAGCAATGGCCTTATTGATCCCATCTAAAAATTATTATTATTATTAGATTGGTGACTCTACATGAAAAGAAGTGGGTCAGAAATTCTTTAGATGGACTTAGCAAAGAAAGAGCATTTTAAACCTTTATAAAACAAGCTGCAAACTGAAGATAATTTCTACAACTTATTTCTTCCTCCTAATATTTGTAATCTTTAGAACCACAACCATTTTAACTAAAACTATGCAGTAGATTAGATCAAAGCATACAAGTATGGAGAAATTATTTATAACAAGTATTTAAACTTTTTAATAGAAATGTGAGTTTATCTTAAGCTTTAAGGGACAAACATTCATACACACAGCAACCAAAGACTGATTGAGGCAAAGACNAGGAGAAGAGACTAAAAAGAAGCCCTAGAAGACTTTCTTTTCTCTTGTAATACACTCTTACAACAATAATCTCCCTGTAATAACTGTGTAGAATGGAAATGACTATTTGCCGCCAGGGTAACGTGGCTGCAGTTTTAATTAGCATGTAATATCTGTCAATAACAAACCCTTTTCCATTGTGGAGGATTTCAACACGGCTTTCCCCACCTCTGGCATCATAGCTTTTTGAGTGGGAGTAGACCTATGTAAGGGCTTTATTCTGCACCCCTGGTGGTTTTGGAAACTTCATCTTTTAAAATCTATGGACACAGCCTAAGTCCTTCCACTTGTACCTATTTTAAGGTTCAGCTATATATTAGTTATCCATTTGGGAGTAGAAAGGATGTCTGGAAGGGTTGGCCAAGGACTATTAACACTTTAGTTATGAAAGTCTACGGGACATTAAAAGGCAAATTTGGAAAAGAATCACTGCTATTCCAAGTGCAGCTATAGCCAACCCTTCTAATATACCTGTCTCCCATGATGTTCTCCCATCAAATCTGTTCAGCTGAGCTTTGTGCAGCAAGTTCAAAGTCACCCATGAAAACATGATTTGTACCTTTACAGTATCGACAGAGTCATGCAGACTTGACTGTTGTACCTACTGTCACTGCCACAATAAATTGGCACACCTCTGTGAGGAACCAGGACTCAGAAGTGTGACGTGTTCTAACATTAATAGGTGCAATTTGCCATTTGACAGTATAAATCTATCACTATCATTTGTTGAGATCACCTCTGTAATAAAAAAATACCGACTTGCTCTTTGAGGTTGAAACATTTCCAAAGTTGAACATCATCCAGATAATCCTCTCTGTGGCTTTTATCCAAACATCCCAGTGCTGTGCAGTGAGGAGGTAGCTCCTATATGCTAGTCCTTGTTTTACTCCTCTAATGAATGTTTTAAAGGATTTTGAAGGTGTCTGGCTTGGCTTCAAGTTCCAGTTTCTTGAAACAATTGGTAATTGTAGTGTTTACAACTATAAAAATGGCTTATACATGAACCCTGCAATTTTCAGAGCATTCTTGTGCACTTGACTTGGAACGTACAAGCGAAGAATAATTCTTGGGAGCAGTGGCCCCCAGAAAATCCAAGCCCTTTTTAATAGAGGTAATGAATAATCAACTGTAAAGCAAAAATATTCTAAGAACTTCAGTGATTGATTAACCATACTGTTTTGAACCTTTCTTGTATAAATGAATGGGTAAATGAATAAAATATACAGATTGCAGTTGCAAAATACAAAAAAGTGACATATGAGTGATGAAAGCAGGCTAACAGTAGAGTAATGCTTTTCATTAAGGAACTGCCTGCATATTCATTAGAGCTAGTCGATTACTTAAAAAATACATTCATCAGATAATTTATTTGATGAATTTTGCCATTATTTGTCAAATAATTTATTCAACAAAAAAAAAAGGTAAAATTAATGGATTAGTGCATTTATCAAATCTTAATGGACAGCTCTAATACTTATTCAGTTCTGTACATTTAGGTTGATTCAGGATTAGTAATACTGCTGCAATCAATGTATAAAAATTTCCTGGCAAATACATTACTGTGCTGTTTTCTCATATGCTCACAAATGTCATGTACTTAATCTAGACTATTCAAACTGAACATCTTTCTTATAAAAAATAAATATTCAAAGAATCTGAGATATTACATTTTTCCAAGCTTCAATAAAGAACATGGTCAGACGGACCATTGTTACCATTTAAAAATAAAAATGAAAATTAAAAAAAAAAAAAGCAGCCCCTCTGAGGTGAGTCACATCACACTGATGTCATCAAGTCCACTGCCTTTTTGGGCTTTCTCACTTTATTATCCCTGCTCTTCAGTGAAACATTACACATTCAGTATTCCTGACATTTTTTGATATTCTAAGAATTATTATCAAAAATGTTGCTTGACCTCTGACTTCCACCACAACAGAACATATAACCATCTCACATTTTTCAGTGAATATTTATGCTCTGAAAAATTCTCTGTGTTTTTTTGTGATAAATGCTTAGTTATGTTTCTTAGAGAGATGTGAAAGATATACTCTACCATTTACTGTATGTTTTTCAGAAAATAGCCATTTTAAACTTTTTTTTTATATCTACTGTTATTTCTCAGCCTGCCTTTTTAGTGGAAATAAATTCCTACTGGGACTAACAATGCCTTTATTATTCTTTTTTAAAGAGTAATAGTCCCCTTTATGTTAGCCTCTCAGTGGCTTCAGTTAAAGGTGTCTCCATGGCATTTCTTATGTCATTGTGGATAAAGTGGAGAGAATTAATTATATAGTGGCATTAAAGACTGAGTCTGCAACTTTGCTTGAAACAGATTAGTTCAAACCACAGTGCTGTTCAGCAATAACACCTGCTGTGCTAAATAATAACTGAGTCAGAAAATACTTGCCCCGTTCAGTGGACAGGATCAGCTTCAATCTCCAAGACACAGCTTCCATATTGCCAAACCCAATGGATGCAATTTCTCAGCAAGACCAGAGCTTTCACATGAATCAAGGTTTTATCTTCCTTCTCTCTGCCATTAAAGACCCAATTCTATGGTCCCTGGAAATACTTAGAAAAAAAGAGGGTGTATCCATTAGTCATATTAGAGTAATTTAATTAGAAAAATTACTTGATCCTATGTTATTGCATAGTAACAAATTCATCACATAAGGCTGAAGGGTCCCTGAAGGATGTTCCAAACAAAATTTTTTGTTTTTTAAAAAATCAACTTAATAGTTCTGAAAGAAAAAGTATATGAAGTTCTCCCTTGCAGTCACTGAAAGGACACTAGACTTGAAACTCAAGCGTGCCCTCTGTCACCCAGAGTGAACCAAGCAGACACAGCAGTGGAGGGAGCACAGGTGGATGTCAAGGGAAAGGAGAAGAGCACCTGCATGTGCCAGCTGGCTGCAGATTTCCTGAGACGTTCCACAGCTCAGTGCAGATTAATGTCTCACACATCCTCCTTCAGTTCTAGAAAGACATACTGTGCCCACTCTTTTAATGCACCCATGTATAACCAGCTTTTGTGGATATTTCTTTCAGGAAAGCCACACAACTGACTGAAATAGGTTGGTTTCGTTGTTTTCTATTTTTAGGGTTTTTTAATTTTTTAATATTTTCTTGGTGGTTCTGCACATTGCTTTGTTGTAAGTACAATTACTATAAACATATATGCTTACCCTAAATTGTTCATTGAAGGTTCATTGTAGGTTTGCTTTAGAAGGTTGACATAGACTGATGATGTCTTTTGGACTTTCTTAGCAATTATATAATGACTTCATCCACATTACATATTTTCTCACTTGAATCAGATTTTCTTCCACTATTTTACTGCCCCTTTGATTCATCCCTGACAGGCATTTAGAGAGGTGAATTTAAATTCACAATAGTAATTGCACAGGAATACTCTGCTTGGAAGTCTCATTTGGACACTGAAAGAAGTTTTTGTGGTTTTGAATAAACCATGCCATGGGATTTTGCGACTGTATCCACAGCAGAATCATAGATATTTCTGAAAAAGCAAAAGGCCAAATCCTCAAGAGGATTTGGCACATTGTGGAAGGTATGGATAGCTTTCTGCCAAGTATTCACACCTCCAAAATGGAAAATACAGCTTGTTCTCAGACTTCACATCTCAGTCATGCTCCTGATACTTTGTCCTTCCTGGTAGCTCATCCAGTCACTGACACTAGTTGTACTAAAAGGTGATATACAACTATTTCACACCTCATTGCCATGTAAAACTCCTGCAGGGCTCCTGCATAAGGCTCCAGATGCAGCCTAAGAAAGGTTTCCACGTATGCAAGGAAACCATAGGATAGGAGTAATGTGTAGTCTGGACTTTTTGATGCACCTTGAATCAGTTCATTAAACAGCCTGATTTATGCCAGTCCCCACTCACAAGACAATACAGCTTCTCAAAAGCTTCTTGGAAAAGAAGAGTAAACCTAGGAATTATTTACACCGTGAGCAAAATAGACCCCAGTCCTACCACTGGATCTAACTGGGGTAACATTTATGGCTGAGGTCAGGTACAGCTCTGTTGGTTCATCCTTCCTGCCCTTGGCTGCAGAGCTGATGGTAAATAATGTGTTTAGTTTTGCAATCCAATAGGAAATAACATTGAAACCACAAGTCTGCCAAGCTGTTTACCCTGATGAAAAGCATGGAAACCCCATTTATTTATTTATTTATTTACACCTTCTTTTAAGTGTTCTAAAAATATAAAAGAAACACTTAAATGAGTCTAAATCTATAGCTTGAAGTATGTAAAAGAAAACTCTGAAGTATTCATAAATAAAAAGCAATTCTATGTGAACATTTTTTTCCTGAGTCAGGATTTGTAATAAACTCATTTGGCTATGTTTAAAATTTTAAAACAAGTGAAATCATTAAAGTCTTAGAAGCATAAAATTCTACCCCTGAATAACTGAAAATATTTCCCAAAAATACAGCCTAAAAGGCGTTCATTAATGTTTTTGTTCCATTTCCCACTCCCAGATAAGACTGCTGTTGTGTACTTAAAGCATTTGAGAAGATATATTCACTGGGGACATGGTAATGAGATAAATCAGTCAGGGGGAAAACCCTGACTGTTTGACTGCCAGCTTGTGTCCAATTTTATGCAATTAATATAGCATACATTTTCATTTTGAAGCTTAAACGGTTGTATTGTTAATAGCTTAATTCCGTTCTCCCCTGACTGAAATAACGATGACCCACTGGATGTTGTCATTTTCCCCAGCCATTAGCCATCCAGCCAGAAAGACAGAAATGTATTGCTCTCTGTGGCAGAACTCAGACCATCACAAGCTCATTAATTCAAACACTCATAATGAGGGTCATTGTACAGAGTGATACAGATACAGCTGCTCTGAACTTCAGACATTTTTTGAAAGAGCCA
The DNA here is from genome assembly GCA_013398275.1 of Promerops cafer. Lineage (NCBI taxonomy): Eukaryota > Metazoa > Chordata > Aves > Passeriformes > Nectariniidae > Promerops > Promerops cafer. Next base: position 1,869,314 of record VZSE01005712.1, on the reverse strand, counting down.
AATTCAATATGATATATGTAAAAAATTCAAGTATATGCCTAAGAGAGCAGCAGGAGAAATTTTCTCATTCTTTTTTGTGAGATCTGACATCAGCATATAGATGGTTTCATCAATTATTGAGACAGAGACTAAGAAAGGAAAAGGGAATGATTTGGGGGTTTCATTTTTGAAGTTTGAATGTAAAGTGCTCAGATTGAATCAGAACTAGTATGTCTGAGTCTTTAGAATTAGCTGCCTCTTTCTTATACCTTCCCTTCTTTGTAACACTAGAGAGCCTTTAAAGGCTGGTATTTGAAATGTTTTAATAACTTTTGAAAGGCTGGGGTGTATCTTTTACACAAAGATATCCTACATGAAATTACGAATTCCTTTTTCATTCTATAAATAATGTGTATTGGAAATAGTGTCAAAACCTTAGTCTCATATTAAACAATTACAACAGTGTTTAAAAAACAAAACTGTCTTTAGATAATCCTGGATGAGGAATTGGGGGGTGAGGGAAATCCAGGTCTTTCTTCTCCAGTGAATATTTAATTATTTATATGGCATGGAATAGATCCAGTAGTAGAAGTAGCAGTGAATAACTATACAGAGCTGGAGAAACCAAGGGTCATGGCCTAGTCTGAATATTAAGTAAAACAGAAAATTGTGCCCCATGTCTCCAACATCCTGTATAAATGTGCTGTCCACAGGGATTTTCATTGTTCAGGAGTGTCCTTTCTGGTTTTACTCAGAAAAGCTATCCTAGTCAGGAAGCGTTTCCTGGTGAAAACACAGTCTAAAACAGTAAATGTCTTTTAGTGCTAATGAACTGACATTTTTCAAGAAAAAAAGTATTGGATGAAATTTTTTTGAATGCCCTGTCCTGATCCATTTAATTTCACCAGAAGTCCAGGTGCTAACTGAGCTACGGCCATGAAAGACAGACCATTCCCCTCTGAGCTTTCAAGTGCTCTTTGTCTTGCTTTAATAAAGCAAGGGGGGGAGGAAGGAAAAGAGATGTCTTAGTTGTCAAATTTGACAGCTTTTCAGCTACCTTGATGGGGCAAAATTATGATAGATCACTTCACTCAGTGTCATACAATTTAATTGTAATTAATTATGAAAGAAATTACAGCTCTTCAACATGAGTGCAAATATTTTTATTTGCAAGTTTTATTAAATTTTGTGCAGTTCATCCTATTCTGTGTTCAACTAACAGCTATCGTTCTGTATCTATGCAGAGAGAGTTTCATGCAGTGTGAAGCACTAACATCATGTTTACTTGAGGACAGAACACTACATTACTCTTCCAGTATGTAAAATAGGTACATTTAAAAGTGGAATTAAGGACCTATTTTAAATATAGCTGTTGCTAGGCAATGTGCTATTAGCAGAACTCCAGCAGCCTGAAACATTTAGGATTTTAGGACCTACATGCTCATTTTTATATTATTACTTGGTTTCTAAAATACTAGCAATCAACAGAGAAGCTGGTAATTTGCTTAGACAATAGATGAGGCTGTTCCTCTGTGCTCTCTGCTGGGGCAGTCCCAGACCTGATAGGAGTAGCAGCCAGGGCAGCAGCATCTTGCTCTGTCCATGCCCAGCTTTCCTTCCTTGCAGAAGCACCTGTTCAGGTAGTAGGGAGACAGAGGGAGGGATGCTAATCTGCAAGCAGATTTTCAGAGCTATCCTAGATGTAGGTGGAGGTAGGTTAACTCCACACACTGCTTTTCCTATCCTATTCTAAAATACATATGATTGATTGAACAGAGCTCCCCAGGCTAATTCCTTTGGTAAAGCCCCCTTATTGTTGACAAGCTGATTAGGAGAGCACCAGGAAATTTCTTTGAATTCTAAATTGCTTTTTCTCTCCTACAAGAGGAAATTACCCAGATCAATGCTGTGGGTCAGATCTGATCCTAGGACTTGTACCACTCCAGATTGCTCTGAACTCTTCCTTGTGTGCCTGCTGGACCTAACCCACCAACATCGCAGTTCTGAATGTGGGAACTGTATCATGGAGATCCCCAAAACAGCTGCAGGAAAATTTCATTGTCCTGCTCCTCACCACAGTATGCATCCATGACACATCTAAGTGCTAATCTGCAGAGCAAAATCTGCAGCAGTGTCCACTGTTGCCTGTGATTGTCTTGACACTGCCATTCTATGTGGTGTGTAGTGATAAAACCTTGACAATGCTGGTGGCAATGGGAGTTTTACTATTTAACTGGTGTTCTGCATATTGGCTTAATGGGGCCAGAAGTCACTCCAAAACCCTAAATCCTTCTGAGCCTTTGTGATGTCCCAGAGAGAGATATACCAAACACTTACCATCCTTCCTTTAAAGTCCATCTCAGGTGTAAAATACAACCCAGCTCATTGAGGTTTGTGTCTCCTTAGAGATTATCCAGAGTTACACAGCTACATAAATGTAGTTGCCCATATCTAGAGAATCCTGATCTCATGGCATCCTAATAATTGCTCTTGTTCAATGTCTATTTTACACAAATATATTTTAAGTTTTTCACTTGTTCATAAATATACCACAACATTTCTAGAATTTAAGAAGGCTAAAAATAGTTTTACAAATATCTTTAGGGAGACTTGATTCCCTGAAGATGCTGTGAGTGGAAGCTTTTTCTGTATCAGTCCTTGACTTTGATTAACCACTCTAAAAAAAAAAAAGATAGGGAATAGATTAATTATTAAAATTAGTCCTGTAGTGCACCTGAGCAATGATGAGTGAAACATGATTCCCACTGAACTGCAGGGGAGGCAGGGCTGAGGATGCTCAGCACTTCAGAGAATTGCCCTGGTAGGGAGAAAGTCAGAGGTTTTCTTTGTAACATGGTAAGGACTGAGTGCACTGTTTGCCCAATAGCAGTCTGGGGTGGTTTGTTAAATAAATAAAACACAAAAAGTTATTCAGCTCAGGGCTTGGAATCAATGCAATTCCCCTCTAGTCTATTAGACTTGCCGAGAAGCCCCTCTCAGGACACGCAGCAGTTTCTCTGACTGCTCAGCCATGTAATAGCACTGGAAACAAAGGCACCAGAACTCGCCGTGTCACACTGTAACATCGTTATTCACTTGATAAAACCCTGGCCATGCCACAGCATCTGACGCTCTGGGTTTGCCCCAAGCTGCAGCCCAAGCGTGCTCATTATTCAGGTAACTCGTCCCCAGGCTGGCCCGTGCAGAGCGTGTCCTGGGCTCGGTGTCACAGCTGCCTGCACATCCTGCTCTGCTCCAGCTTGCTCCCTCTCCGGAGGCAGCATGCCTCATGCTTGCCATTTCGTTCTCATTCACCTTGCCTGTCACCTTAAGGCAGTCTTAATTATAATATCATTGAAGGTTTATTCAACAAGATCTTAAGACTGTGGTTTAATTACAAAAATGAAAACACATTATTACAACCAAAGTAAGTATAAAACAATATTTGGCTGTAAAGAGCAATTGAAACTTTTTAGATGTTTCAGTGCCTCTCATTCAGAAGCCCCTCTGTCCCAGATGAAAAATTTGGGGATCCAGGATTTCTTGTGTACAACTGTATTTTAGATTACTTTTACAGACTACTACCTCAATTTCTGCTTGTTTGGAACTCAGTTTTGGATACAAATTAAAATATCCTAAGTGCTTGTATCTTTGGCCAGGCATTTTAAGTGATTTGACTTCTCATTCCGTTTGTTGGAACACATATACCTCTTGGGGGATATCAGTTCTATTTCCCCTTTAGTCCTAATAAGTTCAACTTTTTAGTGTTCTTACTCAGTCCTGCCATCCAATATGAACTTTTTACTTTACATTTCCCAGAAACAGTTGAGGCCTTTGGTATGTTCATAGCAAAGAACATGCAGAGTATCAGGCTGAAGTAGGATGCATTAAGTTTAGGATATACCTTTTGGGATATCTTTTGGATTACCAGTTTTCTCCAAAGGCCACACTTGACACATTGTTTACATTAGCTAGTTTTTTCTCCTGGATTTACCCATAAGTTCATGCTATTGTTTTCCCTTGAGTTTTGCTTCATTTCTGTGTCACAGGATAGTTACTACAACTTTGTTGTTACCCATTTCATCCCCCCTCAAAGGACAAAATGAAGTTCCAGAGGCTCCTAACTTAGGTTGAAGCATTGTGTAAAGGCAGTCTATGCGCTTTCACTTTGCTATGGAAATTTTTTATTAATGGAGTGCTTAAATATGGGGCAAAGACCGACTTAAGACTTTAATAAATCTTGGAAATGACCGGGTGTTTCAGAAGTTAAGTTCACCCTCATTACCCTGTAACACTACCTCCTGTGAGGCTACCTGAGACATATTGTACAATAATAGTGTTCTGGCAGCTAACTCCAAGAGGCTGGTGTTAACCTCTCCCGTTCCCCTGATACATACAGATTATTCCCATTAGAATGGCTTGGTGAATGAAAAGATCATAGTTAATGGGTATTACTTTAATGCAGAAGGCCAAATCCTATTATCCTGTGAAACGGACAGTGCAAATAGTATTTGTGTAAAGGAGCCCCACTGGGACAAGGAGAAATGGAGCCTGCTGCCCGCCCCACCCTTGCTCAGCAAAACCTTGCCAGTTCTGCAGCTGTTTTTTGTGAGTAAGGGGGGTTGGCCCCTAAAGCTTCTCACAGAACCTATTTCTGGCAGTTACTAAAGAAGTAGCAGTGTGTTCTCCATGCTTATGGTACTTTGATCACATTTCCCGCTACCTTTTTCAAATTAATAAGTACGTTAGGTGGGTTATGCAGATTACAGTGTATGCATGAAGTTATTTGATATATTATTCACCAACAAATATAAGATAAAAAGTATGTCTGTATATAATTATCCACAACTGCTGACTGACTCATAATTAACTTTGAAAAATTGCTGGTTTAGGAGATATCATAGATTACAGTTTTAAATATAAGGAGCTTCAGAATAGCTCTCACGATCAGCACTAGTACAAGGTATTCAACAAAGGATTAATTCCCTAAACTGCTCATCAGCTCTATCTCCTGTCTTAACAAATTGTAAATATATTATGCTGCATTAAACTATAAGCATGCAGCTAATTAAAGCAGAGACTGCTTTAATATCAGATACTTCCCTCTTGACACAACAAAAATATTCTAAGGACATACCTTATGAGTGTTAACAAATGAAAGTGATTCCTTTTCAAGTGGTGCTGTACTCAAACAGCTTTTTGATTTTATTTCAGAGACTTCTTTTTTTTTTTTTAGTTTGGGTTTGTTTTTTGGTTTGGTTAGGGTTTTTTTAAAGAAAAAGAAGCAGGGGGAGAACCATACAGTCTTTCTAGAGAAACAACTTGGGGAAGGCATTAATTCTATTCATTCTACAGCTGGAAGCCCACAGGAACTGACCAAGGCATTGCAACCAAGGATTTACAAATAGTACCTGAATGACACACAGATAAAATTTGGTTCATTTACTAACATTTAAAATATATTCTTATATTCTGATGTTAAATGCTGCAAAGTAAGAAGGCAACCATCTACATTTTTAAAGGAATGCAGTATAAATTTAACTGAAAGTTCAGTGAAGCCTAGCCAAGCCAAGAGAGGATCAGAATCACAACTGAGCATCATTTGCAAAATTGCCTATTTTAGTTGTTTTTCTTTGTTTCAAACTCAAATCAAGCAATGTCATTGTACAAAAATCAAGGAAAAAATACCAAAACTATTAATCTATGAAAAAAATATAAGAGAAGATATGCAGCAAGAAACCTTTCAACAAAAGCTAGATTTTTTTAATTATTTGTGTAAGCCTCTAAGATTTTTGTGGCACTTGCAAGTCTTCACACCCCAAAGACCTCAAAATGTATGATGCTATTAATGTTATTCAGTAACAAAAGACACACATATTTCGAGGTCAATATGAGACAGTACAATAGAAAACCCATAGGGTAGAGGAATTCTTGAGAGTTTCTCAATTTCTCTTTCATTTTTTTTGATTCCTTTCCTTTCCTTTCCTTTCCTTTCCTTTCCTTTCCTTTCCTTTCCTTTCCTTTCCTTTCCTTTCCTTTCCTTTCCTTTCCTTTCCTTTCCTTTCCTTTCCTTTCCTTTCCTTTCCTTTCCTTTCCTTTCCTTTCCTTTCCTTTCCTTTCCTTTCCTTTCCTTTCCTTTCCTTTCCTTTCCTCTCTATTTAGGAAACAATCTCAGCAGGAAATCAAAGAGATTTACCAATAAAATCAATAAACATTTTCAGACTGTTGGTAATGATATTGTTGAGATAAGGTAGGGTTACATCCCTGTTTGATCAATGTTTATTTCAGGAATCATATTTTTTTAATAGAAGTGAATCAGAACAGGCTGGGTTTTTTCCCCTCCTGGCATATGATTCTGTAGATTTCAGATACACAGAAATTTTATCTGACTTGTTTCATTTAAATGTTTAACAGTTATTGGCATTCAAAATTATCCTAGTCTGAGCTAAAAGTTTTTTCTTCGCTCCCCCCAGGTTAATTTGTTGGCTTTTGGAGTGATTATTTATAAAGTATTTCGACACACTGCAATGTTAAAGCCAGAAGTCAGTTGTTATGAAAATATAAGGTAAGTTTGCCATTCAGTACAAATTCTACCATCTGTAGGTTTAAGTACAGACAGAGATGATAATGAGTATTCAGAAGTAGCAGTTTAATATCCTGAGATTTGTAGAAAAATAAATATTTTTTTCTGTTATTACCCTTATATATATTTGGATGTAAATTTTGCAATCATTATTCCCACTGAGCAGTACCTTGTATAACAGGATGTGCGTGAAAGATGCACAAAGAAAACGAGTGGCCCATATCAACCAGAGGGTAAAGGCTGATGGCAAAGTTAAAGAAGTAATTGTCCTTTTTTCTTAAGTATTTTCCACAGCCTCTATTCAAGGCAAAACAGAATTCAAAACTATGCCTGAAATGGAACCAAAATATTTGCCTTTAAGTAACAATTGATAAGGGATTGGAGCCATTCTTGTTACTTGGGAAAAGTCTGCAGTAGGACATTATGCTCCTGTGGCACTGGGGGGATGGAGCAGATCCTTTACTTTGCATGCTGCTATGATTTTTCCATCAACTCACTCTCTTTAAAACTGATTTATAGGGACCTTGAAAACCGTTTGTGCAGGAAAAGCTGAAGTGTACTACAGGGAACATTGAAAACAACTTACTGTTTGTGTTGCTTAGGAACACTCCTGCAGTTTCCATGCATTGCACTAGATTTATAGTTAGGATTTAGCAATTGTTTGATTGATTACTTTCTCTTATTCCTCACCTTTCATAGCTTCATGTGGTGACCTGTTTCTAATGAAGTTGAAAATTATTCATTTTCAGGGGAACAGTGCTAAAAATGTCTGCTGTTCAAAGGAAGTCCTGCAATGACTGAGCTGAGAATGAATAAGAAAGTAATCAGTGGCTTCATTTCCAAGACAACATGCTGTAATTTGCTCAAGTTTGTGAACAGTGCTCTACAGCATCTTGGAAAAAAAAAAAAAAATCATAGCAAATCAGTTCCTAAAATTTTAAGGCATCAATATGCTGACCCAGGAACTATTTGAGAGTACTTGTGTTCTAAAACCAATTTGGTTTTGGTTTGTTTATTGTTTTGTTTTGTTTTTTTTAAGAGACAGAATTTTAAAAAGAGTCTGGTTTTCCAACTGGCACCATCCTCTGCAGTGAACCTGAGAGGCAGCCTGGGAATCCTTTGATGGCATGCACATGCATTGACCTAAGAGCATACTGAACATTTTTCTGGGTTATTTTTTTTGAGGAAGATAAGGGGGAGGAGGAAAAGTGGGGGAATGCTTCATAACAGACATATGTTTTTCCTTGGGGAATTACACTAACAGAAGATTTAAATCAAATCATATGGTGCTGCAGTACACCAGAGAAAACATATCTGGAGATTAAAGAAGCCAGTGTTTTAAGGCCCTCCAGTTTTACTCTTTTGCTCTTCCAAAGTGATTATGTGACTTTGTTCATGCTGCAGTGCTACAGCACACCCTGAAGAGCAGCCCCTGCACTTGCACTTCTCAGGCCTTTGCAGCTATGAAAAAATTTCCAAGGCAGCATTCACCACCCAAAGTGGGGAGGAAGGCGAGTAGCTTGTGCCTGCGTGTTGTTCACGATGTTTTCTTCCTGTCTAGGTCCTGTGCCCGAGGTGCCCTTGCTCTCCTGTTCCTCCTTGGGGCTACCTGGATTTTCGGGGTCCTCCATGTGGTCCAGGGATCTGTGGTTACTGCCTATCTTTTTACAATCTTCAATGCATTCCAGGGGATGTTCATCTTCATATTTCTTTGTGTATTGTCTAGGAAGGTAAGTATCCTACTCCTTGGGGGACGTGACTCAGTATCATGTCCCTGCACTGTCCAGGTGCCCAGCCCTCAAGCTGAGCTTTTGCCTTCAGTGGAGGCAGAACCTCTGTCCAGTTTTGATGTTCTCACATATTTTCTCCAGTTTTAAAACTGAAGTATGAAACACAGGAAAATGGGACTTTTTAATGGTAAAACTAGTTACAGTGTCATTAACCTGATGAAATAATGCAATGTGTGCAATAAAGCTTTCTTCCAGTCTTTTCAATTAGCAGCAAGATTCACCCACACTGTCCTGGGATGATACTTTCTTCAGTGTTCTGTCCTAAAGAAAAAGTCAGCCCCACCTTAAAACATAAAGGAACACAGTACAAAATTAGTTCAAAGACACATAGGCCTATTAATAAATCTATTTCATAATTGAATTCAATGTTTTTATTTCAGATTCAGGAGGAGTATTACAGATTGTTCAAAAATGTTCCTTGCTGTTTCGGCTGCTTGAGATAAAGAGAAGGAAAACACCCAAAAGCACCTCAGCAGAAGAAAGAAGCAACCTACATGGTGTTGTTATGGATATTACTGCAAAATATGGTATTGTGAAAGTATGAAATGACCCAGTGAGCAGGCATATCTCTTAACTGAATTACTGGTTTTGTACATACGTGTGCATTCATGCAGAACATCTGTATTATTCTGTATACTAACAGTATACAAAACAAACTGGATCATTGCAAAACAAATATTAATAGAGACAAGAGACAGAAGCAAATTTCTAAAGAACCTCAAGACTTCATGACTGAGGTTTTGTTTCTAATATTAAAAATATCTGCAGTTCTTGAAAGCAAGATACCAAAAACCAACTGGCACAGCAGATTTTATGAAGTGCTTTGCTAGTGGAAACATGTTCACCATCCTTTTGTAGTAATGAACTTCATACATTAAGTTGTATGTGACCATCTGCAGGGAATGGGTTCCATTAAAGAGTCAATAGATAAAGATCTGCTTCAGACTAGACTTTTGAAAACATTTCTTTTAATTTAAAGTAGATTAAAAAAGGAATTTGTTTAATATTATTCTCTTATCACTCTGAAATATATATTTGTATATTAATCAATCCTTTATTTTTATAACTTCTAAAGAACTATTTAGATCTAAAGAGCTGAGGTCAGATCTGATACAAGAATGGTGGGACAGTCATTTTATAACTGAAAGATTATTTTGTGAATACTTTGAAAAAGATCTGGTTCTTGTTTTATTTAATTGCCAAAAAGACTGAGATCTGCTTAACTGGCACTATGATTTTGGAGGCTGTGGGAAGAAGACGGTTTCACAGGTTTGTCACTTCACAGAGATTGTTGGAATCCAGGCTTCTTACAATGAAATTAAAGTGGTAGAAATCACCCATGCAGAAGAACACAGATTTAAATTCAAGGTAATATAGCTCTGTACCATGTAAAATTCCAATTGCAGCAGTTTTCTCATAGCATCTTTGAGTCAAGCAGTTGTCTTCCTCTGAGGTTCCTGGGTTTGAAACAATCCTGCACTTAACCTTAGGAGTATGTACAGAACCCCTGAAATCAAAGGGAGTACCGAGGTGCAAGTTTGGCAGATCAGAGCATAAACACAATGCACCAACCATTCCACCTAGGGCATCTGACTTACTTGAAAAGTATGCCTTAATTTCACCCTTTTAGCACCCAAATTATGTGAAGTGCTGAGCAATTTCCTGTCCACATGGCTTTCTCAGGAAGTGTCTAGGATCTCAGATGAAGCCCAGTATTTTTGCCAGTGAGGCACTGTAAATATGTAGTTGTTAATAAATCCCACTGTTGTATTGTCTGTTAAAATAAAGCATTAGTCTGAATTTTATTTATATTAAAGGAAATCTTTTTTTTAGTAATGTTCAGTTTTGGTTTATATCTTTTTTCCTTACACACAAGGTTCTCATTGTATGCACTGCAATGATAGGCTTCATTAAGTATGTTCCATGCCTGTGTCAAGGTTTTTAAAAAAGAGTAGTCTATTTTTCAAAAAAATACTAAAGAGATCTCCTAGTCCTTTGAATGTAAAATATGTGAATAAACTGGAGTGCTTTGCTTTCACATTTTGACATTTCCATTCATTTAAATAAATACAGTGGTAAAAGTTCACATTGCTACATATCATTTGCCCTCAATTATTTGCTGTATTTCCTTTGCTGTTGTATGTGTTCTTCCAAGGTTGGGAAATGCAGATACATATTACTTAAATGAGTATTTTTAGAAGGATATCTACCAGTCCATCATCTTTAATCTCTTGCAGAACTGTAACCTATAGTAAGCTGATCTGGACAAAGCATCTCTACTAACTATATAATGACTTCAGCATGCTCAGGGAGACTGAAAAAAGTTCCTTGGAAAGAAAACATATCATAAATGTTTAGCTTACAATAGTCTTTGTAATGAAAGAACATCTTTTATAGGCAAACTGCTCTCCTGTCTCTGGGTCAGATCTTCATTGAAACTGTTTTCCTTACATACAAGGATGAGTTTTCAGCTTTTCATACAGCACATAAAGAGCAGAAAATTTTTTTTTAGCTTCCCTCCCTCAGACCCTGAAGGATATTGCAAGTGTCCTTCCTAGTGCATGCAGGTGTACTGACAAGCAATTAAAGGGTTTATTTGCCACAGCCCTTAGTTACATGAACCCCAACCCAGCAGAGAGAGAAAGACTGACATTGGACATAAATTGAAAAGAGAGAGGTTTCAACAAAATATGAGGAAAATCCTTTTCACCGTGAGGACAGTGAAGGGTTGGAAAGGATTGCCCAGAGAGTTAGTATAGTTGTGTTAAAATCTTTGGAGGTTTTTAAGACTGCATAAAGTTCCCAGCAACCTGATCTCAACCTGACCCTGCTCTGAGCAGGAAGGTGGATGAGATGACCCTCTGAGATCCCTTCCAGCTTGGATTGTTCTATTAGTCTGCAGTATCAAATCAGAAAAATAATAATCAGGGATTAGTTACAATTTTGTTATGCAAACTTGCACTCAAGTGCTATGCAAACTGTTTTTCCCAAAGTAAATTCATGTAATCTATTTATCAGATCAACTAGCTGACTGGTTTGAAAACTAAGAATTTTGTTCAACACCTTTTAGGATTACACATTTTTTAGAGGTGTGTGACATGTCCAGTGGGGCCAATCAAAAAAANAAAAAAAAAAAAAAAAAAAAAAAAAAAAGTAAAAACAAATCAGTGATTGACCAGAGAGATAAAAAGTAAAATATTAAGGTTTCACTCTGAAAGTAAATGCTTGATGAAGAAATTTTTTCCATTAAACCAAACAGAAATTTGTGTTCAGCATTGCATTTCAAGGTGTGTTTCCAAATACAATAAATAAGGTTAAAAAACTCATCTATTTTGAAATAAATATTCCCCCAAAGAATTAAAATAGTATTTCAAAGAAACTGCAATATTATCACCATAGCCATTGGGAGGTTTAGTCTGCTGGAGCTGTGCTAAGAAACAGATCTTCTGTGCTTTTTACCTATTGGAATGGAGCAGGTAGACATTTAAAACAAGACAAATACAGTGCAAATTTATTTCAGACTTTTCTCCAGCCTTCAGTGTCACAGACCTTCAGCTCAGAACATGGTGATGCTCTGAAGCCAGGACTGGAGACTTGTGCACCTTGTTGACCACACATACAGCAATGCTGCACATGATTATGTGAAGCAGAACAAATATTTTCAGGGCTGATTCCTCCAGCTGCTACACCTCCAGCGTCACTTTTCTCATCAATAATATCTCTTTTTATATCTTTATCATAATAATTCCTTGGAGGCTAGTTCATAATCACACTCTTGCCATGTGCCAGTTAATCCCAGAAGCCCTACCTCCTTCTTTGAAATCTGTATAGATGAGATAAAAAAGTCAAAACCCATGAAGAAAGTTAAAACTTTCTTTCCTCTGGGAAGAGAGGTGGTGGGAGGAGGGCCACTGGCCAACAGCTTTCTCCAGCCTGTGTTACTCTTTTCCCTTGTTTCTCACACATTCAGTGCTGTGCTGTGAGAGTACAGAAGTGATGGTGCCACCTCACCAAAGTCATCCCCATGCAATTTTTATATATAATTAAGCCTTTAAGATGGATGCAGACTTGAAAACAGCTGATCATCCACGCACTGATAGTCCATTTAAACACAACCAAATTGTCAAGTGCAAATGTGCTAAAGCATTTTCACAAGTTGCCTGGCTCCCTGCCAGCTCAGCCCTCACGGCCATCCCTGTGGGCAGCCTGTCCGTGGAGATGCAGTCACAGAAGGAGAGGACTGCTGTTTTCAGACTCTGGATCTCCATGACAACCCTCCTGAGCAAACCTGGTGGAGAACCAAGAGCCCTTGACACAATCCAGACTTTGCCAGGAGTCAGGTCCATGGCCACACATGGAACCTGGAGGCCCTGGAACTGCTGCTTCGAAGCAAGCTGCAAGATGTGACTAATATGAAATACAGTAATTCCATCAACTTTACTGCTACACAGCAATATTGACAGCAGCAGTCCTACTGGGTCAGAAGAACAGAAAGTATGAAAAAATCCATACCCACCAAAAAGCAACAGTAAAATTGACTTTTGAGAAAGTAATTTTTTTCCCAAGTGGAACAAGAAAATGCTTAAAAAACCACACTGAAATTATCATGAAACATAAATTATTACTGATTCTATTTATGATAATAATTATGTTTTGTAGAGGCCTTATTTTACATCTTCCCAATGCAGGGCTGCATTTTTCCCAGAATTCCTTTTCCAGAACTATCCCTATAAATTTGGCAGAAGCTTTACTTCTACAGATGTTGTTTTACAGCTCCGTGGTTTTTTTCTTGCCTTGCTGGTAAGTACTCACATTTTATTGTATTTACTCTTCTGGATTCCCAAGGAAAAAGTGCATTTTCGTCAAACACAGGGGAAGTTCCTCTGTTTCCTGAAGCATTGATGAATATTCTAACTAAAATTAGCTCCAAGACTGACCATCAGCCTTTGCTGCAGTGCAATAGGCACCTCCCTCCCATGTAAGCCTTTGTATTTATTGTAACTATTTCTATAAATGCTGCAGTCAGCTCTGTATCCACATAAAGCTAATACCATTTAAATTAATTTTGTAAGACTTTTGTGAGACACTGCTGAATAATTTAGTCAAATCCAAGTTGATTATAAACTGTTCTTCTTTATAATAACCAAGTTTGAAAACTATGTTGTTAAGAGACAATCCAGTTTACTTTGTTAAAATCAGTTCTATTTTAATCTGGGCAGGGATGTTTTCCTCCAGTGTCTGGCCCACCATTATTTGGTCTAATGGATTGAGTTAAAGGCTACAATCTTCAAAATCCCAATCCTCTCTCTTTTTTAATATTTCTGCACTATGCAGACTTCTGGCATCACCTTGGCTTCTGCTGGGTTTCAGAAATAATTGTTGATGATACAGTAAATTTGTTTTCTCTCCCTTGTGTTTAAATCCCCATTTTACAAACACTCATGTATTTGCTCAGTTTTATGCACGACTAAGTCTTTGGCGTTAATGAGGCTGCTCATGTGCATAAAGTTAAGCATATGTGCAAGTGTTGTATGATCAGGGTCTTAGGATGCCAATTTGCAGTAATAACAGATTTGCATAAACTCATGATCCCAAGCACTGGGCTTCCTGCTCATTATCAGTAATGGAATTAATTTAGCTGGTTTTCATTCCATGATGTCAATGAGACTTTTCTTTTTTTTTTTTTTTTAAGTGAACTTCAAGTTGTTTTGATTACCACTCCTCAGCCATTTTTGATTTTGTCCCTATCACTTAACATATGTGGGATTTTTCCCTCCACTTACAAATGCCCACCTTAACCATGTTAGTATGAGCTCATTTATGCTCAAGATGAAAGACCAGATCACACTTCTTAAGCTGAAAATACACTTCTTACTGTGTAAGAGAGCTGCAGAAATACCAATTGCAAATACCCAGCTAGGACTCATCAAAATCCTGTGCGCAAGTCATGGCTTCTGTCGTCGAGGGGTTAGGCCCTAAATGAAGTGAGTAGCAGCTGTAACCCATTTAGTGGAGATGCCAGCTAAGGGAGAGGCAGCTTGTACTCCTCTCTGGCAGGTGGGTTGCATTGAAGCAGAAAGAAGTAAAGTATATCCTCACTGAAATGACAGTGCGTGGCCTACACAAGGATAATCTCCCTTCTGATGCTCAGCTCTGCTTTGTCTTCATTATGATTGACACTTAATGCCTATCATACAACTCCTAAAGACTTTGGGGTTTGATTCCTCGTTCTCAGAAGCAGTACTGCATTTACTCCCTCTCTAAATGGATGGGGCAGGACCAGGGGTCCCCCCTTCCCTGGCAGGTACTGATGAGGACAGACCCACCCAGAGCCCAGCTCCCACAGCTGACCTGCAGTTGTCTTCCAGCCCCCGGTCTAAGCCCCCAGCACAGCTGAGAAGGCTGGAGTGCAACATTTGGCTTTGGAGAGAGTAAGGGATACCAGTGCTGCAGTAGGGAAACAAAGGTGAAAACAGTGATACTTGGTGAGTAGCAAAACAAAGGCGTGAATGTGTCCTAACCCTAATATGTAACATTTTCAAAGAGCGGGGGAAGGATAAACAAATAAATTCTGGTACAAAGTAGATAGTTGAGAGCTATCATCTAGAGAACCTCATGGTTCCCTACCTGTGTAACTGTATTTGCCAAAAGGAAAGGGGAGTAGTGCTGGGGAGGAGGAGGTGGTAGCACTCAAATGAGGCTCGGGATGTGGGGGCAGTGCAAACAGATTATGGATTATTGGGAAAATGAGAGTAGCATCAAATGGTAATTTCATAAGGATGTCTTCCCTGAAGCTAAACTGAAGTGAAAAAAAATCAACTGATCCTTGAAGCAACTCCCATTTACATCCTATATGTTATCTTTTTAATGAATTATTTGTGTGCAAAATTTCTAGACTAAAAATATGCATTAATGAATCAGAGAGCGTAACCTTGAAGGAAGATCAGGAAAAACTTTACAGTAAGAAAGAAAAAGGGAAAGACCCTGTGGTTCTGCACAGCTTTCATGAAACCATGTGAGCCTGTGAGATCTGCTTATACTGTTGCATGGCTTGAATGGTCTTGTTTAGTTATTTTTTGTCCTTTGAAACTATTGTTTTCTTCAGAAAGATATTGTGTGTGTGGAATACATGTGCTGTGAGCTACAAATGAGTAGCATCCTTCTGAATCTGGCAACCTTAGGCTGCATCCATTTCAGAGATATTTTCTCTGCACATGTTGTATGTCTGTGCAGAGAAGGATGAACAGAAATGTGCTCTCTGGTCATGCATAGTGCACAATAGTTACATAAAACCATGTTTTAAAGTAGGCTATCATTTTAAATGGTCAGTGTTATTTTAACTACTTGAATGACCAAAGTTAGATTCTTTCTACTATGTGCTATCTACTTTAAGCCCATTCAGAAATGATACTGTGTTTTGTGGCTATTTTAGGCCTCCTCCCTGGACCAAAATGAAAGCAATGCTAATGGAGGACAGTACAAGTGACAGTTGTACCAAGTCTCTTCTCTGCCCAAGATCTGCTGGTGCAGGGCTGTGTGTGGTGACAATAAGGCAACAACCTCTTCTCCAAGCCCTGGACAGTGCCAATGCAGGCTAACCTCAGAGGCTTCACCTGTCAGGTTCTGCATATAAGTGATACAGGCTGGTTGACAAATCAAATGTCCTCTCCAGGAGTGCAGCCACGTTTCAGGTCTCCCCTTTCTATATCAGGAAGAAGGAAGGCAATTTGTATCAAAGGCATGCTCCAGAGGTGGTTCTCAAGTATGTTGAATGGAGGTGATGAAAAATTCTGTCCACTTTCATGACAAAAGCAGTGGCTGAGATGTGTTCTGGTTCAGGTTATTTTAGGTGCCAGTTGTAATAAATGTACAGGAATAGCAGAGCTGGTTCCAGGATAGAATCAGCACCTGGCTCTGGCTGGGGCAGGTGGCTGTGCCTGTGCTGTCAGGACAGAGGGAGGCGTGTGGGATGCAGCTCAGGACATGGTGCTGGAGGCCCATTCCCAGTGTGCCCAGCAGAGCAAGGCACTGTGCTGTGGGGCTCTGCAGGAGCAGCAAAAGCCAAGAGGGAAGCTCCAGGGACAGCTGCACTGGGATTCTGTGACAAAGCAGAGGGAGAGAAGGAAAGTGATGTTCTTGGTGATAAAGCTTCGTGTTCAGCATTATGTGAGGACATGTTTTCTGTGATCTGTACCACTAGCACAGTTAAGAGTGCTTCTACGGGTTCCTGGGATTTCACAATTCTTTACTTTAGGGACCCTACATTTCAAATTGTAGCTCCCTCATCTGTCCCTAATGAGGGCAGCAAAACTTTGGAGATTTCTGAAAGCCAGCTGGAGCCACAGACAGCAGCATCTCTGGAGGCTAGCCCAGGAGGAAGGTGTTAACCCTCTCAGTGCTGCTGGAGAAGCAGGAAAGCCAGTTAATAGTACCAAATAAATGAGTCTCTGCATGTCTCAAAGCCTTAACAGGAATTATTTTCAGTACAGCATGCTTTCTTTACCAGCCCAGGGCCCTTGAGCACACAGTCACAAGGGGAGTGCACAAAGAGGCTTGGCTGTCTCTTTGCAGGTGCTGCAGAGTGGAGGGTCTGGAGCACAGGTCTGCAAGGGCAGAAAGGCAGCGAGGAGCATCCCATGGTGCCCTGCCTTCTGCAAGGCAGGAGCTCCCCTTTCTTAAACAGCTTTGTTCCCCTACCAGGGGCTGCTCTCTGAGGCTGCAGCTGATTGTAGTTTCCAAGCTCTGGCTTGGCTCCTGCAGACGCTATTCCTGTAACAGACAAGCCTGCTCCTCTGCCACGTATTTGTTTAAATGGGTTCAAAAGTTCTCAGCTTCCTGGCAACTTTTTTCCCCCTTTGTTTTATACCAATCAGTTAATTTGCTAACATCACCCTCCATATCTTCTGATCTTAGGCAAGCTGGCTGGGTTTACTGGTGCCTTTATCGCCACATTACAGCCAGCAGTGAGGAATGCAGGTCAGAAGGGAAATAAGAAGGGACGGCTCTTTTGAAATGGGGAGGAACAAGGTCAGGGTTGTGGGGCAAACAGGAGAGGGTGGAAGTGCAGAAAAGGGATGTACTTTAAAAACAAACTCATGCTGCACTAATCCAACTGCTATTCAGCTTTATCCCCCTCTGCTTATACATTGCTAGAAATCTCCTTTTATCTTCCTTTGTCTCTTTTTCTTATTCTGTCTATTACAAAGTCTTCACGAAACCACCTATTTTTGTTATACATTTTATAAAATGCTCTGAGTATTTCACAACACACTTTTATTAACTTCTGATCAAGAAGTCTGTTTCAAATGAAAACATTAGAACCGATCAGAAATGGGAACATTTTTCACAAAAGATGATGGCTTTTGTTTTGAGAACACTTTACTTTTTAGTCAGAATTTTTGTCGTAGCCAACAAAGAGCTTTTTTATCTCTTTCCCAGTTACTCCAGATTTACAAAAGTGAGAATGAAAACAGACTGCAATTTTTGTCCTTATTACAAAAGGGACAGAGATTTAGAAGAAAAGGATTCATTGAGCAGTTATATTAGAATAAAATTGTGCTGTTTGGCTTTGGTAGCTTTGTGCTTGTTTATAACAGTGGAATGATCAGAGACACTCATATTTTGTTTTTTCCACTGTTCTGCATGTCCTTGGTGAACAGGACAGTCCTGCTTTATCTCTCACAATGTTCTTCCAGGTCATGGTTGAGCACAGAGGCATGACCATGAGGAAACTTGCCTTTACTTCTGCCAATCACATACCAGTCGATAAAGAGAAATCCATTTTCTTTCTACCTAGCACTAAAGTGGAAGAAGAAAGGTTCTCTCTTCTTTTTTCCTTTTTTTTTTTTTTTTATGTGTGTGTGCAGCAAAGAAAACAAAAGTTTAAAGTAAACTTTTTCAAATAACTCTTTTTCCTGGCAGAACTTTCTCTGCCTTCTGCTGGCTGAAGGGCATTGTAATTCATGCAATAAAAGGGGAAAAGATCTGCTGGTAGAGATTGTTTACTTTAAACTTCTGTTTGTTTTGTCTCCACTCCAGGAAAGAATGTAATATTTCTATAAAGCTCTGTTAATTTTTTTTTTCTTCCTTTGACTGACTTGAGCACTGGAGAAAGCACCCGATCAACAAACAGGAAACCAAAGTACTTTTCATCCCTGTAGGACTGAGGTAGTGTGAACTGTTGCACTGCAAGCTACTTTTAATTGATCCTCTTTGTGAATGATTGGATGTTACCTGGTAATAACCCATCTACTTGGGTCAAAATTTTCAAACCAGTCTCCTAAGCACCCCACGGAAATCTATGACAGAGTTACTAAACCACTTCAGAAAATAATTTAAAAAAAATAAGATATATAAGCACCAAACTGTGGGTGTAATCAGTAGGTCACCATTTGTGGAAATACAGCCAGTTTGAAGAGCTGGGTTTCAGATCCAGTTTCCAGGCTGACAGACCAGACATGCAGATCTAGGAGCTGGTCCTCCATCAGAGGTCAAAGTGCCATGGTGGTTGCAGACCACTAGCAGTAGTTTGAGGTGCCTCATCACTTTGTGGGCAACAGCTCACAAGTTGCCCACCATAAACCATCTGGAAACTGAGTTTCACTTTTCCCTTGTTGCTTGCTGTGGACTCTGTGTGTGTTTCCTCCTTACTGAAAGAGGTTGAGGCTGAGAACATAGAAAGGGTCATATGGTCAAAATGCTCAGCCCAGAGTGATGTTTTTCAGGGTGATGTGGTATCTGATATGTTGTATTTTTTCCTCATATATACTACCTAGTTTAGAAAAAGAGGAGCGCAGGAATAGTCTGTCCTTTTAACAGAAATGTGATTAGGAAGGCAATTGCTATCATTGTGTACTAGATTCAGCATTTCTTGGAGAGGTAACCTACATCCAGTTGCATAATAACAGAGCAAGGGTTGTTTTTTACACTCTTTATTCACAGCAAACTGCAGTGGTGACACTGATCCACTTATCCTGAAGTGCCTTGTAACCGAGAGCAGTGGGTCCAGGTAGCATGTGCTCCAGCTCCTGTAAGGGCTCAAATCTAAATCTCTGACTTTTTGGGAGTGTTTGCCAGAAACCTGCCCATGAGCTGCTACTCAGCACAGTAGGGGTATGCTTGCCTGACAAATCTCAGCTGCTGAAGCAAGAAATCATGGGCCCAAGAGGGGCCCAAATGTCTCTCCCTTTTCAAGTGCCTGAGACAGTAGGTGGAAGCCTGTGCTCTGACAGCTCCTTCCAAAACTTCCCCCATCCCACCCCCACCTCCTCATTTATCACTGCTACGGGTGAGCAGGAAAAGAGCAGGAAGAGCGACAGAACAAAAATAGCCCTGAGACTGGAGACCAGGAGTCAGGGCTCCTTCTTCCTGCTGTCTCAGCTGTGCAGCTTTACTGACAGTCAGGTGCTCCAGCTTTCTTACCCACAGAGATGTGTCAGGGAATTCTTGTCCTTCCCTTTCTCTTTCTGCTAGAAGAGTAAAGCTGGCATTATGATGTTTTTGAGGCACTCTGTGCTGATGGCCATAGGTGTTCACTGGCCTCCCCATTCAAACCGTGCCAGGCAGGGGACTTGAGTGCCACTCAGTCACACATCCCCATCCACCTACTCCACTCTGTGCAAATGCACAGGCAGAGCTGAAGATGCCTGCACAGCTTGGATCCAGGCAGGGAGGCATCTGGGGTTGTAAGAAAGTGCTGAGAGCAGATTTGGGGTCCCGATATTGGCAGTTGGTCTTTAAAAATGTTGATTTGCCTTAAGCTTCTGTACGAGCTGACCCTAAAAATTGATCTAGAAAGTGTTAGATTTATTTCAGCAATATGGGCTCCATCCCCAGGATGTTCAGGAACATAGATCTTCAGAGCCAGAAAGGATTAAAAATTTCCACTCCTATGTAATGAAAAACTAAGAACCTTGTCCAATGTCTGGCCTCGAGCTCTCAGCTTGTGACAAAATATTGCAAGAGTCTTAAAATTCCAGGATCTTGAGAACTCTTGCCCATTCAGCCTCTTTCTCTTTCTCCAGCCTGCCACAGTTCTTGAATAAAAAGCTCCTGAAAATATGTATGTAAATGCAGGGCATTTTACAACATGCTTGCAAGGCAGGCAAAAGGGTCAGGAAGCATGAATAGGTTAGGATTATAATTCATTGTAATGTCATGGCAAGCTGCAGTTTCAAAAGCCTAAGTTCTCCAATTTTAGCCAATAAAAAATTTAAAGGGACAAAAACCCAATTTGTTTTATAATCAATAAAATGTACGACTTCTTTATCTTATTAGAAGAGGCTGTCGGTTGCAGTCAACCATTGTCAACAGGCTGTTTGATCTATCAGTAAAACAAATCATTACAAGGAACATAGCACTGCTGCTGTGGCTTTTGTGGTGGTTTTAATGAGGACTGGTAATACTTCTATTCCATTACAAGATTTGAAAGTGATTTTGTTGGAGACACACCCAGGCTTAAGGTAGGAGAGGGAGGTTTAAAAATAATTAACTGTGCTGTTCCAAATAACTCGATAGATTAAGGATTCATTAACAATAAAGCAGTTCCTTGCCTCTGTGATTGGTATTTAAATCTAGGGTGGCATTAAGTGCTGGTCTGCTTCAGCCTAACCTTGGGACTGCACAGGATTAGAGGGCACGCATGGCTGCTCTCGCATGGGGTAGCTGAGAGGAATGAAGTGTCTGAGCACTGCACAAAAAGAGACAGGAAGGAGGATAAAATATGACCACATGGGAGGGGGTGAGGGGCTGTTTGGCTGTTGTTTTGCACCATGGTTGTGGCCATCCCTGTACGCAGTGGCCCTGGAGCTCATGCTGGCACCCAGCACCGTTGCATCCCTGAGGCACGTAACCTGCACACCCCTGGAAAGGGGACCCCTCCCTGCCACACCTGCACTGCTGCCTCAGGCCCTCCACAGCTGTTCTGTTTGTTTGTCTGTTTTCCTCCCTGTAGGTGCTGGGCCGTATAACAAGGTGATGAAGGTAAGATAGGGCAGGCTGAAGCCATGGACATGGCCCCCAACACCATGGCATCCCTCCTGCAGCACCATGGCTACTCACCAAATCCAGCTACTCACACATGAGGGCAGGACAGGATTTCCTTCCTTTCAAACCAGATGAAAAACTTGCAGCCTTGAGAGAAGGGATACTTCGGGATTAAAACAGATCTGAGGCTGAGATGATGGGGGACAAAAGCTCCTGTGAAAGGCACCTTCCTAATTCAAAGGTAATGCCAATGGAAGTCATACCCTTAGGTCACATAATTCCTGAAATAATCTACAAAGTAGCCCAGTAAATCAAGGAGAACAGTTTTGAAGCTCCTTGTCCACCTCAGACTGCTTTTTTAGGCACTTAGCTCATAAGAAAAAAAATCTCATCCACCTGGCAAAATACAGGGGGCTGGAAACAGCAGCACCTCTGCTGAGTCTCACCTGTAGTCTTTACTTTGGGGTGATAGTGCACACGAAACAACAGAACAGGTAACTGCACCTGGGAAAGGGATGTCCTGGGAAGGGACTATGGACAGTCAGCAATGTCCAGCCCATGTCTTACTGAAGAGCCAGGTTTGGGATCCCCCTCTGTAGCCTTTGGAGCTGCTTCAAAAGCTGCTTGAAGCTGGATGGGACCCAGAATTGTCAACAAGCTGAGTAGCCTCTCACAGTCCTGCTGTGAGCTGATTATCACATCTAACAAAATAACGTGCTGGAACAAATAACACTTCAGGCTCTGTTGTTTCAGGTGAAACTTAGTCCTACTAAGTATAAATTTATAATAAGAGCCACAGCATTATGAGTTTCCCAACAGTCAGGTTTAATTCAAATGCGTAATTCAGACCCTTAGAGGGACACTCTCATCTTTGTAGGCTGGAATTTGGGGATTTACACACGAAATTCCCATTAACACTAGTAGGAGTTACAGTATGCATACGTGTACTCCGCTCTCGAGGCAGGCATTTCCCCCTGGGCATAATAACTGTGCTTTAAATTCTCCTTCCACGATGGTTTGCAGTGATGCTGCGAATGCTCAGCCATGAGCCTCCACTCGCTCCAGGAAGGGCGCGCCCGCCGCGGGCTGTCCCCGGCAGCGCGGAGCGACCTCCCCCGCGACACGGCCGCGCTCAGCGGCGGGACACTCGCGACAGACGCTGCTGTCGGCGATTTAAGCCCCGAGAGCGCCGCTCCGCCCTGTCCCGCGCTGCAGAGCGCGTCCGCGGCCCCGGCGCCCCGAGGCGCGGAGCCCGAGTGCCACCTGCCGGGGCCGCCGCGGCTGGAACCGCCGGCGCGGGGCCGCCGGAAAAACCAGCCCCAGACCACGGGGCATGGGATTTAGGGTGGGGTAGCACCGGGAGGATGCTTGGCTAGAGAGGAAGAAGACGACACATATTTGCTCTAAGTCCACGCAGAATTCATGTGTGTGTAAAAAAAAATTTGGGATCGGTTTGTTGGTAGTTAGCTGAAAGAAAATGAGAGCTGACCTTATTCTGTTTCCTGACAACTTTTGTTTTCTTTTTTTTTCTTTTTTTTTTTTTTTTTGCAGTCATTAAGAGCACTGCTGCAAAACCTCTATAAGGCACTTCACTTTAAAAGGATTTAACCTGATGTTTAAACAAGCTGCCCAATCAAGGCCTGGAACATAGCAGATATCCTCTCTGGAAGTCTACTCATTATACTTTGTTGCATTTGTAATGTTCTGGAAATGCCTGCTTGTCTAATAAGATCTAGTCACATAAAATGCATCTGTAGCATAATTGTAGTGGGGAAGAAAGGCCATAAATATTGTACTGTGCCTGACCAAAATATATTCATTGTGTCCTGTTCCCTTTTTAGCAAGTTTGAAGTCAACTCTGTTGAATTTAATAGGCTGATGCTTTTACAAAGCATGTGTGACAGATAAACTAGATTATGTAGAGGTTGACAGGGCAGTTGCTTTTGAGAGAGATTTTTGGGGGGTTTTTTTGATGCTGGAAGCTTCAGTGATATTCAGTGCGCTGGTAGCCGCAGTGCTCCTCTCACAGGCCCGCTTTGCTGTCAGAGTAGGCTGGTCCCAGCCTGCACAGCACAGAAGAGCTGAAGGCAGAGTCTCACTGATCCAGACAGCCCTGTGTTGTGCCTAAAGCTGAGGTGGTAACACAGCCTTGTAGCACTCTGACTGCCAAACTAGTCTTAACAACAATTTTTTTATGAACTCAGAAGTATAATTCTGTTGTGTGTATGGATTACTAATGTGAATTTACCATCACTCTGTATGTAAAAGGCACGACCCAGATTTGTCTAGAAAGAGAATGTGGAATGCCCACATCACCTTTTTAGTAGTTGTGTTTTAACCTAAACTGGACTGCAAAGCTACAACAATTTTGTCAGGTTTTTCTGGCTCCTTTGAATATCTGTTCTCATAGAACTACCAAGTGGTACATGGAAAAGGTGTGTCCCCATGTGCAGACACACACACACACCCCCCCCAGGATTCACTCCTTCACACACTGGGCTTCATTTCTTCATGAAAGCTAAAAATTTGGCTTTCTCTATAATTCTCTATCTGGAAACAGAATATCTTTCTTAATAAATCTATTCTATATGCTGTGAAATGCTGGAGGATCTCACAGCTCATTGCAATTATGTGTATTTTAGATCAGAGAAGTGATGGCTTATACTTAGAGGCTCTGCAGAGAGTGTTGCATGTTATGCTAGCGACACAGCTTTGGCTACAGGCCCTGATCCAAAGCCAGCTGCAATCAAACAGTCAAAGGTCATGTCTCCACAACAGAAAGAAGTTGTAATTGTAGCTTGTCCCAGGATTACCCTTGGTAGTTCAAGCCTGCCAGCGTGAGAAGTAATAACACAAGCAAATGTGTAGTTGAGAGCTACCAGACTGCAAAGGCCTCCAGTGTGGGTTGGTGGTGCCTCCTGGAGCCCATCTCCCTACACAGGCACAAACAGTCCAGGTCTGGGACCAGCACTGGGCCACCACTGCACCCTGACACCTCCCTACCCACGTGGCAGCCCGGGTCACAGGGGCAGCAGGACCTCCAGCCACCACCCTGCTTCCAGGACACTGTGGCCAGGACCCACCTCCTCCCTGCCCAGCTCCCAGTGCAGTGAATCACACCAGGCCATGAGTGCCAGAACAGGTGTCCCAACTGCCCTTTGTCCCCAGATCAGGATAGGGCTGTCCACATACTACCAGAGTAGCTGCTGGAGAGTGATGATTGGTGCTAGCTGCCATTAGGGGGAGAAAAATCTCATCTCCATAGCCTGGGGGATGGCCAAAGCTTGAGAACATCAATGAATTTTCAGAAAAAGACACAGGAGGTCCTTAAAAATAATTTTAAAATGTATTATTCATATAAAGATATATGTGTAATATATATAGATATCTCTATAAATATTTTGCAGAATTTGCATGATTTCTTTAAGGTCCAAAATTTAGGGTTCCAAATTATTATTTCAAATCCGCCTTGTTTCAACAGGATGGGATGTCTTCTTCCAGTAGTGAGAAGTAGAAATAAAAAGTTGCTGAGCTGTACCCTTCCTATTCCAGTGTTCAAACTTTTCCTCTGGGAAAAAAAGTTTCTTATTACTGTATGTCTAAGTAGTTAATGTTCAGAGTGTGTTTTATTGTAATAGATTGAGAAAATGGCAATGGCTCTATATCATTATGCAAAAGAAAAATTATCTCATACTACTACTTTAAAATGCAGAAAAGATCACATATTTCTGCAGTATCTGCCTTAGAAATGGTTTGCTGTGAACAAAGTCACTATTTTAGCTCAGTATCTATGAATCCTGTTGGGTCACCCTGAAATTTAGGAGAGTGAGGGGAAGGAAAGAAAACAAAGGTAGAAGAAAAGAAAGGGAAAGAAGCTTTTCATTGCTGCCCTTTCTTGAATGTAGACTTTCAGCAGATCACTTTGACCTGTCTCCTGTCTACCTGTCAAAATGATTGTTTGTTCTTTCACAGTGCCTAGAACAATTGCAGGGTGAGGGTTTGTTTACTCTTCTGCATCATACTGAAATCATTTACTGTTATAATTGTGGACAGTTGGAAAAGGAGTTAGGGAATAAGATAGGAATCAAAATTAAGAGGACAGGCAAGAAGGTGAAGGATGTTAAGACAGGGCACCAATTAGTTTTAATGCTTGAGATGACATAACAAACTCTTATTGAACACCAAAGACTAGCATATAACTTCTGTAGCTGTAAAGTAAACGACAGTTTTAATCAAATTTCTTTCTCTCACTAGAACAGTAATAAACATGAGCAGATATGTTTATCTTTTACCCACGCCTTTATCAGAACCAAAAACCCAGAGCAAGGAAAGTTACTATCATCTGTCCCTGATGTAAAACATGTATCTATTAAGTAAACTGAAAAGCTCATTTAAATGCTCTGGTCTCTGCTCTTAGCCATTATGTGTGCTCAGTCCCATGTAAACCCTTGCACAGCAAAACAAGAGCTCTTTTGCAAAGCCTCCTCTCCATTTCCCAGAGTTGTTTTTTTTCTAAAGCCATTGTTTTTTTCTCCTGAGTATAACACCATTGTTTTTGTCTTGCTGCACTGTTTCTCAGCAGAAGAATGTTTTAAGAACAATAACATAACATTTAGGAATAATAACCCCCCTGTCTCACACTGGCACTGCTGTTCTTACTCACAGAGCCACACGTACTGTCTGTAACTAAAAGACAATACCTAGGAGTGAACTTCAGAAAATAAAAAGTATTTCTATTTTCTCAGTGTTGCCACCAGAGGCATTGGGTCTTTTTTGGTCCAGGTGAGATAGCTCTGTATGAGCCTTAGTAGCAATTTGTTTCAGAAGATTTCCAATTAGTCATGGATATTTTTCAATAGCTGGAGCATGTTGTGCTTCGTGACACACTCAGTATAGAGGAATCTCCTTTTGTTCTGAAACTGCTATTTGCACTTTTGGTTTTTTTGCCCCAGTTTTCTTATTAGAATACAAAGTGAGTCATTGTTTTCACTTCCTACCTAATCTTTCCATAATTAGAAAATAATCAAGTTGGTTAATGGTTTTGCTTCATTTTACCAGAAAAACAAAATTGCCCCATAATATCCTTACTGTTATCATGCCAAGAGAACTTTATTTAACAAATTTCTATGCAAGTATAGATATAGCTGGGATATGTGCTTATATTTGAACAGTTATCTGTAATGCTTCTTTGGTTGCATCAGGATCACCTGCTCACAAGGGTCCAGCATCAGAGTTAGCAATACTAACTTACGCTAAATTAATCTTCCAGGATTTTTGGTAAGTGTTCATTGATATTTGGGTTGATTTTCCTTTTCCTCCACCCAGAAGAGAGGAGTTTGCAGTTCCTGTGCATACAATGCTGCTTGTCTGTAGTCCCTTCCTCAGAGCTCCTGACATGTTCCAGTTTCTGGTCAGGCCCTTTAAAAAAAATCACAGAAGTCTGTGCAAATATTTCATTTACTTTATTCACAGAGCAGGTATATGAGAACACTAAAGCTATGTGCCCTTATTGATTGGGTTTTAGTGAAATCAGAGTAGAAATTCATGTACCAGCTGATTTTCAGACAGCCACTACCACAGAGAAATTCGCTGATGGATGTCACCAAACAGAAGGTCACACCACAGCATATGCACTTGGTTGTGCTGTGCAGTGGCTTCATTTGTATGCAGCAGGGACAGTGAAGCATGGGGCTGCCTCTGGAGGGAACAGTCAATTCTGCAAACATTTATGACACTGCAGACTAGTCCAGGGAAGTTTACCTTGCCCTTGTCTTTGTAAAATGTTTTGTCGATCAAGGTTATCTGGTCAGAGCTTTCCTGGAGTCTCAGCACAACCAGTTCAGGGAGCAAAGGGGTGGAGGAACATTAGAGTCTTTATAGTGTGTCTTGTGGAATATTTTACAGAAAAGCCACTGTAGCAGGACTTGGAATTTCTGATCCCATTTTCCAGGGATTGCTTCAGACAAACAAGAAAACTTTAGCCTTTCTGTGTCTTGCCACAGCTGAATAACAGGATGCAGATCTCCTCTCTCCACCATGTAAGGGCATCTCGTTAATTATTCCTGGTGTGCGTGGGACCCCAATTGCAACTTGGGTCTATAGATATAATTTTATACCATGTTGAATAATGAACATGTAAATAAACTCTTATTGAACGTTTGTCTGAATAATTGGCATGAGCATAGGAAAGGGGGTTCATGGCTGCACTGCAGCTTTGGTAGAGGTGAAATGTAAGCCTGGGTTTTCCACAACCCAGATTTTTTTTCTGCTCCATTTTGTGAAAGGTGCCATCATTAGTTGGTTTTCTTTTTCTTCTATTTTAACAGTGATCTCTATGAGTCAATCCCTTTATTTTCAAGTACTTCTTTTATTTTCTAAATTCTCAGAGAATACCTCAAATCGAAGTTAAAAAAAATTCAGCTAAAATAGACATTTTTATTTAATCCCAGGCAATATTTGTTTCAAATGTGGATAATTCTAGGAGAAAAAAATTAGGTTCAGGTGGACATCAGATTTCTTGGGGACTTTCAAGTAATTTCACTGGTGAATCAGAAAAATGAATTATTTTCACTGTCTTTCTTAGATCTTTATTCATGCAACCTACAGGTCTGTCATTCATTTCTTTGCCTCTTTCTTATTTTTTTTTCTTTCTTGTACTTGTTCATCTTCTCCCAGGATCATTTGTAAGAAGCATCATCTCAGGTTTACATTTTCAGATGCACTGCTTGTTATCTTGCAATCTGCAAACAAATCATCTTTTGTATCTCCTCTATCTCACTGAGGTCAAATGCTGAAGGAACTAGGCCAGAGGAGCTTCTCCTAAATATAGTTCAATGACAAGGGGGGATTTACTTATTTGCATTTTAATTTATTGTTTTCCTGAAGAAATAAAGTAGTTGTTTGCTAAGTTTTATTGGGTTCAGTGAAAGACATTTTGGTTGGTTGGTTGGTTGGTTGGTTGGTTGGTTGGTTGGTTGGTTGGTTGGTTGGTTGGTTTTTTGTAAACCAGCAGTGGTTTTTGTTGTTGTTGTACAAATTGTTATAACAAGTCACACCGCGTACCATGATGAAACTGAGATAGAAATAAGTGTGTCCAGGGAGCCCAGGGTGTTACTCCTGCATGAAACCTGCTTTGTTCCACCTGGGGTGTGCAGAGCTGTGTGTGAGTACAGGTTGTTTTATAGAGACAACAAATTTGGCCAGAGAGGAACTAAAATAGCAGAAGGTGCATGCACACCCATGCTTATGCGGAGACTCTGAGCCAAAATAAAATCTGGTAGAGGAGGCAAATGTGCTTCAGAACATTTCGAGAGAGGAGTCAGCAGCAGTGAGGAGAAGGACATGGCAGAGAGAAGTTTATTAGTGACTGAAGGCCAGCCAGGAGAGCAGACTTTGATGAGTTTTCCTGCACACCAGCTCCGGCTTTGCAAGTTAGGCTGAAGTCCACATTCACAGCTTCCATTTTCTCTGTATGAGTTTTGTGGGCACACAGCTACACTGAGTCTGGGCATTTGGACGTCTGCCTGACCAGCCCTGGCTGTTTATTTCTCATTTGGGAATAGAAGCACGGGGTTTGCTCATGGAAAGAAGTGAATGAACTCATTTGCAGGTGCAATCTTAATGTATTCTTAAACTGCTACCCTCTTCACCTTTCCCAGCTCATTTTTATAGGGTTGGTTTGGGGTTATTTTTCTGTCGTTGGGTTATTTTTTAAAAACAAAAAAAAAAGTAGTCCAAAATGTTCCCTGAGAGAAACCTCTTTAATCTCCCAGAATCTTTTTAACTGGACTGGCCCAATGCTTAACAATGATAGAGGAAAGAGGAGGGCAGAGAAGAAAGGTGCACAGGACCATTTGACCATTGGCATTTGGTTCTGAACTTCAGAGTAAATGTCTATATTCTTTCTAGTAACGTAACTTTCCAATCATGTAAAGTACAGCACGCCAGAAAACTTTGTAGCAGTTAATTCATTTTTGTGGAGTTCCCTACTGCCAAAAGTCAAGGGAGCAAAGGAGAACATAGTGTAAGCCACAGTTCACATGGCTGTGCTACAGACCACGGAGACAGCTGATTGATGCAGTGTGAGTTTACCCTCCAGGATACAGCTGAGGTTATTGGTGGGACAAGGAACTGAAGATTGTGTTGCAGCTATTGGCTTCATTCATGAATTGTTAATGTAGAAGAACAAAAGAATTCACTCAAGGCAATCAATTTCCTTTTAAAAATACAACAATCCACCCCAAAAGAGTGAAACAAGGCTTAAGTCATAAATTGCAGGAATATTGCTTTCACATTTGATGCCCATTAGACCTGTTTTATATTGGGAAAGTAGTATCATTAGGCAAAGTAGACAGTGCTTTACAACTATTAGCTTATGAAAAGATACAGCTACTACATAAAGATAACTTATTAAATTAGAACATTTTGAAAAGCCTTTAAAGAATAAGAAGCAGAGTTGTCTTTGGTAGTATAGGTCTTTCCTTATGTGCTTTCACAAAAAAAAAGGCAGAACAATTCGAGCTATTTGAGCTCAGAGGCACTTGATGGGAAGCTAGATTCCCTTAGCAATAAATGCAAGGGTAGGTATAAACTGAAGGCAGTTGCTATCCTCCTCCAAAAACACCAGAGTGAAGTAATCACTGTGTGCTGAAATCCCCCCCTGGAACGGTAGCAACTGCTGTTCCTCCCCAGGAGGAGCCATGGAGCAGATGTAGGGTGGTCAGCATCCATTTCTCCAGGGTTCAGGGCCCAAAACAGTGCCTCCTTCATCCTTGCCAGCCTTTCAGACATAAGCTGAAACCATTCAGCAGCAACTTACATCCCATAGTCCTTTTCCAACACAGATCATAAACACTCACTCAGTCTTATAATACACTATCTTGCAAGCTGTTAAACAAAATATATGTGACCAAGTTTCAAAAACCCTGCCAAACAAACTTTCCTCCTAATGTCCAGAAACTGCTGTCCTTTCTGTCTCCATGTCTAATTTGAGGCAGATAAAACCAACCTCTCACCATGTTTTTATCCATCTGTAACATGTCTTCCCACCACATTATACCCCAAATGTCCCTTAGAGAAGCAAGAATATAACACTGATAGAGAGGGGGCAGTTCATTTTCTAACCTATGCCATCTCCCTTGAGAACAAAAAGCATATATATCTACTGAAACCATTAGCTCTCATCCCACATGCCAGGTTATGTCCTAGAAGCAAGTCACAGTGATATTGCAGATGCAGGGATTTTTGAAAGGAAAGGATGAGAGAAGTAGGATGGTGAGGACTGCATGAAGCATCAAACACAGGAACAAGGTGAAGAGAATTCAGAGCAAGGGTTAGTTTTTGCCCCAAATGTTGGCTAGGAAAAAAATTTAAAAAAAAAAAAAAAGAGGTTTAGAGCTCTCATCCTCACTTGCTTATGCTTCCCCCCTACTTTCTGAATTCTGGATCCTTGGCTACACAACCTTTTTTTTCCCCTAATCATTAGCCCTATATTTGGGTTATTTTTGAGGTGAAAGAAACCTTTTCTGATTCCCTGAGAAATTTCTGTTCTGGCTAGTGCCAGATGATGAAGTGGAAAGGACTTGGGATAAGCCCTTCACCATCTGCAGACAAGAATATCTCCACCTGTATGTTTTCCTCCATCAGGTCCTCCTTCCTTCTGTTTTCCCTCACAACTCTGGTTCATTTTCTTCTTTGCCAGCCTTCTTAATCTTTATCAGCAAGCAGGAGCTGTCTGCCCCCAATAAAGCTAAGTGCAGAAGAAAAAGCTGTGTACCCAATCTCACATCTGAGATAAGCTGCAGCAGCCAGGGGAGGTTGGGAAAAGACAGCAATATTTGGTTTTGTTATTGATCAGTATTTCTAATATAGGAATACCTCATCCTCTCAGTCAAGATAGATATTTCTTTGAGGTAGATGCTGTCTTCACCTAGTGAGAGATTTTCCCTTCCTTAAAAAAGGGAAATGTTCATAGTCCAACAGGCATGACATACTATCCACATTTCGTATTAAGTGTGATTTGCTCCAAGACCAACACGGATCCATAAATTGAAAACAGTACTTCTCAGGCTTTATCTACTGCCTGAACCACAAAACCAAGTTTTCTGACTCCTGAAGGCCATTTAGCAACTGGAACTCAGAAATATTTCATAGTTTCTTTTTCTTAGTGGCTGTAAATTGGGTCTCACTAAAGTCAAAAGTGTTGTTTCATTCTAGTGGTGTATGGCTGTGTTTGGCCATGTCTGAATTAAAGCTTGTATACCACTACAGCTTTTCTGTGCTAAATAAGAATGCCATTTTTCATTAGTACTAAACTATTAAAAATGTTTAAAAAATTAGGTCCAGAAATGCACTCCTCCTTAAACTGTACTGCACCAAGTAACTCCAACATATTGTGCTTGCCTTCTCTCTTCAAATCTGCATCAGAAAAGTTTAGGCTGGATATCAGGAAAAGGTTCTTCTCCCAGAGGGTGTTTGGGCACTGTTGGGAACAGCTCCCCAGGAACGTGGTCCCAGCACCAGCCTGACAGAGTGCAAGAATCGTTTGGACAATGCTCTCTGGCACATGGAGTTACTCTTGGGAATGGTGCTGTGCAGGGCCAGGAGCTGGACCCAGTGATCTTTGGGGGTGCCTTCCAACTCAGCTTATTCTGTCATTCTGTGATGTCACTCTTTCTTATGGAGCTTTGCATTAGAGCTTCTGGGTAATCAGGAAAGGTGCTGCTTGGAATTTCAGATGCCTGTCATATGTATATTTAAGTGATGCAAACTGTATCCCTGTATACTACAATTACTCCATTCTACCCCATATATTTAATTCTGGTCCCCAGTGAATGTGCAGCACTTTTTCCACCACCAAGCATTTGTATTGTTGTGCTGTAAATTTGAACTCACACCTACGTCATTTTCTTCTATATCCTGCCCAAGTTTTATTCAAGTTATGCCTTGTGCTCTTCTTTCCACATCAAGGGCATATATTATACTTGCAGTTGCCATGTGATTGACAGCAAGGATGCTATTATGTGCTAACCAATCCGAAAAGTAGGTCACATAAATTTGCAGAGTGTAGTTTGCTGAAAATCTGTGGAGATTTACATATAGCATATTGTATGGATTTGTTCTGAGCATCCTTTGCCCGTGTCGTGCTTTAGAATGAAGTGGTGAGTGGGAATGTTCTAGCCAAACACCCTTCATACTTTCTACAGGATTGTCCTGATGCCAGAGCTAGTGCACCTTGAAATTTGAACATGAGCTGGGAAGTGAGTATGAATGGAATAATACAATTTATGAGCCAAAAATATTATAAAGATTTTGGAAACTGATACCAAAAATGTGTAGGAGAAGAAGAGATTTCTGACTTAATTTATGCAATTTTTGTCAAATATAATTAAATGGAAGTCAAGAGAAAACACTCTCATCTCATCCTCTAATACTTCTGTAGCTCTCACAGTGCATCAATGTGAGCAATAAAGAGGGCCAAACTGAGCCTCAGCCTAACACCACTGATGTAACTCTGAATTATCAATTTAGATAGAGACAACATTGTGCAGAAATCTATAACCTGTGTAACTGAGGCCCCCAGTGAGGTAACATAATGGTTTCTTTTGGCCTGTAAACCTTTGAAATGATCATTCTGCTTTTTAAAGACTCTTAAGCATCTAGAGGTCACTGCATTGGGCTACAATCGCAGCTATAAAATGACCAGTAACAAACCAAACATTTTTTCTCTTTTCTGAAGCATGCTTCTTATGCTGCAGACACTGCTTCTCCAACTCATTATAGTGAGATACCTTATTGCCCAGCATTGTACTAACTCTGTCTGGTCTATTGTATTGTGATGACACTCTTTTGCCCATTGTATTAGGTTAGCACCTCCTTGGCTATAATAAGTATGAAAAAAAAATTCAGGGTTTGACTTGTCAAATGGAACTTTTCAGTGACTTATTAAAAGAACCCCTGCGGTATTACAAAATGCAGGTTTTCTGTCATCTAACCAAAAGAGCCCTTTAGAAACCTTCATTTTTTATATGTGTAAAGACAATTTCTTCTAGTGAAACTCTTTGATTCTTCCCTGAATGAAACCAAGTGTTTTAAAACTTTTTGAGTTGCCCCAAAGGCTCACTTCTATACTATGGAACGTGAAAGACCGTGAACCACTCAGATAATCATCACGTAGACACTTTGCAATGTGCTCCTGGCAGCAATCGTTCATTACATACTGCAGGCTTTCATTTAAAAAAAAAAAAAACCTGAAGAAAATCAGGGAAGAGAAAACTGTGAACTGTGTCTTTCTTGATCATAAGAATTGAGAGAAAACAAAGCTGGAGAGAATGCAGTTGTCAGAGATTGCTAATGAGGTTATGATAAATTGTTGCTAGAGATATCTTACGCAATGAAATAGAATGAGAAACAGAAATGTGAGGAGAGATGGAACTCCTGTTAACTTCCTTCAAGCAGATACACCTCAGTAGTGTTGTCTCTGGTACTTTACAAGCAAACAGTAATGTATTTGCAGGAGTGGAGCTCATAAGTCAACATGCTACTCTCTCTCCTTACACCCCTGCTTAGAGCACCTTCCTCCCACCACAGCACGTGGATTACCACCAGCACATGAATCAGGACTTTGGACTCTCTTCTCATATATTTGTTATGACTCCCTTTCCATTTATCCCTTGTGCTATAATGCTGAGGTGAGGCTGGGTTTTTTTGCTTTTTGGCATCTCTGTGGCAGCTATTGACATCCCTAGTAATCAACACAGCACACACACACACGGAAGGTAACTCTGCTTTGGTCTTCCTGGGGTTCTTTGGCTGGGTTTTTGGGTTTGGAGGTTTTTTTGCTTATTCATTTTTTTGTGATGCCTATGGTGAACACAAGACCAGTTTTGTGAGCAAAAGACAGAGCCTCCCATATCTTGTGTGAGCTCCCAAAGGAGGGAGGGGAAGCAGCAAGGTCAGCATCCAAATCTCTGTCACAGTGGAATAGTCAGAGCACCACAGGAGGAGGCAGCAGCACCTAAAGAATGACTTAAATGAAGCTCCCATTCTCTGGACATCTCACAGGTGTACTCATCCCTCTCTAGTTTTACTCAGTCTTTCCTGAAGCTACCATGAAGTAATGTACACTAGTAAGAGGTTTAGAAAACTGCAGGATGGGCTTTTTCAGAGAGCAAAAAGCCATCTGAGGAATATTGTTGCTCTCATTTGACTTTGAGACAGTCACTGAGTCTACAGTGTGACAAAGCAAGAAACAAGCTAAAAATGGTGGGAGATGTTAAAATAAATTTTCTAGATAAAAAAGAAAAGCTAACTGGAAAAAACAGAATATATAAAATTCAGGGTTATTCCAGAAATGCAAGACTAAGAAAAAGAAAATATCTGAAGCTCTCTTATATTGTTCTGAAAGATCTGTGAAGGCATCAAAGAGAAAAATAAAAAGTTTTCCTTGGTTCCTTTTTTACTGCATTGTACACTTGCTCCTGGCTTCAGATAAGAGGCTGAAGTAGATATCTTCTTCCAGCCTTCTAATCTGAAGTATATTAAACAGACTTCAAAATGGAAAAATAGAATTTTCTATATATCTCTATCTTTTTTATTGTGTAGCTTCAAATTATTCTCATTTGCTTCCAGAGTAATTTTTACCATATATTTATCTAAACTGTTTAGAACATCTCTATCGTCTTTCATATTCAAGGGCAAATCCAAACCAATTTTCCCCAAGACAGAGAGACAAAAATAAACAACTTAATACTGAGGTAATAACATGGACAAAATGTCACTCGTGTCTTTCAGTTTAAATCCCTTTTTCCCTCATGTTATTTCGATCTGCCTATTGAGGAGACCTAAGAGTCTCTCTGTAAAAACAATAGGTTTCCAATTAAGTCTCATTAGTAGGACAAAACCACCTGTTTTGGGTTAAAGATCTTATAAGGCTCTAGAGCAAAACGAGTGATGGTGAGGGCAAAGTGCTCTGATGAGAAATCGAACAACTCCTTCCCTGAGAAGTCCATCGTCCCTCCCCGCTCTCCAGATCAATCTGCAGCTGTTGTCAGCATCTTGTGTGTCTTGTGCTTTTTAGCAAAAGAGACTCCCCTTATCTCTTGGGGTCAGGGAATACCCTCATGAAAAACCTGGCTGATTCTCTGAACCTGCACTTCCATCCAGTTGTCACAAATGTTCTCGTCACACCTTGTGCCACCTTTCATGGCAGGCAGCTCAGGCCTGATTCAGGGGTATTCTTCCCACTCTTTCTGAAGAATCACACTGCCTCCTTTTGCCTTCAGCTGTGGTCCTTGCACCTTATTTCTTACAGCTGGAGGTTCATCCTCTCAGTCCAGGTCCATTTTAAAGGACTGTCCACAGGTCTAACTGTTCCTGTGTGAGGAATTTCACCCATTAAATGGCAATGAAATCTTATTTGCTGTAACTTCAGGATGGAAAGGCAGACTGCTTCAAACCCATTGCTAAACTGCTCCTTGGAGTCAGAGAAAGGTATCTAGAAACTCCTGTAATGGTCTTCATTTCAATGTGCTTTGAACCTGCTGCTCCAGTAATCTTCAGTGATAAGGTAGGCTCACATACCTGTGGTTCCATGTGTGCTATAGACAGGTCTATAATTTTAGAGCCTATTAACCACTAACTTACAAGTCTATGGTACTTATATTTTGTGAATGCTTTGTGAGGCTTAGGCTGATAGCCTATTTTCTTGGTTTGCCTTTTTCGTGTTTCCCAGGTGATTGGCCTGGCTTTTCAAACTGTACTGTGAGATTGGTTTCTTTTCCGTGCTTCATTAAGACAGAATATTTTTTCCCTCTCTTCAGACATTGCCTAAGTCTTTGTACATGCACTTTTATCTTTTTCTATACATTTCCCAACATGTTGAGTGAGTAGAAACTTACAGATGGAGCTGCTGATGTGCTTTCATGTAGAGCATATTTTCTTTTGCAGCTGTATGTCTCATATTTTAATTTTCCTTTGCTGATACCAGCAGTTACTTTTATGCCTGCAAGACGAGCTGTTCCCACACTCCTCCATAGTTTTTCCTAGCAACATTTCTTTGTAGATTGGTTGGTGAGGAGAGCTGAAAGGTTATAGGGCTGCTACCTTCCAGAAAAACACTGAATTATTTAGTATCACCACTTCTACCTAAAATGATAGGATCATTTAACTCCAAGTTCAACAGTGGCACTGCCATCATCTGCTCAAGCACACTGCTGCTACAGAAAGCCTGGGA
This sequence comes from Promerops cafer, assembly GCA_013398275.1. Taxonomy (NCBI): domain Eukaryota; kingdom Metazoa; phylum Chordata; class Aves; order Passeriformes; family Nectariniidae; genus Promerops; species Promerops cafer. The sequence continues at coordinate 1,832,746 of VZSE01005712.1, read as the reverse complement.
GCTGTCTGGAGAGGCTAAACATGGACAGATATGAAAAAAATCTTTAATGCTTATAAATAATAGTTACACTAAGAAAGATAGTTGAGCTGTATAGACACGAAAATCTTGTGTTAAGGGTCTTGGCTGTGTTAATAAGCCCTTCTGCTGTGACTCTGTGTGATGTGGCAGCCACTGGCACCTGCACTGAAGCATAGATGCCTGTGATAGCTGGACCAAGAGCACAAGTGGTATAAAATGTTTGTATAATTAATTAGGAGTTAAAAATATATATATGCTTAAATGCACATATTTATTACACCTGACTGTGTATATGATATGCTCATATATTTAGAAGTGCACAAGTAGAGAATGGAGTGGTAAAGTTAACATTCACTTCAGAAAACTCATAGATAGATGAATCCAAATAGTTTTATTTGCTGTAGGAAAGATCTTAAATCAATCTTTAAATCAAGAGGAAGACAAATTTCTGTTCACTTGTGTCACAGTATCCAGAAATTCTGGAAAGATAAATAGGAATGCTTGAATCATTTACGAGATTATACTTATGGTTCTTTGTGTTTTGCAGTATAAGTCCTCAATTATAGGGCTTATGCACTAATAATCAGTTCAAGGGAAGTTAGTTGCCTGTTAGAAAGTCTCTAGAAAAACAAGAAGTTAGCATCAACCAATGTCTTCCTTTGTTAAAAACTGTAAAGTACTAAATACACAGCTGGAGTAAACTGACCCAATTCAATTTAGTTGGAGCTACATCAGTTTATTCCAGAAGAAATTCAGCCAGTGAATGAATTACAAATAAATTTTCAGTGGGGAAAGGAAATCCAGCAAGACAAAACTGCAGAAAATATCCATGGAATCTCTCTGGCTTCATTCCATTGCCTTCTCTGGAGAATTAAAGTATGGATAATTATGTCCAATTTAAGTTTTGAGATTGACATTATTTGTTGATCAGTGCAAGCATTCCTTGAAAATTAAATTTAGAAGTTTCTTTTCCAGTTATTTGCCTTTGAAGACCAAGAAAATAGCAATCTTCCTAGTGTTCTCTCCAAAAGTGAGCAAAAGGAAATTAATTTAGGTATTACTATAAAAAAATAATTGAATAGTTTAAAAATTGAATGGTTTCTGAAATAAAGTTCTGAAATACAGCGTTTTTAATGTTCTGAGAGGTACCCATGCTAGAGCAGATTTTCAAGGCCTATTCATTCTGAGAACTGTTTTATTCCTTGAGAGTTTGCACTGAAGTTACAGTGAATTCTCAAAGAGCAAATTAGTGTCAGCATACACTAGATATAGCTCCAGTTAAACTCCATGAACAGCTACCATTAACTTCAGTGCAGGGCACAGAGAGTAGAGAGCAGGGGCCTGCCTTTAACTTTTTCCTATATTTATATTTAAAAGCCTTGAAAATAGAATTTGAGTAGTTACACATCAAGGCTGCACATACCACAGTGGAGAATAGAATTTTAGTGATAAATGTTCTTCTTGCAGGAAAAGACAGTCTTTATTGTAAGTGTTAGAATTGCTCCCAGTCAAATGGTTAAGAGATTTTCTGCAAGGTGGGAGAAAATGCAGTTGTGTAAGTGTGCAAAACAGCAGGCCTGGATCTGCATCCAGATCCAACTTCTCCTGGATGTACAAATTTGTTCAGCCTTAATTCTTTATACTAGGGGGATTAAATTAAATCTTCATGGTGTTAGCCAAAGGTGTGTTCAAGAGTTAGTTTGCCCTCTGATTTTTATGGGCAATGTTGAACCATGGTGCTGCAGTCCTTGATAAGCAGGTATGAATATCAGTGCTCCATTAATATTTTATCTGCAACTGTCTTATACAGAAAATATTATGATGATTAATACATACTGTTGTGGGAATAACCATGTAGCAACTTTATTTTAAACTGATGAAACATGGTGCTCAATTTATTACTGAACCAACTTTCACACTAAGTTAAAAACAAAATGTGTTCTTATTTGTATATGATTAGGCCTTTTATACTTTGGAAGTCATAGTCATTCATTAAATACTGGTAGGTGATTTTGCCTTTTTTACCTATTTTGTGAGGGTAAAGTCAATGCCTGTTGTTTGAACTGGCTGGGTATTATCTGCTCCTTCCTTAGGAATAATACACAGTTTATCTTATCTGGCCCATGACCTAATGTCACAGTGACCCACTGCTGTGAAACTAAGGTATCACTCACCTCACATATTCTGTACTGAGAGTAAATTCATAGTGAGCTTCCTCCTGACACCATAAACCTGCCTGTTACTCTGGCACTAGAAAGGGATGATCCAGACCCATCCTGTTCTTGCAGTGGTTCTGTGATATAAAGGAATATGTTACTAAGAGAAGGTCCATGAAACAAAAAAAAAAATCATCATTATGCCTGAGAATATTGACTTCTAAGAAACAATCAGTGCTTTCCCCTTCATTCTTAAAAATTTTTGCACATTTTGGGTGGCACCACAATATAAGTAACAATTTTGAGAAATCATTATATATTTTCACAACTCCACACTTTGAAAATAAAAAACAATAAGCCCAATTCCTTTCTTAGGAGCATCTGAAGTTTTGCAGTGTAATACACTTGGACTATTGTAAAGAAAAAAGAAAGCCTTCAGAATTTTCTTCTTTTTAAAATTCTTCCACCACGGACTTGGGCACTGTTCCTCCAGGAATAGAAAGGCATCCTCATGCAGTATGGCAGAGGGTCATGGGTTGTTTTCTGAAGTGGCAGCTGTTTTGTGTGTTCACAGTGCCTCCTGAAAGAGGGTTGTGATGCTGAGGTGGCTAAACCAGGTGTTCTCCCTCTTCCTGCTTTCCATCCTGAGGCACACGGGGTGCTCTGTGCTCTCCTCAGCTCCCTGCAGCGGTGCCCACACATTATACAGGCATGGTTAATCACAGTAAACCTCACCCGAGTATTCTTCCCTCCAGGTAAGTTTCCAGCCATGACACAGCAGCCAAGCATGCAGCTAGGAGCAGAGCCCCAGCCTAGTGAGCAAGGCCTGTCAGTGCAGGGCACAGAGCTCTGTGTCCTGTCTGTGCCGTCACCATTTCACCCCCAAAGTGACTGAGCTGGACTCCTGACACGGCTCAATTTCAGGGCTACCTGATTTCCTGTCAGCACCAACCCCACAGGAGCTAATCACTCTGTGACCATGAAGTCTAAGGGTTAAGATAAACTTGTTGGTTATCTTCTAGTGCAATGGAGTTACATAGCAAACACCAGTCCTCAAATACGGCGTGACTCAAACCTCAGGTGCAAGTTGTCTGACATTTAACCCTACTGGGTGACTTGGGAAATAGTATACCCTGAAAGGGGAGGGGGAATCCTGAAGCCACTGAATCAGTATGCTGGCTGATGGGCCAATGATGATAGCCACGGTGACGGACTGTCAGGCTTCAGAATGTGTTTTCCATATTTGAATGCAAACAAAATCCTTTGAGCTTCTTAGTAAAACTAAGTTGTATCAAAACAATCTGTTTTCAGATTGAGAATGTCAGAGTTAGATTCCACAGTCTTCTTTTTAATTTCATTCTTTTATCCGGAAATGACAGGCAATGCACGCTTGGCCTTAGGAACAGTCCCACCAACTACTTCACAAAATGCACCAAAATGTGGCTTTATCTTAGCAGCATATATTAGCAAAAAGCAAATTTATCAAAATAAAATTCTACAGCTATCCTATAAATCTAGACCAACAGTATCTTTCAAACCATGCATACATCAAAAGCTAGACAATATATAAATAGTACTTCTACCTGTTTTAGTTTTCAACTTTTGTATCCAATTCCCACAGTTATCTCTCCATTGGTGGTGTGCCAGCATCAAACTGGGATAACAGAAAAAAAAAACAAAAATCCTTTTTAAAGCAATCTAATGGAAAAAAATCCCTTTGTGAATGTACTAGAATCAGCATATGGCAATTTAGCCCAACCTAGAACACATTCTTACTCATTAGGCAATGTCTCTAGAGAGAATATCAAACATTATCTTGGACGCTATGCCACACTTACAAGTGCTGAATGTTTTGAGCAAAAAATTCGAGTGCATTTTAAATATGAAATAGGTGTGAAGTTCCCTTTAAAAATCTTTTGAAAACTGAAGGCTAAAAATCTCTTCGCCTAGCCAACTGATTATATCTATTTTAGCCTGCTATGGTTGCTTGGGAGCTGTTTGGCTAATCTCTGCTTTGTCATTAGGCTATACATTAGCAGGATGGAAATGGCACCACTGCACCATAATTCAGCAATGTGAATACAGAACAAGGGAAGTGCAGAGCTATCAGTGGCAGTACAACAGCAGATAATAAGACTCTGTTACTCAAGCAGAATGTGTTATGTAAAGACAATTGCTGTGTAGAAGCAATAGCTCTAATCAGGTTAATTAGGCTGTATTCATGTTTCATTTATGGTGCAAGTGCCCTGTAAAATCAAAGCAGTCTACCTCCTCTTACTGAACTCCTTATACAGCCATCACATTCTCTGTAACACTCAACACCATATATTTTCTTCTTTAAAAGAAAAAAGTCCAAAGATATTTCCCATTGCTTTTTAACGATTCCTTTCCTTCATTGTTTATGCCTAAAAGAAGAAAAATAGGAAAAGATACAGGTTGTGTATAAAGCCTCTGCCCACATTAAATTTCCTTCCTCTGCAACCAAATTAGGCACTTAGAAATTGTTTGTGGAGGGCCTGTTTGATTTTGGATTATTTCTTTTTCATGTGTTTTCTTCCTCACTAACATGACCTGTTGAATGTTTAAGAAAAATTATATTGCCTTAAAAAAGTGTGCCTCTTACCTTTCCTCCTTTTATCCATTTCCTTAAAGCGATAGATCTTCTGTTTATTCTTTCAGAACTAGCTGGAATGATGGGTCTACTTTGAAGAAAGGATTAGAGCTCAGTGCCGTGACCCTCAAACTCTAGCTGAGTCTCCTCTCTACTTACTGCATTTATTCGGTAGTTCCTTTAAAGTAATAATGGGTATGACAATTCTGAGATCACTTTCTTTTCTGCCCCAAGAAAACAAGCCTGGGTAGAGAGGAGTTGTTACAAAGAGAGAGTACATGCTGCAAATGAAGAGAAAATGGCAGCCTGCACCATCTTAATTATTACAGTTGTTATTTTAGCAATCAGGTATCCACATGCTGATTGTAAGCTTAGATTCAGTGCGCTTCATTAGAAAAAAGAAATGCAGTATTTTCACTGCCCATTTAGAACAAATTTATTCATGTTACACCTTAATTATAAAATCTTTTATTAAACTTGAAAAATGCTATAGTTCTGTTTTAATATGTATGTCCCTCACACAGTATTTCAATGAGCTGTTAATAACAATGTTTAGATAAATATTCTTTCTCGTGCAGTTCTGTACTTTATCTTATACATTCTGCCCTGTGGAATAGAGCTAGTTGAGCTTAATATGATAGCACAATATTACTGCAGAGGCCAAGCTGTGGCATTGATGAGCAGGGTGAGAGAAGCAGAAGTTTTGCATGTTATCACTTACAGTATTACTTTGCTGCTCTGCATTTACTTCCATTCTGGCTGCAAGAAATGTAACTGTTTGTAAGGAATTTCTGACTACATCTCACAGCACCAAGGTGTGCTGCTGAATTTCACAGGGCTCACAAACATGGTGTATCTTGTCATAGCTCACAGGACTTAGCACCCCAGGAGAAAACATCAAGGAAAATCTGTGTGCACTTAATTTTTTACCACCTGAGCTCACACTGAAACAAAAACACAACTATTAATCTCTTTTAATGGTTCATATGTCTACTATATATTTAAATATTTTACTAGACAGATTTCATTTCAGGGAAGGTCTGACTACCCATACAATTCTGTATCACCCCCTTCATGAAGGAAAGCTGTGATACTAAAATTCTCAAGATTTCAGGAGGTCTCAGCAGTGAGGGAGCCCTCCTTTGACTCCTGGTGGAGCAATGATGGAGTAGAGGGACCATGCAACTGCATCCCTGACTCCAGCTCAGGTGCCCTGGCAACATAATAATGAACTTCATTATTCCTCAGTCAGGTGGCTTCACTCCAAGTAAATGAAGCAATAATGTAAAGGACTGTTTGATGGGTCCTGTAGTAAATGTGTCTTCAGGCCTAAAGGTGAGGACCTCAGGACCTGGGTTTAGGTTTCACCCTTCTCCTCCCTGATGGATTACACCAGCAGAGAAGTCCTTGTTTCCCTCCTGGAGGATAAAGTCTGGCTGCCTGACTTAGTGCAGTATTTGCTGCGTTGCACCTTCCACAGCCTCATGGAAATACCAGGTATACATTCCTGAGCTCTCCTTCCTACCCCCTCACTGACCTTTGTATGCAGGTGGTTTTTTACATGATATTTAATCTATCGTTTGAACAAAAGACAAGCTTAAATTCAAAGTAAATGTTAAACACTTGCAAAAAGTATGTATAACTGAAGTTAGGGAGCAAACTCCCTCCTGACATAGTTTTGCTAAGGATTGATCTAAATGTTATTGCTGCAAGTGGGAAATTCTCGATATATTTCCCCAAGAGTCACAGCAGCAAAAGCCCCATGAGAACCTGCTGAGAAGCTCCCAATGGTTCCAACTCACTGAGGTCCTGCTGGAAATGTAACTCACTTCTTATTAGATTCTTCTTATAAACAAAGAGATTCATTTTCCTCCTGTTTTCTTAGTATAAACTTTCGCTATTAACCACAGGCTAATGTGATGGTCATAGTGACAAGTTTTGTCTTTCCAGGTGTGGGTAATAAGATATGCTTGCAAAGACAGACATGGTAGATGCCATGGAAGGGCAGTTTCTCATTGCATGCCTATGAGCTGTAAAGTGTCTCAAGCCTAAATCTCTAAAATTAACTACAAGTTCTCCTTTAAAAGTAGAGTTTCAATGTGAGCAAGGTTTGTCTCCAAAGCAGTGATCCATATGAAGAGTAAAATATCAAGAGATCGAAGACGTGACTGGAAGAACGCTAAATTATTTCAGTTATGATGGAGGAACTATATTTGCCTAATTTAAATTTTAGGGCTTTTTTACTGTATAAATAAAATGTAGAGAAATAGGGGGAAATAGCAAGCAGGATGTTTTGAAAATTAAATCTCTTTTCCAGCATATACCTGCCAAGGTGTCCTGCTGAATTTCAAAGGGCTGACAAATATGGTGAAGTATACAGAAAGTAAGGTAGCTGTAATCATGAGGTGATTTGAAGTTGTCAGCATTCGTGACCTCAGAAATGTTTATTTTTTGATTGATCAATATGCATTCTAGAATACAATTATTTGTCAAACTAACGTGCCAAAAGAAACATGTGATATCACATGCCTTTATAAAAGAGGAACCCATCACGTTGACCTTTACTTTATCCCCATCATGAGGGGCTTGATATTAGCCCTGGTTTTAACCCTGGTGGGTAAGTATCTTATCTGCTTTGATGAATTTAAAATTGTATATTCAGGAGAAGGTTTCAAAATCTAAATATAGTTCACTCGCAGACATGAACTTTAACATGTTGTAGAAAAAATATTTTATTACTTCTCTTGTTGTTTAAAGGGAAAAAAGGCATTTGCCTGGTGCTGAAATAGAAGTAAAGTTAATTAGAAAGGGTTATGCTATATGTGCAAGATGAGATACAGCCTTTTATACTACAGTACATTAACATTTTGGGGTTGTTTTTATTTCTTTGTCATTTCATTCCTCTGTTTTTTCTTCTCTTTCAGGGAGCCAGCATCTTAATTACCGTAAGTAATTTTCCTATCATCTAATATAATTATGAGTGAAATGAAAAATAGAATCTGAAAAGTGTATCAATGTTTAATATAGCTTTACAACAGCTAATATTGTTCAGATGCAATGCAAAAATAACAAATTCATCTTTTTTTCATCCATACATTCTAATGCAGGTACTTTAATATGTTCTGTACATTCTGTATAATATTTTATGGGAACCATTTCTTTGCAGAACCTGATTTCAGTGAAAACAAGGTTTATACATTTGATTATGAAACCACGCTTCTCAGTGGACTTCCAGAGAAAGGACTTGCAAGAGCTGGAATAAGAATAAAAAGTAAAGTGGAAATTAGTGGTATTGGGCCAAAACTTTGTCTTATTAGGGTAAGAAAATGTATTCAATTTGAAAGGTAAAATTCTCATCATACTTAGCTTCTTTTTTAAGCTTTTGTGAAGTAATCAGGTTTCATCGCGTATTGTGCTTACTCAGGGATAATGTAACTAACACTGTTGTTTTTTATACAGTGCCCTAAATTCTATTTGCACTTTGCAAGGTAATTCTCAGCTCAAGCCAGCCTTGGGCTTGAAGGATTTCTTCTGCTTTGTGGGCAGGGAGACAATGTAATGTAATTTGAAATGCACAATAATTTATTACTGGATCAATCCAATTGTTTCAAACTGTACAACCTAGGATTATTTAATCAACTGATTTCATAACCAGCAGACAGAAGGCAATAAAACATGCGACAGTAGTTGCATGTGATTCAATATTTAGCATAATTAATGTCATCCTTCTTTTTTCTGAAGGGTCCTGAGTGGCATTCTTTGTCATCCCCAATTGTATATTTTTACTGCTTGCTGAGGGTTTTGATTATGTGAAATACACTTTTGTCTTTAACAGGAGCCTATACCTGCTTATAATGAGTGTATAGAAATGCACACCTCAATTGCTTTACACAAACTCCACTTAGTCTTGGGTATACGAAAAAGAAAAATGAAATTTTTAAAAGCTTTAATTTGGCATATTGAAAACTTTAGATTACAAAGACTGGTGGCTGTCTGATAAATGCTTGTAAATGGTGTAGCCTTCCAGCCTGAATTAGCCTCCTGTTACTAGGTATTTTTGTAAGTTCAAATTATAATAGATCCAGATGCTTTTCCATGACATTTATAAGGGGATGGTTTTCAAAACAAAAAAAAAGCCAAAGAAATAAGAGTCATGCATCTGGACCGGTGAGCAGAAAGCTTCCCTGCCAGAAAAGAGGCAGAAGCAGTCTTGTCCTTATCCCAGATCCTCCTTCATTCCTGCCTAAAAGGCTCTTGGTGCAACAGGGTGAGTCTCCATCAAAAATTGACTCCTGTTCTCTAAAACCTTCTAACATAATTTTACTGGTGTTACTGCATTTGTGAAAAGTTTCCATTTCAGAAATAATTTCAGGCAGGAAAAGGAAAAAAACCATAACTTTTTGGGCAAGTTCTAAGCTAAATGTACTAGTACATTTATTCCCTTCTTCTCTGGGAAAAGTTTATTTTGCTGCTGTTATATTTAAATTAGACAGTTTGGAGGGATGGTTCAGGGAATTAAACTTTCATCTGCAGCCTACTAGTTCACATTCAGCCCAAACAAAAAGCTGTGTTCCCTGGGCAGTTTCCAGCTGACAATTTTTTCATCACAAACCTACAAGTAAGAATTGCCAGCTGTGTTCAAAACCAAGCAGACAGCCGAAGTCCTGCCTGGGCCCCAAGGGCTGGGGAAAACTACCTCGCCCTGACCCTGCAGAGTAGTCCCAAACCTGCCTGTATGCAATATGCCAGAAGCATGTCCAAGAGGCAGCATGAGGGATTTACTCTCTAACAGCCTTCCCTGTAAGCTTCAGTTGCTGGGGTTGGCAGTGATCTCGACCAACAATAACAAAAATAAATATGAAAGTGCAGTCTCCAGCGATTTGCTGTATGAGGATTTAGTTTGTGTGGCTTTTTGAGAAATTAATCCGTGTCTTGCACCACATTGCCAGCCTGAGGTGTCAAAGAAAAGTCTCTTTAAATTGTCAAAATATATAGAAGGGAAGGGTCCTCTGAGAAACTAAGCTAAACATGCCCATTCCCATGGGGTAGGAATTATTCGAGTTATGCATAGTTTAGCACAACTTTCTACTTGTTTGGATGTGCCCCAGGTTGAGGCTGGAGCATGAAGTGCAGAGTGGGGTTGGAGCCAATGCGTCAGCCTTTGGTTCCACAGCAAACTGTGTAGGGAAGGACAATTTCTGTAATCTGCTGTCCACTGCTCAAACTAATTCTGCACGTCTGGCTGGCCTAGAGGCCATGTGTTTATTAGTTTCAGATTGCTGCCTGTGCCCTGTGACCCCAGTGAGGGAAATGACAGAGTTCACAACAGGAGTTAATGATGTTTTATGCAACATTAACTTTCTCCTGCAATTTCCTGCAGATCTTCCAATACTACTTTCGGGTAGCAACCTGCTTCATGTGGCTCCTCTCTGGCTCATTTCTTTGCACAAGTCAACCTTTGGCAACGTGGATTGTCTATGGAACAGGACAGAGTGCAGTGGCTGTGGAAATATCAGCCATTTGCAGTGTTCTCTTTCCTTTTATATATGGAAATATGTGTATCTACCCTAATTATGCCAAATTACAACTTCTAAGTTTCCCCTTTGAAGAGGCTTTGTGTTATTTAAAAGCATATTTTTGATGTGATTAAAGATCTAGATGCTTATATGTATTCAAAAAAAAGTTAACTGGGGAAAAAAACACAAAAGAGGAGTTTTATTCCCGCTTTGTTCTAGATTCACTCGATCGAAGCCGCGGAGTACAACGGTGTCTGGCCCACGAGCTCCTTCTCTCGATCCCTGAAACTGACCCAGCTCCTGACTGGGCAGCTCAGTAGCCCCATCAAGTTTGAGTACAGCAATGGCCACGTTGGGAGCATTAGGGCTCCTGATTCTGTCTCAGATGATGGTCTGAACATCTACAGAGGGGTTATGAACGTGCTGGAGCTGAGCATAAAGAAGATGCAGAATTCATACAGTTTACAGGAGGTGAGTTTTGGGTTTGGCCATTGGGGTGCCTTTGTAAATAAATAAACTTTCACTTCAGAGTCTTCTACTGCATTTTCTGAATTCATCCTTAACATAAACTTCACTTATAAGAAAGACCTAAGTTTGGGAAGTCATGATTAAGTTTCATGTGGGACAACATTTGGTGGAGATGTACTTAAGCAGGACAACAGAAGAGCATATTTTTAAACTGGTTGATGAAAGTATTTCAGAAAATACATTTTCAGAATTAAACCCTTAGAAAATCTGGCTTGTGATTCCAGAGAAAGTAAACTGTGAAAGATGAAGCCTACATAAAATGTGAACACTGTATAAAACAAGCTTAAAAATACAGTTTAATATTAAAGTCAAAATAACAGTAATTTGACTTTTTCTACCAATCATATATACTTTAATCTCTTCTAGCTCCTCTTTTAGGAAGAAAATAGTATATATGTCATAACATTACTGTAACAGCTTTGACAGTTGCAGTTGATGCTCTGTTGGAATTTCCACTGCTTTTCAAGTTTTAATACATTAGTCAAGGTCAATCATCTGATATTATTATTCACCACAGAAATTGCAATATGTTTAGTTTTTGTGAAACCATATTTACATTGATTAGACTGCATTCAATTCAGAGATTGGCAAAAACCTTGAAATTATTATACTTTCATGTTATTTTTATTGAAACTATAGACCAGAGTAACTCTAATTTTTTTTTTATTTATTTTTATGTAAGTAGAGTTGTTTCTGGGAAAGGAGCTAAATGATTTAATTTTTTGCATGCTGTTTGCAGCACATAAAAATCCGAGTGGTGTTGTTGGATATTCTGCGACACTATTTTCTCATATCTAGTTTCACATCTTAATTCCTTCTAATTCGGTTAGCAATATGTTCTGCTCTCACTGCTAGGCAATAGATGTGACTTCACCTCCTGGAATAATTTCCAAGTTTTCTTTGCTTTTCTCAGACAGCAACTGATTAATGAGCTTTGGCACCCATGCTTGACAATCTTGAGTCACTCTGCAAAGGAAGATAAACATTATTAGTCCCAAAATCTGAGCTGCAGAGAGGTTTAAAGGACTAACCTGGGAAAGTGCACATCCCATTCTGTGGGTTCAGGGTGTCTGAGCTAGCCATAAACTGCACGCAGCCATGAAGCTGAGCTAGGCAGGAGTCTGCTTCATCCCACTGAACTCTCTGGCCTGGGTGGTCCCACTAAAAGTCTGGATGTCTCTACCACACCCTGCAGTGTGCAGACCCACACCTGTATTCACAGAGCACAGGACTTCCAGAAAGCTTGGGCAATTCCTATTTCTAGCCTTTCCCAAAGACACAGTGTTTCAGGGAATTCTGTTAGGCTGAAGATGAAGTGGGTATGTCCTGCTTCCTAAACACCACGTGACCATTTCACTGCTCTCACATAGCCCAGAGCTGGTCTCTGCACTAGCTGTGCTATAAATAACAATAATAAGAAAATCAGGAAGATAACTCTTCCTCCTAAAATGCAATCAAGCATTTTTCCTCTACAAAAATCTCACTGACTGTGGAGACTTAAAAGCTCTTCTAAATGTATATGCCCAAAATATTATTGAAGAGCTCAGCTAAAACTGTGAACTCAAGAAGACCCACAGTCAAAACTGTTATCCTGAAATTCTTTTTTATTATTGCTGGTCATATTGTGACAGATCACCTGATATTGCAAGGCCTGTTCCAAAGGCATTTGTAAGCTGTCTGTAAAAGCAAGTTTTGATGGCAGAATGTCATCTCCAACCTTGAAATACTTTGCTGTTAAGATTTCATTCTGACTGATCAAATTATTTTGACACATTTTTATTAATATTCCTCAAATAATATTTTATAATCAACAGCTCTAACTGAAAATTGTTACTCCCCTTTCCTGAGGCTCCAAGTGAAACTTTGGGGAGATTCAGTTCTCTCAGCGTAACTCTGATTTGGCTTACTGAAAACCTGTATATGTAAAAAAGAGATTAAAGTAATGATCATAGTGATTTTGCTTCTGAAGAGTATAAGGAAAAATAAAGCATTCATTTCCATTAGTAATTTTGAAAATGCAGAATTAAACAGGAAGTTTCATGTGGTGAAGTGAAGCTTTGCATAAAAGTGAACTTCTCTGATCCTGTTCTCGTTTTTGCCAGGCTGGGATTGGAGGTATTTGTAACACAACATATGCAATTCAGGAAAACAAGAGAGCAAACCTAGTCTATGTGACCAAATCCAAGGACCTCAACAGCTGTGAAGAGAAAGTTCAAATTGTCACAGGTTCAGCATACACTCATCCATGCAAGACCTGCCAGCAGGTAAATCAGAGTGGTATTATGTATATGTATTTTATATTCTTATGCAGAACACCATTTGATATCCACACAATCTCTTCATTTGAAATACTAAAACCGAGGAAAGAATCAGATCTGCTGTTCCAGTTGTCAATATTTTCTTTCTGTATGAAAATGATCCCACAGAGAAGCAGAGGTCTGGGCTGCACAGTCATGTACTGCAAGCACACTTGAGCTAGTTCAAACTAGCTGGCTTGGAAACCATTAATTATCAGCATGAGTTAATTCACCTACTCTGTTGAGTAAAAAAATAGTCACAATGTCCATTTTCTGCTATTCAAGACAGGTACTGCTGCATTTTATTATAATCCTGTCTTTGAAATAAAAAATTGCATGGTTTATGCAGCTGCTCTCCTCATGTGTCTGCTTCTTGAGGGAATGACCAATTACTTAGATTTGGGAAAAGGAAAAAGCAGCTAACACTCCTTAGCAGCAAAAGTAATGGAGACAGGCAGCGTGCCTGACCTCTCCCGTGGAAGTGAGTGCACAGAATTCACATTGATTGCTCTTATGGCCAATGAACAAAACAGCCCTGGAAAATAAATGAGCTGAAGTGGGTGATGTAATAGCCTCTAGTCACAGAATTTCGAAGTTCAATGTTTTTTTTATTTTCTTTGTTTCATTGTGTTTTATATAATAAAGAGGAACAAGAATTCCCGTGCAACTGCTACTTACAATTACAAAATTAAATATACACGCAGTGAAGCTGTCATTACACAAGCTGATGTCGACGAAATCCACCAGTTTGCACCCTTCAACGAGATAACAGGAGGAAATGCTATCGTAGAAGCAAGGTAATGTACATATTCCTTTAATTCAGCAACTCAGTAATCCAAGTGAAGGTCCGTAACTGAAATAAATCCTTTACTTCCACAGCCTATTGTTTGCCAGTATTTAATTACATAAAATCCCAAACAGCTCATAAAAACAACCTTCACTCTTGGTTGTAAATCTGAGACATGCACATCACTATCCAAATTTTGTTAGCTAAACTTGGCAGGACTTGACTATTTTATTTCTCAGGGATATTTGATTTATGCCATAAAAGCCAAAACAAATGTAATTCCATGTGAGAAATTGTGAACTAATATATTTGAAGTAAAATACTTTGAAAGACAGTTATTCAGGAAAGAGAGTTCCCTGGAAAATAATAATACAGAAAGAGATGCTTGGAGACTGGTTCACAAGAAACCTAAATAGAACTTTGGATTCCTACATACCATGGGCAGCTTGCAAATCTCCCATCAAAACTGTTTCTTGATAGGAAAATGGGTTTTATTGCAAAACAATTGGTCACAAGTCATGTTTAATGCATTTGCTTTTTCATAGCAAATTTTGCATATTTCTTAAAGAAATTTGGGGCAAAACAAGAATATGGTTGTCTATGAAATTGTGCCCCTAGCTCAAGCATTCAAACTTTCAGTATTTAAAATTTTTTTCATCTATCAAATTCATTTATTGAAAAGATTTTCAGTTACTTATTTAATTACGGGCTCTGTAAATAGGAGTGCCCTACTGAAGGGAGAGGCTTTTTGCATAAATGTCACAGTGCAGAAGGTGTTCTTCAATCCCACTCTACAGCTGCTATAATCTTCATTGCTCCATTAGCTTCTGCATGGATCTATTGGTATAACATTCAGTTTTGGAAACAGCAACATCAGAAAGTTTGTCAGTAACTCACTGATTAACTTCTGATATATAATGAACATGTTCAATTTGGCTAACCAAACAAAACTAAACAAAAAACAAGGTGGAAGTGGCTTTACTGTCTTATGCAATCACGGTGTAGATAGACACAACGGCAGCATTTTTATGAAATTACAGGTTTTTGAGAGTCAGCATTAGTCTGGAGACAATGGACTTGTGATGCTTTACACTTTCCTTCTGCAGACTGTAGAGATTGTCTTCAGTAAGGTCTTTCCTAGCTCTCAGAAGGGTAGTACCTTTACTCTTCCCACTTTCTCTGCATTTTTTTCATTACCCAGCTGAAGGGGACAAATATAAGATAGTTGGGAAGGTGTGACTATCTCACTCAAGTCTCCAGAAGTTATTTCCACAATGCATTCTCTGTTAAAAAAAAATAATCTATCAAGGCCTTAAAGCATTTGGATCTGAGTTTTCAGACCTGCTCAGCATAAGGTAAAGATCTTGCAGCACCTTTCAAGGCCAGGAGAGGTTTTACTACTGTTTCACCATTTTAATCCTATCTTTAGCAATCATTTGCTCTTCTCTTCAGAATGCAGCACTTTCCCATCTATTCTAGGCAGATATATCTCTTCCCAAAACAATGAAAATGAAGACATAACAGATTCATCATGATTTGAAAGGGGGAGTTAAATCTACCCAAGTGTACTGGATGTTATACTTTCTGACCCACATGCCCTTTCAATAATACTGTATAAAATTTCAAGAGGGAAAAAATCTCTACTGTTTCTGCAGCAGTTTCTATTCAAATTCCAGTGGCTTGTCTGTAAAGCAGTTATATGCTATTTTTCTGCGGCAGTTCTCTGCAATCCATATGGAAGGAGTGAATAGAAATGATACAGAAGATCATAGAGATTCCAAAATAAACACACCAATTTTCTACGGAGATTTTGAGAGACTCTATAGTACAGCAATATTGCTTTTGGAATGTTTTCAGTTGTTCAGTACAAATACCTAACTTTATTGTAGTGTCCTAAATGACCCATTTTAAACATAATTGGTAGGATAGGCTGCATGTCTTTAGCTGAAAATGTAAAAAGATAGCAAATATTTACAATGACAGTCTCTCATTGGAATTATTCTTAATAACAAATGATGGTTTGTTGCTTCTTAAAAAGTTTTCAAACAATTGAGCACTTTTCCAAAGACTAATCCTGAATTTATGTGGCCCTTTTTTTTTTTAAATCAAATTTAAAGCTTCATGAGAACCTTCTTTTGTAGTCCCCAGGATATTCAGCTTACCAAACAAAATGGGGAGGGAATTGTAATAGCTCAAGTAAAAAGATTGTTGCATTTCTTATTGTATCTAAACACTTTCAATTCCATTGGAAGCTTCCAGGAGAGACACAAACACATAACAGCTTTTATGAGCTTCTTAAAATGTTTAAATTAAATTATAATTTCTGAGCAAGTTTCCCATCTGTGTTTTTCTAGAGTCCATAGTTTACTCCTTAAGACACAACATGTACTTCCTGCGATACTCCTCAGGCCACAGCTTCTGGCCTCCCTCTTCTTCCGTAAATTCTCAAGCCCAGTTATTCCCAAAGAAAGGCAAAGGCTAGCTCTGATCCGTGTCCTGCTGTGCAAGTGCACACCTTCTCAGAGTATGGTTCTGAGCAGCATGTCCAAATGCACCTGTCTGTAAATATCTTTGCCATCAATAACAAAACCTTTTGTAGTTGCATTGCAATATGGGGAAGCAGAATTACTGGGGTTTTTTATTTAGTTTGTACCCCGCATCTTGTGATGTTTTCTTCCTGGGGTTCTCCATTTCAGGCAGAAACTTGTTTTGACTGATGTGCAGAAGCAGAGGGCAGAGGTCCCACCAAAAGAGTACCAGAATCGTGGGTCTCTTCAGTATCAGTTTGGCAGTGAATTGCTTCAGCTTCCTGTCCACTTATTCAAAATAAAAGATGTGGAAAGCCAGGTAAAACCCAGCCACTGGACAGATTCTTTGTTGGAGATTTAAATCCATGCACGTGGGAAACAATGCATGTGAGCTTCCTGCATTTTCATCTTTCTGCAGATAGAGGAAAGCCTGCAAGAATTAGTAGAAGCCACCTCTGACCAGCTTCCCAGTGATGCACCAGCAAAAGCTCTCAAGCTTCTGCACCTCTTCCGTGCGGCCAACGGGGAGAATTACGAATCGGTGTGGAAGCGATTCTCCAATCGGCCAGCGTACAGGTACAGGCAATAAAGGCAGTGCTGCTTCTGCTGGGGACCCTCTGCACTGCCTGTGCTCAGAGGCAGACCTGGAAAATGCTGCCTGCCTTTCCCGTTACAGGCGCCACATTTTGGATATAATTCCTGCAGTGGCCAGTCACCGTGCACTCAGGTTCCTGCGGCATAAAATGGAAAGGCAGGAGCTCACCAGCTGGGAAGTGACTCAAACGGTGCTTGTGGCTCTGCACTCCAGCACTCCAACCCGGGATGTGATGGAGGAAGCAACGGTAGGATTCTCTAAACACTCTCAAATCACTCTTTGCTGATTCTAGCATCTGTTGTATTTATTCCTTTGACAAGATAGCAAAGGCTTTGAAAAGATAAAGGTTTTATATCTTCTAGCAAGGTTGAAAGGGCTTTGTTTCCTGACTGTCTTAAGGGGAGGACAATGCAAATCAAAAGGGCAAAAATGAGTCCAGAATGACACAGGAAATACAGACTAAAACACCCGCCAGGGACAGAGGTTATTGCTGCAAACAGTGGCTTCTAGTCTGTCTTTTTCCAAATGTACTTTATAGTTACATCAGATTAGATCTCTAACTGTCTACAAAGACAAGGGGGCAAGAAATACATGTTTGTTATAGCCACATATTTGTCCTCATTGACCTAGAAGGATGGATATGGATTTGAGAAGATCTGTCAAAACCAAGGGAATTATGTCAATGTGAAGGCCATGCAGGAGAAAGTCTAATTATTTTTGCAAATTTTTCTGTATATGCAGGGTTTAATCCCAGTCTCAGATGAAAGAACTATCTCTGCCTACCCCAGGTAGAGATGATGAACCTCAGACTAGAGTTTTACCCTCAGTGAAAGCCATGACAGCCCAGCTGTTTCTGTTTGCTGGTGCTCTGCTTCCCACACAAGAAACCAGTGGGCTGGTGCCTCCTGTCAGCTCCTACATTTATAAAAAATATTCCTGTCTGCCCAAGCAGTGAAGTCCATACACAACAAATCTCAATTTCATTGTACCTATAGCTGAGGCAATCATAAAACTTGATGAATATTTCTTCAATAATGTGCATTTTTCAATTCCATAACTGGGTGATTTCTTCCCTTTGTATTATAGGCTTTAAATCTGAAACACTGTAAAGGAAACAGATCTGCCTTCCAGATGTTACTTGGAACTACTTTACAATTACACTGTCAAATTCAGTACTATCCACAGATTAACTGACAATCCATCAACAAAAAAAAATATCAAAAGCCTGGTTTTGTCTTTCATTGGGCAGAAACATATTGTTCAATACTGTTTCTCTCCATTAATGGTGAAACTGCCTTCCCCCCAGCTCATTGTAAAGAAGCATTGCCCGCGCTCGAGCTCCGTGCTTGGGAAGGTTTGCCACCTCAGCTACGCGTCACTGTGCCACAAGCAGTGCTCCTCCTCAGACTCCTGCTCCGAATGTCTCCAGGTAACCACATGGTTATTTATCATTTAAAAGAAAAATTGAGCCTTGAGTTCTTTCTTCATTATTCAGAAAGCTGTGTTTCGCCTCACTGCAGCCTTTCCTTTGGGGAAAGGAGCCCCAGTTGGTTAAATACAGCATTTTTATCTTTAGATTAACACACGAAAGAGAGTGAGAGGAAGAAGCAAACAATTCATCACATTATCTGAGTGTCTCTGAGTGCTTTGTTGCCAATTATTAATGAAGTCCCATGACATTGCTTGAAAATGCTTTAAATATAGGTATTATGTATATTTATAAATTAACTAAGTGACACAAAAGCCCAGATTTTTGTCAGAATTAATGTAACCCAGCCAGAAGCAGAGCCCAGTTGTCAACATAGGCTATAAGGCTGTTATAACAGCAGAAACACCCTCCCTGTTCTACACTGCTTTTAATCAGCAGGCCTCAAAACAATTTGAGTAGTCATTAAATAGCATTTCCCAGTTCTAAAAATGCATGTCATGTTTTATGGGGCCAACCACTCAGCCAGCAACAGGGAGGGAAAGAGAAATGTGTGTTTAGTCTTTGGCACCCGTCGATCCACCCTCCCCAGTGATAGCAGGGTGTTCCAAATACACTGTGCCTGACATGATGTTTTTCCTGTAGTGCATAAGCGTGGCCAACATTCCTACATACATCTCCTGTGTTACAATTGTCACCAATGCTCTTGAGCTAATTAAATCTGAGAAGCCCTGTGTCAGAGAATGAAAATTCTTTCCCAAAGCAAATGATTGTTTAGGCTTATTCCATGCATTTCAGGTGTCCCTTCATTTGATTAGTAACATCAAGTAGACTGTTATATCAAGTTTCTGCACCATCAAGGGATCTCAAATGTGTTATTTTAAAGTACAGAATCTGTATTGAAATTATTCTCTAGCATCTCAGTTTCTTTTTTGGAGCCATTTGTTATCATTCAAAACTGTTGTCTATTAGGATTTAGTTCTTTGTTCTTATTCAGCCTTCAGCTAACTACTTCTAATCTTACCATACTAATGGAAGGGTGATCCAGTTGCTTATAATGAAGGCTGTAAAATTACCTGATTTTTTGGCAGTGATCTTATTTTCCATCTATTAATCCACACTGAAAAGAGGCTGTCAGCTGGTTGAGGGCAACACTACTAGCCATACCTTCAGGAATCTTTTTTAAGGGTCTGAAGGTTTAACTGTATCTGTGTTTTTCCACCTGTCTTCAACCATGAGAGAGAGAGATGCTCAAGCAGCATTTTTTTCAGGGTTCTAAATTTACCTTGAAAGGCAATGTGCACTAGGTCCAAGCCATTATTTTTCCATTTAAAAATCTTACTTGATAACTTTAAGGTATAGTGATGAAGAAGCTGTTCATTGCAGCTTTCTTGGCTATACTAGTTCTATGAATAAAATGTTCCATTCATGAGGAAAAAGAAGAATTTGAAAATATTTAAAATAAATGAATTGAACAAACTGAAATTATGGAAGTCAAACCCCAGAACAGGCTGGTGGATGGAATATAGATTAGAGCTGGAATTGAACTCAACAGATTTGTTTCCATTTTTCAGCTTCTTCATGGCTTTGCAGGAGAGGCACTGAGCAAGTCTAGCACAGAAGAAATTTCCCTGGCTTTGAAAGCCCTTGGGAATGTAGGACACCCAGCCAGCATCAAGCACATCAAGAAGTTTTTGCCAGGATATGCAGCTGGTGCCTCAGATTTGCCACTCAGGGTCCATGCGACTGCTGTGATGGCCCTGAAAAACATAGGCCTAAAAGACCCCAAAATGGTAAGAAAACAAAGCTACCTCCTTTGCCCTTGTGACTTCCACTTACAAGGCTGCTAAGAGATAATGGGTGATGAGGGAAAAACAGATCTTTTTTCCAAAGATAACATTATTTTTAAAAAAAATACTTAGCCATTCCTTGGTAGGCATGTTTTATTTCTTTTGACATTAACATCCAGTATTTCAGACTGCAACAAAAAAATCCCATTAAAAGGATATATTCATTGTTGTTGAAGACAAATCAGTATTTCCATTGCAAACATTTCGTTTCCAAGGACATTAGACAGAAAACTAAATTATTGACCCAAATGTGTTTAGTACTACTTCACCTTTGGTATGTGAGAGAACCACAAAACAAGGTTTTCAGAGAATTGACATTTAATACGGAGTGTCACATCTAATCGTAATTCAAGACCAGATTTTATTGTAAATAGATACCAGGGGTTTGCATCCTAGTTACAAATTTACAGACATTGTGCGGGCTTAAGTCATAAACAGAGCATTTACTAAATGTGACTTTTGTCCCTGACTGAGATAATTATTAGATCTCACATACAATGCCTACACCAGCATACTCTCATGTACCACAGACATCACAATCATTTTCACTTTGAAGAAGTCTGCTTTTAAAAGGAAACCTTTTCAAGGTTTTCAATATTTTTTTCCTGGTGTTGAAATTTTTTGTTTTATATAAGTAAATTCTTAATACAAAAAGTAAAATAAAAGCTTTCATTAACTATTGGCCTACTAATCAGTATCAGTGTTTCCATTATACTCCATTTTTGCATGTGCCTCCCAGTTTGAGTGCACATATTGATCCACAGACAATAGTGTGCCAGGGTATGCTTTTAACCAAAAGAATAAAGAAACAATATAGTGGAATGCAGGAGCTGGATGGGGAAATGCAGGGGAAGGAGAGGAGAAAATTGCAAGGGTAGAAGTTAAAGTATTTGCTGGGGAAGAAAAAAAGCCAATTTGGTGTTTGAGAACAACATTGTATCTATGATTGCTCTTTGGCCTGGCTTTCCTCAGGTGCCCCAGACCATTGTTTCATTTTCTGTGTATTTTCTTTAGAGAAAATTGATCTGGAACAAGTTAATGAGTGTGACCACGTTTTTTTATTCAAAAAATAGTTCAATGCCTGGTTTGCAGCTTTGCAGCTATGTACACACCCATATTTGGATTAAACATACTTAATTCATGGCATTTTTATTGTTTAATTTGAAAATCCTCATTTATGCCTACTGCATCTTTGTTACCTCTTCTACACCGGCATTTGATAATCAACATATTCAAATTAATAAAACCAGTCAGGGTCTTTCTAAAGTTTGCTGAAATTTCCTGGGTCATTCTTCATTACAGCTCATGGATGTGCACAGGCAGGACGGGGCTGTGCAGAAGGTTTGCCAGAAAGGTAGCACATCATCCACATCCATTGCAAAGTTAGGGCCAAAGGCTCCTGTGCCCCCCTGGAAACTGCAAAAGTTCCAGTACGAAATTGGTCTTGGTAGTGAATATTGCTGAGGGCAAACACATCAACCCCAAGTACTACTAAGGAAATTACGTTTATTGCATTAAACTTTGGTTTAAGCTGCCTATGTGTTATAGAGATTTCTGGTAATAAATTGGGTTTATTTGTTTCATTTTTGTTCTATTATTTAGCAGAAAGTACCCTAGAGGATCACATTATTAGAAATAAGTTATACCTTTATGCCTAGGGATAAGTGATTACTGAAATCACTTCTCAGGTATGAAATGGATTCATGAAATCTCTTTTACCTAGAGTGGGATAGCTCAAAAAGGGATAAAAGACTTGATGTAGAAGTTATCCAGTGAAGTTCTATGGCTTTGATTTTGTAGGAAGTCAGACTACATTAGCATAATGCCCCTTCCAGCCCTCAGACTATGAAACCATGAACAATGTTGCTGTAATAATTAAATAATCCAAATTTTTACTGTGCTACTGATGAAGCAGATCATTCACTAGTGTTGGGTTGTTAGTTGCAAAATGTTCAAACATGCAGTAAAACTGGATATATCTATTATTTTCAGGTCCAGGCAATTACCCTTGAGATTTTCCTGAATCAAAAAATTGATCCTCAAATCCGAATGTTAGCTGCAGCAGTTTTACTTGAAACCAAGCCAGGTCTTCCAGCCGTGATGACATTAGCTGATGCTGTGCTGAAGGAACCTAGCATGCAAGTGGCAAGTTTCATCTACTCTCACTTGAGGGCCCTGGGTAGAAGCACAGCTCCCGATCTTCAAGTGATGTAAGGAAGATTCCTTTCCTAGAAGAAACACTTGTTGCAAGCTAATTGAAATGTTAATGCGCTCACCAAACTTTTTCAGGGCTTCTGCCTGCAGAATGGCCATCAGAGCATTAAGTCCCAAATTTGACAGATCTGGATATCAGTTCAGCAAGGTTTTCCGCTTCAGTATCTTTAAAGGTAAGATCCAGAAGGTTTTGTAGAGAAATATACACTGGTGAATATGTGGGGAAAAAAATTGTACAGGATGAGAGCCCAATTCTCCTAGCCAGCTGTTAGGCTGCATGTTATTCCTCCATATTTTCCTATCTTCAGTGAAAAGAAATATGAGAATCTCAGGCTCTCCATTTGAAGAGTGTTAGGTCGCTGTGTGTTTGCATTGTACACTGCCAGCATGAAATTACCAGAGGGCTTGTGGGGCTCTAACCCTTCGTTTTCATTACTCAGGGAGGCACATGCTCCTGTATCAAATGCCATATCCTCAGTGGTGCTTAACAATTTCATGCCATTGTTCAGCACCAAACAAACAGAAGGGACCTAAATTACTGCTGAAGTGGATTAATTTCTACCAGTGTTGAACACCTACAACTCCCGCTGCATTCAAATGTGATGCTAAATACTCTTCACCCCAACATTTGTGCCCAGTGAAACAGAGAACTCTGAAAATATTCAGATGTGACAATTCACTGCACTCATGAACAGCTATGTCAGGTTTATTGTCTAAAGATCTTTCTTGCATCTTCCTACCGAGATCCTTTACTAGAATGAAGAGATCCATGTATGGTATCTGGAGACTGGCCAGTAACATCAGAGTTGCACATAAAAATGTAGTTAAAGCAGGGATCAGGTTAGAAGACAGATTCTTGCTGGGCCACATTGTAGCTTTTGCTATTTTCCATGTATGTTATTTTTCTCAGTAGATTTTTTAAAGCAACTCCCCTACGTAAATGACCATGACAGCCTCAGTGATTTGGCATATGTGGCTGGCAGACCAGGAGGATTATAGTTCCAAACACAGTCTCCTTACACATGCTGTTTATCTATCAGGAATTGGATGTTTTTAGCACTTTTGTTATTCACTAGCATGTGTTAAGGTTCTTTTCAAAGTAATCAATATTAAGAGACTCTGAAACATCTGAAATCCACAGTGCTGAGTGTACAAGTACTTCTGCCTCCTTTTTGAAGACAGGGGTGTGGTTTGAAAGAATTTTGTAAATCTTATTGTTGTTTTGCCCCAGGTTCATGGGTTTTATGTGACCATTTAAGGTGCTCTATAATAGAAATAAATATAATACATACTGTAAGAATCACAGGAATATACTATACATGTGATTGCTGCCTCAGTGATGGAGACAGCAAGTGCCCAAAGGAACACAGTCACTAATATATACCCTGTGAACTTTTGTACTTCTTAAAATACATTCATACTTCTATTAATATGAAGATATATGTTTCTTGGTTTAGGCACTCATTTTGTCTTCTAATTTTTTGCTTTTAAAATTAAGCCATCTAAATTTTCACACAGTGAGAAAGAAGGGTGCAATATGTATGAGGGATGCTGGGATGTGAAACGGAATACTTTATTTTGGCCGTAGCCTGGAAATGCAGTACATCAGGGAATTGCTGTTACTTCCTGGTGAAGACCATTGTCAGTAATTTGGCTACCATGGATAGGTAGGTCATCATCCTGAAAAATAAAGAACACGATCTTTTTCTCACACATGCTAATCTTAGACTTGTATAACTCAGCAAATTAAGTCAATCTCCTTCTACACTAGTATGGGAAGAGGATCCATCCTCCAGCTTTCTAATTTGATTTGTCTCCACTAGCCACAGGTAAAATGTGCTTCTGTGAGTCCATTCTGGAGGAGTTACCATAGTGACAGCTCTAATGCAGTACCTATTTCCTTGATAAAAACAAAAATCTGCCCTCAGCATCACAGATCTTTGTGGTGCTAGATGCTGAATTTTTAATGACAGGCAATAATGTCAGCTGGATCTATCTCTAATCTGGAATTTGTCACACATGGCCACCACAAATAGTGCTTCATGCTCTACACATTGCTGCTGAAATCAAAGGGGAGACTCAGGTTCTGCTCACTGTGAGGACTGTGAGAATCTGACTCTCAATATGCACAGATTTATATCATTAAATATCTACTGATGTTTATACACACCAAAGACTGCTTTCTTTGCTCACTAAGTTTTCTTTCCCTCATCTTTGGGGCAAGACATTTAATCAGATATATGCAGGTGTCACCAAACTCTCACAGTGAAATGGCAAATACATTCTTGGAGCGTTAGCACTATGGAATGCTTGAGGTATGGAAAATATTCCTGCTCTCTTCAAGTCAATGAAGTCTACATAATCATTTAATCATTTATAAGCAATACTTCTTATTAAGTATCAGGAAGCACCATGGACTTTTTAACTAACAGGTTTTGTGGTAAGAACATAAAAGATAGCTTTAACAAACTCACTTGAAATACTGCACCTCCGTTTTAGTGTCCTGTCCATGAAACACCTGGGATTGCCTTGGCTAAGATCATGCAGAGAAAAACCAGTCTTCACATTTTCAAGTTTCCTGTCAACTCACTAGTAATGTCCCAGTGTGGCACCACTTTGTTGTTTGGGGTTTTTCTTAATAGGATCACCATTACTATCTACTGAATGTTCTCCACTTATTCCTCTGACAAAATTGGGGTGGCATAAATACCTGTGTCTTGATTGCAGGAGTTGTTTCTGAATCTCATATGGTAGATAGTGCCTAGCACTTTGGATAGCTCAGTAAATTCATACAGCAAAGAAATGAAGGCAATGTGGTAAAATTACAGTTCATACATATTTCCCTATGCTCCAAAAGGTGTAGAAACAGGAGAGGAGGGCTAGAAGGAAGCACAACAAGGATGCCTACATATCCTGTCAGCCTTATTCCTCTTGAAACCTAAAGAAACTTAGAAAATCAGTGGCATTACTTTAACTCATGAAACAGAACAGGATGTAACTGTGCCAAGACCAAGAAGAATACCTGACTGTGCCCTGCTCTGATTAGCTGTACCTGAGAACATTATAGATGATAAATCTTAGAGAAATAAATAGAAACAAATTGTTTGCTCAAAGTTCACTCAATAGTTAACGACAATTTAACAATTGGTGCATTTCATGTAAGGGTTACAGCATTTGGAACTAGATGTATTAAATAGTCTTTGAGTCATTTGAGAGACAAATCTATAGCTCACCATCTGTCCTTATAGGACATCTGTATCACTTTCCCTGAAATATTAGCAGAGATTGGCAAATCTGTTTTCATTTCTCATCTCCTTTGTCAAGGTGCCCTAAATGACGTCTCCTAAAAGCATTTCATAAGCTGATTTTACAGAGTGTGACTGGATGTAAATTATATGGACAGGCATATTTTCCATACTTGGAGAAGCTCATGAGGTGGGCCCATAGGAATCCCAGGAAGTTTAACAAGACCAAGTGCCAGATGCTGCACGTGGGTCAGGACAACCCTCCGTATCAATCCAGGCTGGGCAATGAACAGATCAAAAGAAGCCCTGCCAAGAAGGACTCAGGGTGCTGGAGAAGAAGAGCCTGGACAATGAGCCAGCCATGTGCACTTGCAGCCCAGAAAGCCAATCGTGTCCTGGGCTGCAGAAAAAGAAGCCTGACCAGCAGGACAAGGGGGAAATTCTGCACCTCTCCTCTGTTCTTGTGAGACCCCACCTGCAGTGTTATATCCAGCTCTGGGGCCCTCAGCACAGGAAAAACATGGACCTGTTGGAGCAAGTCTTAAGGAGGATCAGCAAGATGATCAGATGTGTTGAACACCTCTCCTATGAGGAAAGGCTAAGAGAATTGGGACTGTTCAGTTTGGAGAAGAGGCGGCTCGGGGTGACCTAATTGCGGCCTTCCTGCACCTGAAGGGAGTGTGCAAGAGACCTGCAGAGGGGCTTTACCTAAAGGATAAGGGGGAATGTATTCAAACTGAAAGGCAGTCGGTTTATATTAGATATTATGAATAAATTCTTCACTGTGAGGGTGATGAGACACTGGCACAGCTTGCCCAGAGAAGTTGTAGATGCTCCAATTCAGGCAGTATTCAAGGCCAGGTTGGATGTGGATTTCAGCAAACTGGTCTACTGGAGGGTGCCTGTGCCCATGTCAGGAAGTTGGAACTGGATGATCCTTGAGGCCCCTTTCAACCCAAACCATACCATGATTCTATGATATAGCAGAAGCAACTGGAAAAATGGCATAGCCCATTATTAGTTAAAAAATTTAGAATGTTCTGTTTATAGCTGTTTTAGAACACCAGTTTTAGAGCTGAATTTTCTGGCCTTGCTCATATGATGCTGATTATTAAATTAGTAAATAGATACAATCTGCACACTCTGACCTAAAAACTAACTGTGCTGTGTCTTACTGCCTATTTCTCTGCAGAGTTCCTTATGAGTGGGCTGGCAGCTAAATATTTGGTATTGAATAATGTGGGTAGCTTAATTCCAGCTATGGCAATGTCCCAGCTACGGACACATTTCCTTGGAAGAGTGGCTGATCCCTTGGAGGTAACTGGGTCTACCCACATTTTGCCCTCTAATCCCTTCTTACAAACATCAGCCACTGGCATCTGCACTTTACTTCTTCCCACAGGTAGGAATAACAGTTGAAGGACTGCAGGAGATGTTCGCTAAAGGTTACTCTCCTGACAGGGACTTGGAGACTGACTATAACTTCAAGAAAATCCTGAAAACGGTAAATTCTGGGGAAAAGAAAATCTCTGATACTGCCTTCTCAAATGTTATGAAAAATCAGGCTTTTTTCATCTTCTCACACAGCTCTCTGACTGGAAGGCATTCTCCAGTGACAAACCTTTTGCGTCAGGCTACTTGAAGATGTTTGGCCAAGAGCTGTTTTTTGGCGGACTTGATAAAAACGCCATCCAAAATGCACTGCAGGTATCATTTTTAAAGCACCACTACCCAAGCATCAAAAGCTCTAAAATACTGTTACTTTCATACATTCTTTCCCTTTTATAAATTCATGGTTAGGTTTTTTGTCTGTAGTATTAATCAAGGCAAATAAGGTCAAGCTTTGATCAGGATTATTTATAATCATTGCTGGCAGAATTTCCCCTGAGACATAGTTAATGACACGGATCATGATATTCAAGTTCTGCTTATTTAGACATGTTGAACTCTGTAATTGCAGGCATGGTATGGATCTGATGAAAAAATCCCTTCACTAAGGAGAATAATCAGTAGCCTTCAAAGTGGCGTAGGGAGGCAGTGGACCAAAGCTCTCCTGTCCTCTGAGCTCCGCCGCATTGTGCCCACCTGCACTGGCTTCCCAACAGAGACCAGCTTCTATTACTCTTCTATCACAAAAGTGGCAGGAAATGGTAACATATATCATTGCTTTAGCAATACAAACATTCTTGCTAGACTGGAGGGCATTTTTAACCCTTTCTTTGCTTTCTTTGTAATAGTTCAAGCACAGATTACACCTTCTCCAAAGTCTGATTTCAGATTGACGGAGTTACTAAATGCCAATGTTAAGCTGAGATCCAAAATGAGTCTAAGGTAAGTATTTCGTATAAAATAAAAGAATAATATTTTTAAGTGGAAGAGACTATAAATATTCAACAGCTGTTTGCTGCATGAACATAACTATACCCTCATTCTACCTTTTCAGCATGGCCAAGGAGATGACCTTTGTAATGGGAATCAACACACACACAGTCCAGGCAGGGCTGGAAGCACGCACCAAAATGAATGCTCATGTACCTGTGAATGTTGTTGCCACTATCCAGATGAGGGAAAAAAATATCAAAATTGAAATTCCGCCATGCAAAGATGAGACTAATGTAATTACCATAAGGTAAGACATAGCACCTAATATTTTTCTATGTAGCAAAACAGAGTCTCCTAAATAAACCCAAATACATTTAGGAATCTTGTTTTTGACTTAGAGCTTGGATAAGTGGTGGTGATTGGTATAGTTTATGTTTACTTTAAATGAAGTGACATGCACTAAATCTTTGCTTGAAAACATGTGTTACTTTCCGTGGTCTTCACCTGAAAATCCTCCTTAGGGTTATATCTCAGTTGTTGAGATGCATAAGCTATCTGAAACACAAATGACATAAAATTTCTATCTTGATACAAATATTTGAACTAGAAACACTAGGTAAGATATAAGCCAGCTGAATCGTATCAGTTAGAACAGTTAACCCATCTATATTTGCATTAGTTGCCTTGAAGCATAGAGGGTTTGGTGTTTCTTATGTTTTTACCTTGTTCCCCTGTGGCTGCCATTTGGTTTTCTTACCTGATAGGTCTCCTTGATTTATTATCAGTGCATGCAATTACAATACACTCTGGAAAACTGTTGCATCCAGATGCCAAACAAATGAAAACAGATGGAAATACAAATGCAAAGAGCAGGAGGAAACAGAAAGAATATGTCCACGGAATCAAAGCAGTAGACCAAACTTAGAAAACCTTCTCACGCACACACATGAAAAAAACCTGAGAAAGAGAAGCTGAAAATTCATCACAAAGGAAAAAGCTTCACTGACAACAGAAATCGGCGATTATACAAACCACTGAAATGTTAACAAGTTTCTGCTCTAGGAATACAGCCGTAACAAAAGAGCTCAGTTGCTTGATCCAGCTCCAATTAGCATTCATGGCTGCTGGCCCAGAGATGCTCTGCAGGTTTCCTCAATTTAGCCACCAGTTAGGCTAATCATTATTTTCCCTTGTCCTTCAATAGTCACAGACCATTTGACGTGCATTTGACATCTCATCCTCCTCCCTAAGACAATTCCTCCACTCCATCAAGTGTCGTTGTAATAAGATTCTCTCCATGCAGAGGTAGGGAGGGTCTCAGCATTTCAGAGATGAAAAGTTAGCTGCACGGTTTTTTTGGTTCAGTTTCTTATGGAGGCCAGGACAGTCTGCTCCTAAGGTCATCAGGGACAGCAGGCAACAACTCTCACTAGTTCCCACTGCTAGAGAGGGAGAGGCAGATATTAAT
This sequence comes from Promerops cafer, assembly GCA_013398275.1. Lineage (NCBI taxonomy): Eukaryota > Metazoa > Chordata > Aves > Passeriformes > Nectariniidae > Promerops > Promerops cafer. The sequence goes on along the minus strand of VZSE01005712.1, from coordinate 1,803,185 downwards.
GAACTCAATAAGCACACTGAACTGAAATGAGAATATTGAATACTGATAGGGAGTTTAGAGCCTGAAGCAGAGAGAAATATTAGCAGAAGGATCCTCCCTGCAAATAAATAAAAAATATTCTCCTCCTTTGACTTAAGGGGAGATCAAATGAGACACAGAAGTGGTTAAATGCATTGCCATAAAGCAGAAAGCAAGTCAGTATCAGAAACAAGGTATTACAGCAGAGAAGCCCATGAGTTCAGCACAAGCCCTGCTCTAGACCCTGCAGCATTACCATTTATAAAGTGAAGTAGTCACTTGGAAATAGCTCCATAATGCCAAGTATATGAGAAAGCTAATACTCACTAGATGACTTCTAGCACCATCAATTTCTCTCCAAAAAGCATTCCCATTCACTGCTACAAAACAAATGGCCAGCGGAAACCACACAGAGCAATGAAACAGCAATGAGTGCAAGTGAAGGCAAAGCAATAACTCGAGAATGTAACATTGAGTCGCATCACTGAGGAGGTCAAAGACCAAGCAAAGTAAAATCTTAGAGGTATGAAGAGAAATAAGCAGGCACGGTAGAGAGAAAGGAGATAGATATATAGATATAAATATATAGATATCTCTATATATAGCTATATATAGACTGAGTTAAAACTTTAGCTCAAGATAGTCTTTTTCTTCCTTTTGCATAGATCTACCAAATAAAGATCCAGTTGAAGTCCATATTTCAGAGATATTGTGACACCTTCCCTTGTTAGATTTAAATTCCCCATTTAAATAAATAGTTCTAGAAAGTTCCCCATAAATAAATAGTTCTAGAAAGCTATTTATCCTTCATGTGTTTGTAAGCTCTGTTCAAAATATTTTAGTATTGGGCACTGTCTTGATGGTCAGCAGGTTACCTTCTACAGTCCCACGTCACTAAAGCCAGACAGGATGTGATATTATTTTCCTCATCATCTCTCACATTCAGACAGAGGAAACAAACAGTTTTCAATAGCATTAAGTTTATTTATATCCTACACATCATAAAGGTTATAACCTGTCCCAGCAGTAGGATTTATATAAATTTTCAAGAGCCAAAAAGAAATTCAAGTTAGTAATCAAAGGCTCAAAAGAAAAAAAAGAAAAGAAAACTTTGGTGATAGAGAGGTTGCATTCCCAAGACAAATCAGCACTTTATGGGCTCAACTCTCTCTATAGCACAAATCAGAGCACAGTAATTAATCGTACTATGGAGAGAATATATAGCATGTGTTTCAATTCAATCCTATCAAAATTTAATTAAAAATAATCGTTATTTTTAAGGCTCTTTTAATATAATTATTTAGTATACTACAGATGGCTACTTCAAGATGCTTTTAAACAAAATTTACAAGAAGTAAAAATCAAATAAATTTCAGGGGAAATTAGAGCTCTGTGATTAAAGTGTAAATATGGAGAGCTGCCAGAGAATGCACTTTGCTAATATACCACATATTCATAATGACAGCCTACTGAAGTACATACATAATCATGAATAGAGCTTGTATCATAAGGTTCTTTGCTTATTTTAGCTGTAGGATAAGCAGAAATTGCTTCACATAGGCATCTTATTTATAAGATGAATCAGGTAATTAGAAAACTCTTTGTCCAGCATGACTACCCATGTACAGCAGAAGAGGCAGCATTCGCTGTGATCTTGTTGAGGCAGCAAGATGTGTTTGGGGGGCAGAAAAGGGAGACAGGTGGGGCTCCAAGTCTCTGCTTTTATAACACCTTTGTACCAAAGCTGGAAGGAAGATGCATAGTAAAGGAAGAAGATTTTGCTTCACCACATCAGAAAGAGAGCTAAAGATCTGGCTGGGTGATTGTATCTTGTTTGTCATCTATTTACATGTGATGTCACACTGTGTTTCAAAACCAGGGAAAATAGTTTTTTGTTGATTGTTTTTTGTTTTAAACAGACATTTGAGCTCTTCTGTCCCCATGTTAGGGATGCATGTAAGGCCACACTCTGAAACATCAGTGGGTCCAACATAGCTGAATTGCTTGTCCCTTACCCCTGCAGTGAGTTTGGCTTATATTATAGCACAGCTTCTTCTCTCATCCAAAAAATGCACTAATACATATTGGAAAATCTCCTTTTTATTTTTTCTCCCTTGTGTGGGATCAGAGAGAAGAGATTCTTTCATACCATAGCTTTAGGCCTTCTTTGTGACTGTTTTTTCTTGTTAAAGCACCAGAGCTGGCTCTTGTAGCCTATTTTTACTGTGCCGTGTGATTCTGCAGACATTGACATGTGTCACCTGTGATGCAGCTACATTTGTCTGCTCTCTGTGCTCAACAGGGAGGAATCGATCCTTCGCTTTCATTAGGTGGCAGGAGTAGACTATTGGCATAAAAATACTAAAAAAAAATTGGAAAAGAAACCCCAGGGCTTTCTGCTTGGAGATCCAGCCTGCAGTTCAGTGGTCATTTGAATTATTGAATGGGATTAAAATAAAACCATTTCCCTTTTTGTCTCTTTACCCAGATGAGCCATCTGAAATGCAAGTTGATTTGTATTTTCTTTTATCCCCTCAGCTTGTTAGGGAGAATATTTTATTTCAGATTCCATTCTTCAAGGTTCTCCTATCACCCAGCGTGGAGCGTTGCTGTCATGTCCTTATCTAAAAAAAGAGAGAGATGGAAAAGAAAACAAAGCCCACAGGTGACACACGTTTCATTGAGGTGTTCCACATGAAGAGCAATTGTGTGCTTTACATTGCACACAGCACGGTAGGAGCCTTCAAGAGGAAGAGAGGGCTATCAAATGAATACAAATTCATCTTTCAAATAGGTTAGATTGGAATTGCTCAGGCTAGTACAGTGTGGACTGTATTAAAATAGAGACCATTTTGAGACCATCTTTCCATTCACTGTCACAGCAGCCACCTCCATTGGCAGACCACAAAAGCCCCAGGGCAAAGAGATCAGCTTCATCCTTGAGAAAGAGCACATGGGGAATTTTGAGACAGATGTTAGCTGATAAACGGCTAATAAGGTAGAGCCAGCACAGCGTTCATAGCTGAGGGAAATAGGTTTTTGTCTCTCAAAATTTTCAGCATTTGAGATGTTTCTCTGACCCAAAACAAAACTCGTAGGTCACAGCACTGTAACAAGTTCCATGAAGAAGGGGGGGTATGAAGCCTTGGGTTCAGGACATTTTGCCATGAGAGCCTCAGTCTCATGCTTGCTATCACTTATCTGGGATCCTGACTAATGCATTTAGAATTCACAACACTGGAAACAATGTACTGAACACATTTACATAAATAGGTTCTTAACCTTCCTGCTCAGCTCTCTTGACCTCTTGCCAAGTCATGGCCAAGCCATGAGTATTAGTGAATTTAAATCAAGCTGGAGACACTTACTTTCATGATTTCAAGCTCCTTTCTTCAATTCTGTTTTAATAAAAATTTCACAGGAAACAACATTCAGTAGCCACCAGTCCCCAGGCTGTTTTTTGAAGTTATGGCAGTATTTTTCCAAATATAATGTCAAAAGAAATTAGAACTAAGGCTACTGCAGTGAACACACAGAAGATGAGTTTAAAGATTTAAAAGTCCAGGAGCTCAAAATTGGAGACTCAACAATTTATTAATGTAATCCACAGCCAGACTTCTAAGTGTGCTGTTTTTCATGGTATTAGGGTATGAAGATCCAACCAACTGTAAGGTTTTTAACCTGTACACGTGATTCTAAAATCCTAACTGGGCTATCTGCCCCTGAGATTGGTCTGTGTCTTTATTGACTTTTAGCAGTCCTTGAAAACACAACTAACAGGAAGGATGCTGTAAATATCTGTAAAGCAATTTGCAAGGTATGATACTTGTTGCTGAGTGCAGGCTACAAGGCATTATTCAGGTCTTTTCCTCAGCAGTGCTTTATCAATACAGACTTCCTCTAATGTTTATTCTGCAGGTCTAAGACATTTGCTGTTACACGAAATATTGGGGATTTGGCTGCTAGTAAGATGACTCCAGTTCTTTTACCTGAAGCAGTGCCCGACATAATGAAGACATCCTTCAATTCAGATTCTGCATCAGGAGAGACTGATTACATCGGGGTAAATGATGTAGTGTCTGACTATTCTTTTTTGGGCTTTTAAACAGTAGGGAACCATTTCTTTTCTCTATAGGAAAGGGTACAATTCATCTCTGACCAATGCTGCTTCACTCAAAACAAGTCAGGTTCAATCTAATAACACAAATAGCCCTACAGTAACATTATGTTAAAATCTGGACTGCAATACATCAAACTTGCAACACTTTGTCTAAAGCAAAAGCATTTTCTTTGGTAATTAATTTTGCACTGCCATCTACAGGCCCACAATCTTTAAAATATTTCACAGCCATTATGGAAGCATCACATCCCTGGAGCAGTCACAAATGTTCACAAGATGCTCCACTGCTCGACTTATAGAGCCAAATTTAATGCTTATAAGCATCCTGATTCAAGGATGGAGTGCAGTTTATGTCATGACTTCCTGAGCCAGGTTTCCATAGAAGCCAGGATAGGCTTTCTAAGATGGGCAGGGTTGTGAAGGCATCGCTGTGACAATTCATTCAGACTGACAGAGGCAAGGAATATGCTGCCCTGTTCTGGTTTCATTATCCTGCAGCTCTGAAGGGTTTTCAGATAAAATAAGAGATGAACAGAGGACAAGAACAGCACTTTCCTATGGAGAAGTCAATAAACAAACGTGCTATCAGTGAGAGCAGTTTCCAATATCCTGGAACAAGCTTTCTTCTGCTTTGTGCCTCTGCTGCCCTTCCTGAAAACTCTGTACTCCACAGTTGTTCTTAAATGAACAGCAACTGAAAAAAGGCACTGAGTGGAGCACTTCCCAGTATCACTAGAAATTCCAGGGGTTTTGCTAGGGTCCATGCAAGGCTGGAATCTTGTGAGACATGATAAACTGCATAAAAAACTAATTGCAAACCTGAAATGTATGTGAAACGAAAGCTTGTGATTATTATGTCTTTAGGTATTTGCTTCATTGCTTCAGGAAATCATAGTTTACATTTCATGGATTTGATTCCAAATTTAATTAATTTTAATTTGTTCTTCTGCAAGCATTGCTTATTACATGTAAATTACATAGTTTCTAGTGGAAATTTCTAACACATTATATATTTTGACCTTTTAATTGATATAGTGTCACATTCATGTCAGACCTCATCTGAGTGAGAATTTTTGTGGACATAGTTGAAAGTTCTGTTGTCTGACACATGAAAAATCAAAGGAAAAAACTCCAGTCAGTCTAAAGCAAACTCAGTTTTATCAAGAACCTGTTAACACTGTCTAATATTCCAGGAGAGCAAAATTAAATATTTAGAATTAATTTGTGATATAATTTCCCATTCTTATAACCTGAAGCTGTTTTTACAGTAGGTAGTTTAATCAGCCCATTCAGATGATAATTTTTTCCAATTTAATACCAGTCGTATGTCACTGCCTTGGTATCTCAAATAAACTGGTTAAGTCCCCCTGCAGAGTACAGGTAACTGTTACCAAAATATGATGCATAACATGCAGGTATTCCTCTCATTGTTGTCTGACGTGTGTGCTATCTAATAGGGTAGAGAGTCAGCAGAGGATGTTTCATCTGGAAATCCCTTTTCTTCTGGACACTTTCCTTCCCAAAAAGAGCCATTTGCTCAGTCCGTATGCTTCAATGCAAGTACGTTTGGAGTTCAAGCATGCATTGAGAAGAAAAGTGTACACGCAGCATTTATCAAAAATGTGCCTCTTTATTACCTAGTTGGAGAGCATGCCCTGAGAATGAGCTTCAAGCCAGGTAAACACAACTGGGCACAAAAGAGAAAATAGTGGGTGGGGGTGTGTATATACATACACACATACATAGAGATAGGTACAGATGTATATGTACATATATAATTTTTTCATCTTAAGTACCACTAAATCTACAATTAGAAGTACCAGGCCTGCCAGTATTGGCAACAGACTATGCTCACAGCAGGAATCCATTTTTCCCCCACTCGCCTCAGCAGCAATTTCCCAGCTCTCCCAGCAATGTCACTCAGCGTGGCCAGCATCAAGCAGAGCTGATCTGTGCCTGCAGAGTGTGTCTGATGCATCCTGAATCATTGGATTTGGGATGCAAGCACGAAGCAATTGGACATGGGCAACAGATCTGATGCAATGTCCTGTAGCTACATTCTAAAACCCAGACTCTAAAAGGGAATTATGGATTAACCCTGCCAGGATCTAGTCCTTAATGTCTTAATCCATGATTATAAGAAATAAAAGCACAGCAGGCCACTGAATCTAGGTCTCCTAAGTATCAAACTAATGGCCTAACCATTGGGCCATTCTTTAGCGTTTAAGAGTTGAGCCTCAATTCCTGTCTGATGTTTAATTCACTAACCCATGGTTTATCTCTTTAAACAATCCAATTAACTTGACTTAAATCTGCTGATCGTTCTGTTTATTGACTTGAAAAGAATCCAGTATCATGGTAATATTTTAAAATTTGGTTGCCATTAAGTGCTTTAGCTATTAAAGAAAATTTTTAACAAAGTTGCTCAATACCAATAATAATTACTGAACATTTATATTTGAGAAAAAATGGCTAAATAAATTATGGTAAAATTGGCTTATTCTCTCATTCAGCCGCTAATAGTAACAGTAATACTAATTGCCATTCAATTTCAGTTTATACCGAGGCACCTATTGAAAAAATACAAGTCACAATTCAAGCAGGAGACCAAGCTCCTACAAAAATGGTACGTCTAGTAACATTTGATGATCTAGAGGCACAAGCATCTTCCAGAAAAGAAGCAATTAAAAAAGTGAAGAAAATCCTTGCTGACACTGATGATCAGGTACTGCTGCGAAATTCCACTTCTGGATTTGCGGGAGACATTACACAGAGCTTATTTTTATTCCTTCTGCTAAGTAGCTTCCTTTGTTTAGATATTATGCCAAAGTGGAAAAAAAAGACAGACTTTTGGGTACACAAGTCTTGTGGAAGGTCTATTGTTTGCACTCATCCTTCTGCAAGTGAAAGACATTAGAAAGAGCAGGTTGGTTTGTATGCTTTTCTGAAAATCTCTTGTAAGAGCAAAAATAGCTGTTGTGTGGCCAAAAAGTAGTCTGTTATTTACAGCTACTGCAACTGCAGCAAAATGCTCTGACACCAGCTACACAACCTGCCCTGAGACAGTGACAGCTACAGCATTGTCATTACTGATACCAGTTACATGTTGTTGTGTGGTCAACAACCACTGCACAAGCTCCTTACCATGGAAGTGTTTGGGGTGTTGTTCTGCTTATGTCTGGGTTTAATACATTATTATGAAATTGCCTTTGAATTATTGTGATGTGTTGCAAGGATGTTATCAAGCATACACCTTGTCTTCTAAGGCAGCAGAGATTCAGAGGTGTCTGCGTCTGATTTTACTTGTGCCCTTCTGCAGGAACACAGAAAAATAATTTTTTTTTCCAATGTTACCCTTGACTAGGGGACAAGAAAATACAGGAGCTCGTCATCCAGTGCCAGCAGTGGAAGTGCTGAGAATACAACGAGCAGCTCCTCCAGCAGCGATTCTGATGACAGAGCTTCACAGGGAGGCACCCAGATGAATCTGAAAACAGGGCAGTCCAAAGCCAAAGGAAAGAAGTTCTACCCTTTTGGGGACAGTGGCAGTAGTAGCAGTATTGGTAGCAGCAGCAGTAGCAGCAGCAAAAGCAGTAGTAGTAGCAGCAGTGGCAGTAGTAGTGACAGTAGTAATAGTAGCAGTGGCAGTAGTAGAGGTAGTAGTAGCAGCAAGAGCAGCAGTAGTAGCAGCAAGAGCAGCAGCAGTAGCAGCAAGAGCAGCAGCAGTAGTAGTAAGAGCAGCAGCAGTAGTAGTAAGAGCAGCAGTAGTAGTAGCCACAAGAGCAGCAGTAGTAGCAGTAGCAAGAGCAGTAGTAGTAAGGGTAGCAGCAGCAAGGGCAGCAGCAGCAGCAGCAAGGACAGCAGCAGCAGTAGCAGTAGGAGCAGCAGAAGCAGGAGTAGCAGCAGCCAGAGCAGCAGCAGCAAAGGCAGTACCAGAGGCAGCACAGGTAGCAGCAGCAGCAGCAGCAGCAAAGCATCTGGTATAAAGCATACGGCGAAGAAGCAGTCCAAGACCTCATCATTTCCACTTGCCAGTGCTGCTGAAGGAGAGAGAAGTGCCCGTGAGCAGAAGCCTAGAACACAGAGTAGCAGCAGCAGCAGCAGCGAAAGCACCGGTGCTGCCCACTGGCGCAGCAAGTCTGACAAAGGCGCTGAGACGAGTCACGTCAAGTCCCAAGGGAACGGCGGCAGCAGTCACGATATTTCCACAGAATGGGTAAAATGTCGAATACTTTGACTTCTGCTAGGAGCTGATCTTGACTGAGCTGTAGGTAATAACTTCTTTCGGAATTTTGCAGGAATCTCACCTTCCAAAAGTATACAGTCTCCGCTTCAGGTCTGCTCACGTCCATTGGGTAGGTGCCTAATTCAAGTGCACATTGCCACAGTAGCTGCAGATGATGTGATCAAGCCTGTTACTGAAGGGCTTTGTTTGGGCCACTTCCCTTGACCATTCCATAATGCCCGATAACAATACTGATGATGAACAAAAAAGCAGATTTATTACTAACATGCTATTACACTTCATTTGTTGGTGTTGCAGAACTTGCAATTCTCAAATTTGGGTCAGGACACACAAATGCAGCCAAAGCTAGATTAACAAAGACCATGGGGGAATGATAAAACAGTGGGACCTTCCAATGGGAATAGTTATGTCCACAGTTCTTAGGCAACCATGGCAAAATCTAATATTAGATGGATTTTTTCAGAAACCAGGTTCAGTACACATTATGGCACAAAGGTATTTTTTAGCAGATATTAGAACGGTGGTAATGGAGTGGCTTTTGTAGGTGTTACCTGTACAGCTATTATATATCCTGCATGTGAAAGAGGAAGATTATTTATAGTGCTATTCATGAAATTGTATTATCTTTTTTCTTTCTGGATATGGATATTTGACCACTTATGAAATGCAGCTTTTCGTTTTCCCTAGCATTAGACCCAAACAGTGTCATATTGCCATTTGCAATCAGTGTCTATGCAGTCTTTCTTTCAGCAGAGATGTCGAGGTGGATCCAAGGCACATTCCAAACCAACATAATTCATGTCTATATATGGAAATAAAAATAACACTCTAAATAACACTAGATACATCCAAGTCTGTTACCTATAAAGGGAGGCTGATAACTCTGATTTTGATATCTACACTGTAAAACTAGAGGCTATCTTATAGATTTTTAATTTATTTTTATTTCATAGCATCGAGATCATAAAGGATCAAGCAGCTCATCATCATCTTCCTCTGAGTTGGGAAACAGCCACAGAAACAGCAGCAGCAGTAGCAGTGGCAGCAGCAGCAGCAGCCACCACCATGGAGAAAATTCTGCCCACAACTCAAGGAGGAGCAAAAGAGTCAGCATCCACCACCACAGCCATGGGTCCAGCCTGACACGGGAGGTACAACTCTGTGTGGTACCCAGAGTAGCCAGGCTCAGCTGGCTGCTGAGCAGGAGCTGTAGATGTGGTGGCACTAACCAGCTGAGGGGGTTAGGCTCAGGAGGGGACACTAAAAGTCGAGTCTGTAAATTGAAAGTCAAAGTTCATTGAGATATTTCCCCCTGAAAAAAACCCAACTTTTTTTTTTTTCAAATCCTCTTGTGTTCAGGCTGTTGTTTGCCTGTTTCCTTCCCTTCATTTCTGAAGGTATTTGCAGTATGTGAAAGCCTGGATTTGGAAATTATATATGTTGAAGGAAATGTAGCTATGAGTTAAAGAGGAAAGAATTTTCTTTTTCCTGTGAAAGCCCAGAATACAAAATCAGTTGCTTTAGGTAAAAATGAGGAAGAGATAAATAAGTCTGCCTAATTATTTTTAAATGTAGACTGGAGGTCATGAGTGCTTGCAGAGTATAACTAAAATCAGACTTTCCATGGACATTACTGATTGGTAAATGTGAAGGCCCATTAAGCACAGATCGTCTTTACCTTTATTATGCACTTAGTATTCTATAATTGTACTGCATAAAGGTATCTACATAATAAGAGAACAAATAGCTCTGCAAATGCCTGCAAATGCAGGCAATGTCTAGGGGAATTCTGCTGCTAAGCAGGATTTCAAAATATTTGATAGGCTTGAAGAAACTCTAGTATAGTAAAATAAGTTGTGAATGGGTATACTACTCTGAATGTCTCTAGTACATATTGTAGGCAGCTATTTGCAACATCAAAATAATGAACAAAATCTTGCTTTATGCATAAAGATAGCTTGGAAGCGTCTTGGATCCCTCATCAAAATAATCACATCTTTGAATAATTAAGTTTACAACCAAATTCATCCTTAACTATTGTGGCTATAGAAATATGTACTGCAAACTAAACTGATGAAGGGCAAGGGCTGCTGCCTGCTATCTGCAGACATCAACTGGACTGCAGGCTCTCTGGTGAATACACTGAAACACTTAAGCACAGATGGTTGGGGGCTCTGTTTCAGCGCAACTTCCTGGGAGACGTGATTCCACCTGGCATTACGATTGTGGCACAGGCAGTAAGGAGTGACAACAGAAATCAAGGTTATCAAGCTACAGCATATGTTCGTTCTGATGCTGCCAAAGTTGATGTGCAACTAGTTGTGGTTCAGCTGGCTGAAACCAATTGGAAAGCATGTGCTGATGCTGTGATACTGCCTCTGAAAGCACAGGTAAGCGCACAGGCAGCTTCGAGAGAGACATCTACAAAGCCCAGAGCAGGCACAGAGAATCTGCTGATTAGGAGTATTAAACAGGAAGTTTCATATTTTGAAATGTTTCATGAAGTTGGGGAAGTTTCAGAAAATGTTTCACCATTCTTTTGAATTACAAATAGATAATGGTAAAAAAAAATACACACTTCAAAATCTGGAAAAAAAAATTGATTTTCAAGATAAATCAAAATATAAGCAGTAGAAGCATAAAAAATATTTGAAAAATTTACTTCTTCATCAGTATTTATTATTTGTTCTACTATGAGTTTTCTTGTCTGGGAATCTGCCTGTTTTTCTGTATATAATTTATTGACCCCCAGATTAGCTCAGTTGGTTAGAGCATGATGTTGATAACACTAAAGACACAGGATTTGCTCCCTGCTGGGCCATTCACTTAGGAGTTGAACTTTTTCTGGATGGAGTTGGATGATCCTTCTCAGTCCCTTCCAAGTCAGACTGTTCTGTGATTTCAAAAGACTCATAACTCAAATATATTTACATTGTATTTCTTAGGATTTATATTAAAAGATGGAAAAAGCAAAGTTGGGTAATGGGTTGATGCCAAAGAGAGCATCATAAACGAAGGAACAAGTCCTTACTTTTTTTGCATATCCCTGTGCTGTGCTTCCCATGAGCCTTTTAGAGCAAGAGATGTTTGTGCAACAATTTATAAACCTGCTTTTTGCAGCTGCCATTAACAAATTCACCATGATATTCAGTATTGAAGAAAGTGGGGTGGGTTCAAATGAGGAGGTCCTGGGGAAGGCAAAGAGATATTATAATGCAGTCCTCTTCTAGGAAAAAATACATATTGATTAAGAAGATACCATGTCTAAGGAAATCTCAACATGATTGAGTGGCTGCTTTGAGACAGGAATATGTATATGTACTTCTGCACAGACCAGAAAACTTTTTTCCTACTATGCCTCAGATTTTGCATGAAGAAGTCAACATTTCTCAGTGAGCCTTGTCAGAGTAAAAGATTGGAAATATGAAGGATCAATGCACAAATTGGTGAAAGAAAATTTTGCATTTTGAAATGGTCAAGGTTCATTCTGGGATTCTTTTCTGACTGTTTCCCTGGTTACAAAGGCCAGACTGAGATGGGGCAAGGAGTGCCGGGATTACCGGATAGCAGCAGTGGCTACCACAGGACAACTGGCAAGGAAGCCAGCTGCACAGCTGAAGGTGCAATGGGGAAAGCTTCCATCCTGGATAAAAAAGACAAGCTCAGCGTATGTAATTCATTATTTCCTAAGTTTTTGTTTGACTTTTTTACCCTACTTGGCTTTTGAAAAACACTGAAAGAATTGGATGAAATTTTTCAACCCAAACACACTTGTCCGGGCAGCGCTTGGATGGAAGTCACATGTTCAGTGGTACACAAGTATTTTATGAATGTGTTCTACTTTTTCCACATGTTTCATATTAAATGATAGCCTCCAAATATTTAAAAAGTATGCTTTATTTCTTTTGCCATATTAAATTATTTGCTATTTCAGTTCAAAATGCCTTTTTGTTTTAAAGTGTTCTTCTATTCAGTCTCAAAAAATAACCATTTCTAATAGGCAAAATAAAACCAGTGTGTTTCTTCTGGATTAAATCAACCATTTAATTTGACCCAAAGTAATATTTCCTTGACTTTTCAGTTCTTCCATTTTTTCCTGATTTTTTGGATCTGCCAGTAGTCCTCACCACCCCAGGTGTGCTTTTGTTGATGCACCTGAGTTTGTCACATCTTGTTTATCTCTAGATTCATGCAATACGTTCCTGGTGCAGCACTCGTGTTGGGCTTCTCAGAAGTACATCAGAAAAATCCATCTCATGAATTGATAGTAAGAGCAGCTGCAACATCTCCACGAACAATTGATACAGTAATTAAAGCTCCTGAGGTACATTAAACTTTTATTTTCCTTTTCCTTACCTTGAATGATTTTCAACTTAGAATGTTTTGACACTTAACCTAAAGAAACAAAAAGCGAAACATTCCCTTTTAGAGAAGATGCTATATGCCTGACTATATTTGGTGGGTGTTCAAATACATACAACAGTTCTCTTGATTTTGTGCTGCTTTGGCCCAGTGCAATAGTAAGTTGAAAATCAGACTCTGTAGTCAAATACTTTATTTGCATTCTGAGAACAGCGGTGAGGCCAAATTGTCTCAAGTAGGACTGCTCTGCACTCACAACTTTATGCATTTTTACCCAGTGTGACTAGTTCTTGAATGAGGGTCTCAGAGCAGATAGAGGGGGCCTTGAGAACACTTTGCACTCTGCTGCAGCCACAAACAGCATCTGTGTGTGTTGACACTCCAGTCCCACATCTGCAGTAACCATGCTTGACGTGACTGGTCTGAGCAAGACACAAATACAACTCTGCTCTAACCAAACTGGAGCAGCTAGTCACCCTCTCAGAGCAGCCTGCACAGGCAGGCAGGGTCTGCAGAGTCCCACTAATTAACTGGTCCTTGTCCACCAAAGCCCTATGCACCTCTTTGAAAATTTTCCCCTATGGATCTCCTGCAAATTAACAACTGCTAGCTATTCATACACAGAAACTTGTGTGTCTTTAACCCTCCATAGTGCTTCAGTACTGCAGCAGCTTTAATAGGTGATAATGAAGAAGTTGGTGCATTAGGCATTCATTTTGATTCTCTTGGCAAATAGAATTTGTAGCTACAGTGAAGGATTTTACCCCAGTGCTGAACATGCCAGTTTTCAGCCCTTAATGGATGATACTCATTTTTCCAAACACATCCATCATCTCAGTTACTCAACTTGTTACCTTATTTTTTAAGTCACTCAATTATCACTTAAACTCATCTCTACCAGTTACTTTTCAATGTTCTTAACAATTTCTCAAAAAGTCAAGTATGATTAGAAGAGATGATAATGATTCCTTACAAAAGCTGAAGGTTCAGGTACATTCTACAGAGACTAACACAACTGCAATTGTAGAAATGCATCTCCAAGGGGGTTTTTTCTCCAAGATAAGAGTGGGGGGTTTTTGCAGTCATATCTTGAGCATATGGTTCAATTTATCTTAATGTATTTTCATTTCTGCTTTTTCAGGTAACACTTTATTGTCAGGGATTCCGATTGCCATTCACTCTGCCCTTAGGCCCATCTCCAGCTTACGAGACTCGAGATATCACTGCCTGGAATTTATTTCCTGAAATAGCTTCACAAATAGCACAAGAAGATCAATGTAAATGTTACTTATATGTCTGTCTCATGAATAAGCAATGTGTGTAGATCCATATTCTGCCATGGCTGGGCCTTGCCTTTCCTTCTAATGGTCTTACAGGGAAGCATAGCATGCATCTGTAGCCCTGCTTCCAGCAATTCGTTCCCTCACAGAGAAGCAGGTTTTTGGCAGGTGAATGAAGAGGCTTCAAACTGCTGTAAACATTCAGAGCTGGGGAATCACTCCTGTCTTCAAGGACTAGAGGTTGTCTTTTGCCCCTCCTGAGAAGGTGCCAACTCTGCACTGAGAGGCATCAGGTGATGGGCACAAGAGAGTCCATGTATTTTCTGTCCAGTTTATATAATTCAAAAAGGAGCCACGTGAGTCTCTACCTGGTTGGTGTCTAGCACTCCTGTGAGAAATGGGGAGTTTTTATCACAGTTTGTTATGGCATCCAGTTTCTCAAGAATTTGGTACATTTTAGTCCATTAGCTTGAGTTTTCTGTTTGGCATGTAGTCAGAATCAATACTAGAAGAGTCTACAGCAGGTAGTTATTTTGTAGTGTTTTCATGTCCTTACAGACTCTGGCTTCTGCCAAGGAGGTGAAGTTTTCTTCCTGTTTGCTGGGTAGTTCCATCTCATAGAGGTGCCTTTCAGTACTTCACAGCAATACATACAGTGGTCATATCTGCCATTTGTTTTACGGTTTTGTTTTGCAGCCACGTGTGAAATCGGGGAGAGGGATTTCAAAACATTTGATCACGTGAGCCATTCATATTCTTTCAATAAAAGCTGCAACCTGGTGGTGGTTCAAGACTGTACTGAACACCCAAAATTCATCATTACTACAAGAAAGGTTGATCCTCAATCTTTCTCAAGAGAGGTTCACATAAATACAACATCAGCGTAAGTGTGATTTATACTGAGGCTTAGAAATTAGGTATAAAGTTTCTCAGGGAGTTAGTCTGGGAGTGGGAGATAACTAGTTTCTAGCTGAAACTGGTTTTCAGTGAGACATATGGGGAAAGACAGGATTTCCAGAAGGGATCCTCATCTGAGACTCTATGGTATAGTTGCTTTTGTCTTGAATTCCACAGCCACCAATATCTGATAACTTGCTAAGTCCCCGTGCTGTCCTTTCTTTAAAGGTTGAATATAAAAGCCCACAGTCCCAATGAATTTTGCACTTTGGAAAGAAAACTGATTGTTCATTCATTCAAATTCAGATAGTCACAAATATCTATACTTCTCACATTTTAAATTAACAACTAATTTATTCTCTTTTATTTTTGCTTTTTCTGAAGGAACATCACAATCTGTCCTGCCTCAAATTCATCTCTCCTTGTGGCATGCAATGAAGAACGAGTTCTATCACACAGTGGAGGTTCTGAGTATGCAAAAGGTAAGCTGTGATACCCAGTTTTCCAGGACTGACCTGTGAACTAAATATCAAGATTTTATAAAAAATCTCAGTGTAAAGAAAACACAAGTGGAGTTAATTCAAAGAGAAAACTAAAGACTACTTTCGTAAGATTTTTAGTGACTTATGTTCATGTTTCCTATAGTAGATACACTCTTACTTTCCTCCAGGATAACTGACAGGTGAATAAAGCCCTTTCTTATCATATACCCAGGTTGGTAATTGTTCAGAAAAAAAGTTCATGTTATAGTCACAGAGAGATGCTTTAGCTCAGACATTTAGCTGGAGCTCCACCACTGTCATTATCATTTCAAAATTTAGCACACTGGATACAGAAGTCAGTTCCAGCTATAGGTAACAGCAGTAGAGTATTTTTGAAAATATATTATTTCTTCTATTTTTGTTCTTCCTCTCCACTTAAATATATATATTTAACTGTAGCAGCAAAATTATCATTGTGAAGGAAAACGCACTGTGGTGGGTTTTGTGTTACACAGTTTCTCCATTAATTTAACATGATCACTGTATGATTCACCATCTTTTTAGACAACGTCAAGATTTATAAAAATGGAAAAAGCATTACCGTGGAAGTTCCAGCACTCGGACTGAAGAAGGTGACTTTTGATGGTGTAAATCTTAAGGTACTGCACTTACTTTCAAGGTTACTGCTTGCTTTCTGCCTAGAACCTTGCCAGTGTGACAGACCAACACTTCAGCATTCACTACGAAGATGTGCTGTTTTGTAGGTTACAGTTGCTTCGTGGATGAGAGGAAAGACCTGTGGAGTTTGTGGTAATAATGACAGAGAAAAGGAAAATGAACTCCTCATGCCAAACCGTAGGCTGGCACACAGCTGGTCTGCGTTTGTTCATTCATGGGTATTGCTAGAAGAAACCTGCTCTGGTGGTGAGTGGATCTGGAAAAACTTTATGCTTGGAAAGATTATGGTTTCACTTGCCTTTTGCCGACAGCTAGAAAATATTTTTTTAAAGCAGTAGATATCTTTTACTTAGAAATTTCAATAGCAATATGTATCCATTTTAACTTTATTAACCACTGACTGTTTAAAACACTGCTTGTGAATATAGAGAATATAAACTCAAGCAAAAGTCTTTGTCTCATGTGCAATTCAATGTTAAATAATTGATTTTTATTTCTTACACTGAGTAGCTTTTTTCTTGAGAGGCAAAATCAGCTCTAATCTTGCTCCCACTGAAAAAAACTGTGATTTTCACCATTGTACCAAAACAGTATCAGCTGTTGTCTGCAGACTTAATTTCACCACATAAGTTGCAGACTATGAATGCAGTGTCAGATCCTACACTCATTTAAATTTCCAAAGCGCAAAAAACTCATTTTTGTTGCGAGGGTGCAATCTCAGGAAAATATTTAGAACTTCTCCTACAGTAAAGAGCTTCATCTCACGCGTAGCTGGAAAAACAATGTTAGACTCCCATAATATCAATACAGTTTTGTTTGGTAGGTCTCCATTTACCTTGGACCTGAAATAATTTTATTGAAGTTAATGGTTGCTTTCTCCTTGACTTCAGTGGCAGCAGAATTGTACTTATCTGTGTGACAGGAAACAGAGTCGTAGCTGGGATCCTGTTAAGTTACATTATACCTTTCTAGTGAGATAATTGCAGCATTATAAAAATCATCCAATACAAAAATTATCCTTGTTGTTATTATATAAATGCTGCCCTTTTTTTATCCATTCACTACAGCTGACATTTTTCCTAATGCAATGAAGTAGCCATTGTGCTTGCAGCATCTATTCTTAATAGCTTTCAGACATGAGAGGTTATTTTCTGTGTATTATGTCGTTCTAAAAAACTGAGTATACATTATTCCATTTGGGTTATATTGTGCAATTAGATTTTAAAAATAGCTCCCCTTTCAGACTCTTTCCTCAATTTATTATTGTCCTATCTTGATAACCTCGCTACTGTGAGAATGGTTTGTCAGATACCTGTGTTTTAATAAAAGCTGAAGAGAAAATATGGACCTTTATTATTGCAAGGATCGATTGGGATTTATTTCTACAATTTTAACTACCTTTCCTTTTCCTCTTAGGGTGCAAGCTGCAGCGCAGTTATGTGAAGCTGAATCGAAATCCTACTATTGATGGTGAGGAATCTACGTGCTACTCTGTTGACCCAGTACTGAAATGTATGAAAGACTGTACTCCAATCGAAAAAGCTGCAGTAAAGGTTGGCTTCCACTGCTTCCCAAAAGGTACAGTATTTTTCTCCCTCTGTGTGTCACGTACTGCAGGAGCTGTCAGAGCACTCAAAAGAAAAAAACACAGCACAGCCATGCACAGACCTGTATTGCTCCAGCTCCTCTCTGAGCTGCTGTTTTTAATCCCATTAGTATTTGCTATAACTGCTGACAGTGCTGGCCAGCTAAAAGCTAAGTTAGGTGATGGCAGGTAGCATCATCTGAGAAAAACATTTGAGGAGGTGAAAGGGGCAGCAGCGATCAATAAAATCACAAAATAAAATTTGTCATGTCTTCAGGATCTTCATAAAGTTGAGATAAGCAACACTGAGTCCTTTTATGTACATTACAGCCTGCAATTTTGTGTAGACCAGAGCAGGCAAGGCAATTGAAAGTCAGTCAGGTAGTGTGACATGAGAGCTGTAATTAGACTGCCATGCTATGCCACTGTGCAATACATCAGCAAAAACGCATTGCTGGAAGTTTCTCTAGATTGTTCCAGATAATGGTTTGGTTTTTAAGGTATTTTATACACACAAACTCATGCCCCAGATCTTTAAAAAAAAAAAAAGAAGACGAAGAAGAAACAAAAAACCACGAGCCTTTTTCTCATTTCATTTATACCAGGATATAAGGCACTGTCTAACACAGTTTCACACTGAAGTTATGTAATCATGAAAGGAGAATCCAACCTGGAACACAGATATTTATGGTTAATTCTTTGCTAAGTCTTCTAATTAATTACCTGTATAGCTTACAGGCAAACCTACCATTAGGAAGTATCTATTGAAGTGGTTTGTTTTCTGTTAACCCTTGTTGGCCAAATCCATTGTTAGCTGGGATAATCCAGTGTCATTTCACTGGAGCCAGTGCACCCCTGTGTTGAGTAGTACTGGAAAGGACAGGATATTTTATGTCTGAATTTAAACATCTGTGTAGAATTCTGCACTTTGCTTGTGTTATTAATATCTGCAATGTGCTGCATCAGCCCAGAAAAGCAGAGAGGATCTATCAAAAATAGTCAAATATCTGCAACAGTCTATTCAACATGTAGCACAGAGAGAATGTTAATAGTTTCTGATGGCTCCCTGAGAAGAGAATGGATGCATTCTTTCATAAATAGAAAAACCCACCCTCTACAAAAAAATCCTTCCAAAATCTTGTTATATCCATGTTTCACAGATTTCTATTGTGTTTCCAAGTCTGTATCTCTGAAGTGTCATAACCCCAGACCACTCACTGCCTCAGAATATTAGGCTATAATAAAGCTGTCTCATTCTCACACAAAACTGTTTGAGAAAAGAGGGAAATCAGAAAAAAAGATGTTAGTTGTTGCAGCTAGTGCTGCTTTCAGAGCAACTGCAGGCTGCTCTTGTTCATTTACTGAAGCAGAGACTGAGAAGTTTGCTTGCAATACTTCTAATCAAGGCCTTATTTGTTTATTTATTTATTTATTATTTGTCCTGAAGAGGAAGCAGAAAAAGAGGAGGAGGGGGAGAAGGAAAAAAAAGATGCCATTTATTGTTCTTTAGCATGCTAAATTGATTGCTTTTTCTTAGGCTAAGGATCAATAGGAATACAGGCCAGCACTTAAAAACTATTCTTTTTCTTTGTTTGTCTGATGCCTTGGAAAAGCAGTAGAAGCAGTAGAAATCTTCACCTTTCTCAATCTAGGAACATGCATGCACAGGATAAAGAACTTTTCTCAGCTCTTTATATGAAATTCAGACATGATAATTTGCAGTTTCAAAATTGAAGCACCCCATCACTGTCACCAGTGGAGCAAGGATAAAATGAAGTACAAGAATGCATAATTTCTCCTGTTGTCCTCAAATCAGCAAGACTGTGGACTTAGGGACTTCACTGAGGCAGGCATCACTCCAAGTTTAAGTCCACCTATTGGTTTATATTTCAAACATGCCACAAGGCCTACACATGGGGTTCAGTTACTCAGCCATGATCCAGTTTGCAAGGAAACTATTTCCTACATGGATATGAATGTGCTCAGACCCACAGTGTGCCAAGAGTAAGAGACATAATCCATATAAAAAACAGAATTCAGACATTTTATAGCATTTCTCATTTCACAGCCTGAAAACATAATATATATTTTTAAAAGCATCTCCAGCATCTGAGAAATATTTATTATCCAGTTTATAATGCAAAACCTGCACTTAATGTTGGACAGTAATTTAGCCATGGAGAGTGTTAACCTTTCAGAAGATAAGTGACTGATAGAACCTGAACTCATACAGCAGTGTCCATATTTCCCTGTGGTGAGAGATGGCACGTTTTAAATGTACTGTCCAACTAAGGAATAAAACAAATGGAAGTAAAATTATGAAAGCTTTATGCATTCTCATTATACAAACTTAATCTAAATGGATGTCCTAATATTCTTCCAGATGCAATGATAAACCTCCAACTAGCTAGGAATATTTATTGGGAGGATGAATATCATTATTCCATTTAGATTATTTCAGCATTAAGGAATATGGCTTATTCAAGCTGCTGTTGATAAAGCAGTGTGGTAAGGTTAATACTGCAACTTACAATGCTCTGCCAGATTTCACAATATATGGGAAACTTTAATTAGAAGTTTATGAACCTCTGAAAATTCTCCAAAGGGCTTACCCTTCAGAAATGAACTTCAACAAATAGTCAGCTGAAATACCCAGTGATATGCAGCACTAATATAAGTGATTGCTGATGTGGATTGGTACGTGGTGGTCTTACACTGACAGGGGCTACCTCCAGCACTTTCACAGCCTCCTTTTGTCTCTGTGCTTCATGAAATGTAATTCATTTTGGTTTTAGGGAAGTATTACAGTAATTATATCATGGATGAAAATCCTGTTCCAAGTCAACGAGTCAGTTAGATGTCAGTCGTGAGGGCAGGATTTCATTCTTTACTTGATGAGGGAGTTGACAGCCATCAAAACAGTATTTCTTTGAAATGTGTTAATTTGCTTGATGTTAGTTAACAATGGCTTCGCTCTTCTGACAGAAACTGCTGTAAGCCTGTTGGAATGGCAGAAAAGCAGCGATAAGAAATCTGCATTTGAGGATGTTGTGGAGTCTGTGGATGCTGACATTGATTGTACCTGCACTGGCAGCTGTAGTTAAGCTAAACGTTTTGGCATTGTGCTATAGACATACTACACAAATAATTGAATAGCTGGACAGATAAAAAGGGAACATAATAGCTGTAATAAAATATTAAGAAAGGTGCTTGAAGAAAATAAGCCTACTGCAAAGTCAAATGCATTATGTACAGTCTGCACTGCTTAATAAATATGTTCATTAAATAAGTATTCATGTGGTCTCTCTTTATTTTTCCCTATCAACAAAACAATCAGGCCAACCATAATATTATACAGAAATTCTGCTCCCTTTTATCTGCGATATAATTACAGCAGTCTGCTCTTAAAATTATGTTCACTAGGTGATGAAAGGAAAACACGATTATGGCTACTGCTAACATTCCATTGTGCAAAGAATTTCATATTTAGCATACTAAAGACACAGTAAGCATTTGTTTTCTTTTATGTTTTCTGGTAAAGAGCAACGTCTGTTCCTGGAACTGTTCTGCAAAAAAATATATTTTACTCCCAGCAAGACCATTAGCCTTAGTATATTCTACAAAGGAATGAATTGGACTGCTAGACTCCCACTGTAGCTTTCCAGAGAGCTATAGTGTGTGACACAGTCCCCATTTTCATTTAAATTTCAATGGATGTGCTATTGCTTCATGAACTAACTAAAAGTGTGAATAGGAACTTTTTTTTGCTTTACCATCTCCTATTGTATGTTTATGAAAATGATGGCTTCAAAAACTTCAGGGAACAATAATACATCAAGTAGCATTCCAAATACTCCAAAAAGCAATATATAGAAAGATATGTAAGATCAATAGCGTCATAAAACTAAAATAAAATACAAGCAGGACAGTCAGACTCTGTTTAACCAGTGAAGAGTCAATCTGCTAGCTTTCACTGTGCAGAAAGGTAATTCCCTCCCACCCCAGGGGACCAGGAATAGGTGGCACCTTCAAACCCCCAAGCAATGGCACAATATCTCTTCACCCTGTGTCACAAATCAGCCGTGCACTGAACCATGGTATGTTTTCCATAACAGTCCATAGCAGCCAGCACACTCTTCCAAGAGAAGCCTTAGCATGGGCAAGGTACAGCTGAACCCAAACCCTGGCAGGAAACTGTCATTAAAGGAAATACTTTACTTTCTAACTAAAAACTGATCAGAAAGATGACTGAAGACTAAATAGTTGAACAATTACAGCATAACACTTCAGAGTGCTTTTCTTTCAAGAGTAAAAGCATGAGTAATATAAGGAGGTAGTCCTTTTACTCTCTCTCTCATTGCAGTTTGCCACCAACTTTCAGAAAAGGCCCAGTTTTTCTCCATGTACAGCCATAACATCATTACTTCCAGAAGTAAGCCATTACAAGTTTGTTCAAACCAGATGCCCAGGGGGTACTCTGGGGCAAGGGTATTTGCCTCTGCCCCAAGCCTCTCTCCTGGGGCTAACCTACAAAGGTAAAAGGCAGTTACTCACCTCTTTCTCTTCCCCCAGCCTTAATTTCATCTATGCACTGTATTTGAGAACACATGCAAATAGCCAGTGCTTTATTCAACAGCTTTTTTCATGCATGTATCTTCAAACTAAGACAAGTAACATGAATTGTTGTCCTGTGTTTTAATTTGTAATAAGGCATTCACAAATTCCCTGTACAAAAGCTGTGTTTTACTAACTCATCAGAAGTGCTAGACTGCAAAACAGATAGCCTCAAACAAGAGGGGAGATGAAGAATATTGCATTCCACTGTCCCTTAAAATCACACTAGTCTTACACCTGGAGAGTTCTTTTCTTGCTGGTATTGTTTTCACTGTGGCTTATGGGAGATTTGACATTGACTTTCATAGGATCAGACTGTCATCTTTAATCCAACACCTCTCTCTTTAATCCCCTTGTTTACAAAAGAGAAACTTTTGCCAGCCAACCACTTCAGATAAGACAAAGGTAGTAGGGAGAGAAGAAAAATGAAGTTTTGTGCTCAACTACTAAAACAGGGATTTATTAACAGCAAAGACCCATTAGTAAGAGAAGAAATTCTGCTCCCAGGGCAGGGAATTCACTCACCATCACCCCACCAGTACTGCAGCCTGGGCTGGGGTGCAGGCTCAACCAGGGGGAAAGCAGTCACTGGTGAAGACCAGGTATAGACCTGTCTCTGGTCTGCACAGGGCATGGGTGGGACAGCTCTCATTTCCCCTTCCAAGGGGCAGCTTTCCTTTCTGTCCAACTCCCATTCCTTAGTGCCCTCTTGCTGAGACAGCCAAATGCCTTAGACTGCCTGAAAGGCTTCACTGCAGCTGTAAAATCACAATGTAATGAACATTAGAAAAGCCGGAGGTTGGTAGTGTGCACAGCAAAGCAAAAGACTTAGAACCAGCTCATTTTGCCAAAGGAATTAAGAACATTAGCAGTACAAGTGTGAAAAAGCCCTTCTGGAATTTCCAATGCACCACACAGACATTTCCAACCCATCTGGGAGAATATCTGCAGTCCAGATTTAAACCTCATTTGGAAATCATGCCTGTCCTATCTTATAAAGCAAGCCAAAGCTATGTACCCAACTGAGTATTAAAATGTGTACTACACAGGCTGAGCTTTTATGCATTCTACTTTTCATTCCTAGTGCTTCTCTATTGTATTAATGAATTCTGGACTTTACTGCAGTAACCAAGTAATATAATCTTGCAGTTATGGTACTCCAGTATTTTTTTTTAAGTGTCAGAAAAAAAGATGCAGACCTAAGCATAAGCCAGGCTTGAGTCCTAATCCTGCCCTTGCAGCTCTGTAATGTGGTTTTGCATGAGGCTGGGGACGTCTGTGTCTCATTTTCTGCATCAGAAAGATATGACCACTTACCTATTTGATGGAGTCAGAAATGCTTATGAATTTATAGTCCCACGTCTTTCGCAAGTTCTTCAGTGATTCTAGAAATGAAAAGTAAATTTTTCCACTAGATCTCCTAACCACATGAGTATATTTTATTGCTAAGTTGAAAGTTTTCATTTTCAGATTCATCCAACTGTAAAATAACTATACATTTGGAAAAAATCAAAACAATATACTTAATTTGTTCACAGTCAGCTTTGGTTAAACCTTAGTGGATTATTCCTAAAAGCCTAGAATTGGATGGTGCTATTACAGATAGGCAAAAAAGGCTGTTGGAGACACAGCCTTTTGTATTCTACACAAAGACAACAAACCCTTTGTCCATCAGACCTGGCTCTTTTGATTCACTAATTTTAAATGACACAGTGACTCTCAGGAAAGCACAATCATTCTGCTCCAGAGAAAGCAGCTGCAGTGTGATAGGAAAGGACAAAACCACTAATACCAGACCCTTCCTGGAAATGAAATGCCAGCTCCGCAGCATGAGCATTAAAAAAAATAGCATCTACAATTCTAACCCCACTGAAGCCAATGGTTAAACTCAACAGAGCTAGGCTTTTACTCAGCATGTTTGAATGAGTTATTAAATGAACTTTAGTTGTCCCTAAAAATAAATGTACTGTGCGGATCTAAGTGCAGCTGATGAATAAGAAACCTCAGGAATCTAGCAAATACAGTAGTTAGGGCTAAAACCAGAGACAGCTCAGAAGGTTGCAGAAGTGAGTAGCTATTAGTGTCCATCTGAGTTTTATGTCGAATCTCAAGGTCTCTCATGCCATCTACTGGCTTCTTTATTTAGTTACAGTTTAAATGTTTCTCCTTTAGGTTTTTTTTATAGTTCTGATATATTTCAGGTACTTTTACATAAATTCCAATCAAGGTTTGTGGTGGGGTGTTTTTCCCTCTTATCTCCAGACTTGATTACTATGTGATTTTTTTTCCTGTAAGTACATTACAGCTTGGTACTATTCTGAATACGATTTCACGTTGTCCCCAGAGGAAGAAGACATTGCATAAGACATTCTTATTTCTGGTATTGCTGGATGGGAAATAATTATACTGCAAGCAGTACTGGAAGAACAGTTTACTAAGAAAATCCAAAGCTGTTCAAAAATAGTACTTACAGCTCATCCTGAATCAGTATGAGAAGGTTGTTCTTTTAGTACCTGAAAATGCTTAATGTACAGAAAAAATCTAGTTATCCCTCTTTATTCACATGCAGTTCACTTAGCTGTAATTCACAGCAAACACTTCTATGTCCTAATATTATTAAGTTGCCTTTCAGATGGGGCTTGGGAAGCAGGAATTATCTATATTGGCAGATCTGACCACAGAGCTTTCCCTTCATTATCTGTAGCCTGTCTCTTCCTGCCATCCCAGTTTCCCTTCCGTATTTATGCGTCCACTGCTCTGGTCAGGACAAATGCAGGCACCTCAGCACACCCTCACCCTGTTCCTGGGAGAGCACGCAGTGCTACAGCTGTTCAGGCATCTTCAGAATCCACATTGTACCCCGGGTTAAAATATCAGTGAGGTGCAGATTTTGGAGCTTTACAGACTTGCTCCCTCTCCTCTCTGGACTTTCCTTCTGCAGTGCCTTTCACTCATTTGTGATCACAAACAGGCTGAGTCAGGGGCATACGTGGCACCGTAGTTGTTGTAAAGGTGATGTTGATTTTTGGCAAGGTTGGAGTTCCGGCCCCAGAACATCCAAGTTTGAACACCCAAAACCTCTGTGTACTATTTTGGATGACTGCAATTGCCATCTGCATACTATAAGCAAAATTAAGCCAAAATCTTCACAGTAGCAGCTAACCCAAGTATACAAGGGTCCTCTTACTGAAAAGCCATATTCTCCACCATCCTTGGTGCATTTGATCTTTAGGTAAATTGAGAGTGCTTTGGAGAAAAATCCTAATCAGAGACTTGCACCATCAAACCCCAAGTCCTGCATAAACTCTGCAAGGGTCACTATAACAAGCATAGTGCTAAACTAGGGTGCTGAAATAATAATCCTCAGGGGTTTTCCACATCTCTGTTTTGTTTCACTTGGAAAAATGATCACAGTTTCTTTTCATACTGAAGCTTCCGGACATTTACATGACTTAAAATTTTCTTGGGAATTAAATTAATTTCAAAACAGAGTAGATGGTGAAAAACACATTAAACATTGTGACTAGCTAGCTCCCTCAAACTTATCTCCATTTTTTTTCCACATTATTTCCTCCACGTATCTTCTTAACCTTCACAAGAAAATGTAACTCAACATTCCTTACAGACTTTATATGAAACAATGTTTAAATGCCTAGTGTAACTGTGGTCATATCTGTCTCTTATGTGGTTGAGAATTTACTCTAATTAGAGCTGTTTTGATGCTTTTTTTTTTTGCCAGCTGATAAAATAAGATAATTACAGAAAAAAAAAAAAAAAAAACACAGAGCCAAGAATTTGGGCTGCATAAGCTAACATGCTAGAATTCTACTCAGATTCCTGCTTCTGTGGTCAAAAAAACCCAGTACTATTCAAGATCTGTTCATGATTTGGGGGATGGTATACAGATTCACGATGGGCATAAGAGATTAACAGGCTCAGGCTGGGGCTAGAACTGGCAGACAAGTGCTTGTCTCACTGTGGCATTAACCTGCCTACATTACTGCAGACTCAATGCAGACACATCAGTACCTCTGAACCTTTGAGGAGCAGCACCACTTCCTTTTGATCTGCACCATGAGTCATGGTGCCCCCGTTGTCTCTGGCTTTCTGAGTCACTGTATTACAAGGCCTGACCTTCCCGTGTCTGAAGCCAGAGCACAGAGTTCATCCCAGAGCAATGGACTGAATTCCAGTTTTAAGGAGAGTAAAGCACTTCAGGTGGGATCTAAGGCATCTTTCCCTCCAGCCTGATACCTGCCAAGACTTCAACAGGAGATGCTGAAGGTGTCGTCATACACTCTCCATTTCAGAGGGCCCTGGGCTCCCTGGGAACAGGTTTCCATACCTGAAATCACCTTCTAGGTTTTGGGACAAACACTGCACATTGTGAAACACAGCCGGGCATGGTGGGCCAGGGAAGAAGGCTCACATCTCTGACGATTGCTCAACCTGTTAAATCAGTGTATGAAAATAGGCATAAGCATAATCACAGGTGGAATATAGAAGGAAGAGCAAGTTGTGTGACACTTTTCATATCATATGTGTGAGAAGGGGCTGAGCCCTGCAGATTTTCCACCATTTCTGAGCAAAGGCAAGGCTGCTTTTTAGGATGCTGGAGAGCTCTACAGCTTGTGAAAATTAGGCAGTGAAAGACTTCGCTATTTAAAGGAATGGAAGGAAGTATTAAAGATTTCAGTCTTGAGTATAAGCACCTGCATCGTATCTAAGTCTTTTTCTTTCCTCTGTGAAGCTGGGCATCAGTCTCTACAACACTACAGCTTTGCACTGGAAAATCCTAACGCAACCAAACTGAAATGCTCCAGAGGAATCAATTGGTGACCTTGCCTGACAGACCAAAATAAATCTGGCAGGCAGGCTGCCCCCTTTGCCAAGTCCTCAGATCCCCAGCTGCAGCCATACGGATTACACTGCTCCCTGGGCCGGGTAAGGTTGCCAGCTCCAAGTCCAGCTAGCAGCCAACTCCCCCGCGCTGCCTCCCGCCTTCAGCTTGGCTCTGCAGGCTCCTAAGCGTGCCCAGGGCCAGCTGGTTAGCACCAGGCAGACAGGGAACCTGGCACTGCCCACACCTTTTGGCCAGCTGGTAGATCGACAAAATGGATTGCTCCACTCATGAGAAGTTCTGGGATGCTGACATCCCCCTCCAGCGCAGAGCGAGGCGCCGTGTGGCAGCCCCAAACTGCCCTGGGAAGTGGATTCTTTCTGCAGCACCTGCAGGCTGCTCTCTGCCTCACCTTCTTCACTCGGGCAGGGGACAGAGGAGCTTTTCAGGGGTGCTGTGATGAAGATATTTCATTTCTGTTTCTCAAAGGATCTGAAGCTCAAAGCACTAAATTTTTGCACATCATTTGGTATCCCATTTCAGCTTTCTCTTAATGAGTAGGCACAGACTGGCTGAAGTAAAGGTCATGGTTTAGGTTATAGGCACAGGTCTGTGCTCTGTGTTCTACCAAATCTGCAGCTTTACATGAACAAACACCTACAGAGTAAACCTTGCCCTGGCCAAGCAGAATCATAGCTCAGACTATAGTATGGCTCTATATCATGTCAATATAAATATAAAAATAATTAAGAAGGATTTCTCATTTCTTTCACAGCTTCTATTATCAATTCTAAGGGTAACTCTTTTACTGTACAAACATTTGAATGTCACCTGCTGCACCTTTTCAGCACAGTACCAGAGTAGTTGAAATGTATATGCTTTTGCTCCTCATGAGCTTGTTCCTCCTTAAAAGCCTCATTTTAAAGGAAGTTTTTTAATTATTTATACATGCATCTGATTTGTTCTGAAATCAGTGATCAGGACTCTATGACTGAATGGCCCCATAACAGCAGTAGAAATATTTCCTGTAATTTTGTCCATCCCTTCACCATTGATCCAGTCATCAAGTCCCCTTTCAACTGCAGCTCCATGTGGAGCAGAAGAGACAAGCAGGGCCACAACAGCTTACATTTGCATAACCTCTGGGCTGGAGACAGTGTGAGATTTTCACAACTACTAGCTGGAAACATATTTGTTTAGCCAAGCTGCCAAAACTCATATTTTAGCTTGGGAAGTCTCTCATCCAATAAGGCTCTCATTACACTTCCACTGTTCTACAAGCACTTCATCCTAAGGCAATCAAGACAGTAATAAATAGTGCTTTTTAACAACCAATGGCCCTGAGTCATGGGTGTTTGGAATACAGATGGAGTGGGATCACCCAGAGTCAGCCCCTCAGGAAGATACCTGGTAATTTCCTCATTACATCATCCTTAAATGTCAACCATTTCCTCTATAGTTGCATTAACACTGAAAACGTGAGCCTTGCTGTTTTCCTCCACATCAATATGCACTTAAGGAAGAAAGGAAAAAAAGTTTCTTCTGCTTCAAAAATGTTGCTAGATCTTTTAAAACAGTATATGAGAAATAAAATGTGTGGCAGGGTCTGCCTTACTATTTTAATGTCTCAAGACTGAAAACTGCAATAATTTTTCTGAATGACAAACCAAGCGCTTTTCTTGCTTGGTGATCACACAGCAATTTCACAGCTACTGGGTTTCATTACCCTCTTCCCTCCCCAGAATATTTCCTTCCTATGAAAAGACCTTTCCCACTTTAAGTTCTTCTCATTGCCTGAATTCTGCATTATGCTATTTGTAGGGCTTGTTTTTCCCTTGTTAGTCAGTAAGCAGGGTAGGCAGGAAAGCACTGCATAATCAAGTGTGTCTCAACAAGCTGAACAGATTCCTACAGCAAACCCTCAGGAAACCAAACTGCAGCCCCCTCTGCTCCTACCAGCTGCTGCTGCATTTACCTTCTAGATAAGAGACTTGGTGATCTCTATGGTTTTACCCTTGAGGGTATGGAGCAGCAGGGAATAGGTTTACTCACACTTTCCCCTGACCTCTAGGTGAGAGGAAGCCTTCCCTGTCCAGTCATATGCTCACAGTAGAGGCTGATAAATAGACAGAACCATAAAACAAACAACAGAGTTAAATAAAATCCTTTAGTGATGTTCTCTGCTCCTCTTGGCCCCTACAGGGGGTCCATCAGCTGCAAACTCGCTGCCACTAGAGGGCAAACATGACCAAACCATTTAACAGAAATCCCTGTACATTAATATATAATCAGTTTTCACTATGGCTAATTTTGTGAGAAGAAGCCTCTTTGCCTACTTGTACCTTCAGAAAGGATACTGTGGTGGTATCTTCTACCAGAGACACAGATGTCAGACACACTAAAAATATTCATGGTTGGAACGCTCCCAAAACACATGGACACTTTATTACACGTGTCCCTAAAAATTTTATAACTGTAAGCAAGCGAAACCCTCTCCTCAGATATTCAAGTAAAAATATGGTATATGCATTGTTGTTCTTCAAACCAATACAAATGAAAACAAACTAGATATTTTATACCTATGGAAAAGAATTATTTTGAAAAAATATATTCACAGTAACCAGTAAGAAGGATTCCAGAAAACTGTAGAGATCCCACTCTAGGTGTTTCCTATTAATGCAGGAGGTGATACAATGAGACATCCAGACTGACTCCCTTTACATGGCTCTTGTCTGGCTTTCATCTCATTCTGAATGAGCACATAGGCAGCTCAAGTCTTGTTCAATAACTCTTCATAATGGCTTCAGGGTCTGTATGTGGAGTCAGTCATTGTCACATAATATGTGTGTTTAGCTATTCAACTATTCGAGATACAGAAGGTAGTTCCTAGTGCAGCAAAGTGAAAGGAGAACATAAAAAAAAAAAAAAAAAAAAAAAAAAAAAAAAAAAAAAGAAAACTGTGTAGGGAATCATTCAAGATGTAATTTAAACTATGAAGAGGAAATAGTATTCATTTGATAATTTCTTGAAAGATTTGTAATTTTTTCTAATGGAAAGAAATGATAGGTTTAGAAAGATCCTGCAGAATTGGTATCAAAGTTCAGAAGCTGGTGAGTCTGTTGTCCCTTTAATGTAAGCAAGGCAATATTTTTTGTTAACAGGAGGTCCAGCTCCCTAACTGCAATGAAATGCAGTCTCTGGAGTTGCATTTGCCTCTGGTATCAGTAAGTGACCTCCCAACATCAGGATTTTACAGATTAGCCCAGCAAGCACATAAAATGTCAAAAGCTACAGGAAATTTTCAGCATTTTCCTCCTCCAGCTTCTCAGAAGGAAAGTTGTCAACGTAGCTGTCTGCTAAACATATCATCTGACTTACTATAGAAAGAGGGATGTCAACACTGCATGTCAAATCCAACACTGAGAGATATTTTTTAATGGGCAGGATCTGACTTAGATCCCAAATCTCTCTGCAATTACCAGCATCTGTAGGAAAGGCACAAAAGGATTTACCTTAAAGAGCCCCCAAACTATCTTCCAGCCTTGTTTTTTGTGACAAAAGCAAAGTAAAAACCTTAGGAAAGTATTTTCAAAGGCATTTTTTGAGGAGACTGTGTTAGCTGCTCCCCTGCCTTCACACCAGCAATGGTGCCGCATAGGTGCAGTTTGGCTGATGACATTTGCTTTCAACCAACACCTTTCCTGGAGGTCCAGTGACTCTTCCCACCTGAGCTCCAGCCCTCTGTCAGCAGCCAGACACCAAGACACCCAGTAGCTTTAAGGAAACACCAGTAGCTTTAAGGAAACAGCTCACAGGTGGGCTAATGCCACCAGAACTATTCATCTGCTACTGCAGCCTATTGCCTTCAGAGAAAGTGTTTGGGACAACAAAATGAGAATTGAAATGCAAGAACATGAAAAAAAAAAAAAAAAAAAAAAGCTGGGCACTTTCAAGATGTTTCAGCTTGATGAGCTTAACCTATTGAGTATGTCAGTGGTCCCCTGACATGGCCACCAAGGACATGCCACAGCATGGGAACAGACACTGCTTCCTGAAGCCAAAGTTCACCCAAGTGTAAGAAACAAATTAATTCATTCCTGCCAACATGGACTATCATCTGTTCCCTGCTAAAAGCAGGTTTTCTTCCTGTTCAAAGCATACTTCAAAAACAAGCAGTAATGTGACCCAAAGTCTAAATTTTGCTACAAGAGCTTCAGCTTCCAGGAGCCCTTCCCACAGGTTAAGGGAAGTCATGTCAGTCAGGTGTAAGAGTCACCATGTTTCACAGCTGGTTTCTCAGCTATGCCCCTGTAAATGGTCACTTCAGAGCTATATCCAGCCACTACATCTAACTAATCACCCAGCATTAGCCCAAGAGCAGGTCTACAGACGCAAATCACAAATAATGCCACTTTAGGATTATGACGTGATCCTTTACATCCTTCTTTTTGTGAGTCATCTTTACACCCACACAAGGTATGTACAGAGCCCTAACATCTCTTTTTACAAAAACTTCATGAATGTTCACAGAAGGGAAAAAAGGAGACACAAGCCCTTAAGGTTAAAGCCCTTAAGGTAAAGTTGCCTTTGTAACTAAACCTTATTCCCTCCTGGATTAGATTCACCAAGTACACAATTATATGCTTTTGTGGCCCGGGAAAGAAAAGTTCTGGGCAGGTTTTGCAAGTGCCCCCATAGAATCTTAAGTGGAACATGAGGAACTGCTCACATTTAAGCCATAAGTGTGCAGGTGTTAGGGAATGAGACAGTACATCATTTAACAGCCAGCTCCCTTTCTCCCCTTTCCCTCACTCCCTTTCTCCTTCTTTCTGTAATTATGCATGAGACTTAAAAAACCATAAAATAGAGGGAGTTTTGTAGAAGGTGATTGTCCAAAACCATATGAACAAGATTTTTTTCCTTCTAGGGAACTCCTCAGCTGGGTGGGACTCCCACTCC
Source organism: Promerops cafer (assembly GCA_013398275.1). NCBI lineage: Eukaryota > Metazoa > Chordata > Aves > Passeriformes > Nectariniidae > Promerops > Promerops cafer. Next base: position 1,771,104 of record VZSE01005712.1, on the reverse strand, counting down.
TCTTGCTGTTCTGGACTGGGCTGGATGCAGCAAGCCATGCTAGCCCTTACTTTTCCTAAACTTGTCTTTTTCTCTGCTAACAGAAGATAATTTATTCTTTGAAGAATATGAATATCATTTCAGAATATCTGAATTTTTTAGAAGGTGAAAAAAGACTTTGAATTGCCACACAACTTTTATATACTCAGAGTACGGTGATCCCTAGTGGGACAAAAGTATGGCAGAAATGGAGTACAACTGCATTCTCCTCAGCTGATGTGCTTGAGTATGAGGCCTGAGCACCTTCCTCAAAAGAAGAAGATGTTTTCCTCATTCTAAACAAAAGTATGCTCTGGCACCAAACAAATGGGCAACCTTCTAGGAACTGCTCCCCAGGAAGCCTCTCTGCAATTGCTTCTGGTTGAAGCTCACACAAGAATTCAGTTTTTCACAAAGGCATTAGGTAGAAAAGCTTTAATTATTAAAAGAGTGTGAATTAAGCAGACAGTGTGCTGCACCTACAGTGCCTTGGTGAGAAGGCGCTCTGTAAACAGAATTATTATTTCATCAACACAGTAGAGTCCTCACTTAATGGCTCACTAACTGGGCCAGAGATGAGATTCGATGTGAAGAAATCAATGACTCAAAGCAAGAGAATCAGCAAATATGAAACACCTAGTGCTTAGCTCTTAGGATTGCACATTGTCTCCCGTGGAAGTGACTCGTTTCATGCAGGGAGAAAATAACACTCCTGCTGCTGCGTCCAGCTGTATCCATGGGAGATAAGACTGAACTGGTGCTTGCTAGCACTAGAGTCCCATACTTTAGGGGGGGGTTATTTGCTTTTTGGTGTTCTTCTTCTGTGCTATATCTGCTAAATTAGTTAGCATTGCTACTTCATATTTTCAAAATGGTCTTATTGCTTTCTTTCTTCTTTTTGTAATGCATGACTTCAAAGTTGGTACTTCTTAGTAATGGTAGCCTTATTTTGGTGTCCACCAGATGTATACATCAATCAGAATGACTCTGCTGTACCGCAGAGCAGAAGCACCAAAGGGCATCCTGCAAAATTAAATGGGAAGAATAATGAAGTCCTTCACAATTCTTCTCTGTTCTAACCATTATAACAACTCGAGAGAGCAGAGAAGATATTTTCAACATGTGGCTATAGGTGCATGACTCTTCTTCAGACAGCTGGCTAGAGGGTAAATGGCAAGAGCAATAAGTATCTATCTCTCCTCCCCGGGAGTGAGCATGATTCATGGATGAAGAATACTTTATTTTCCTACTCACCAGCACACTGAGGCTTTTCTGTGAAATTACTTCTTAAGTTTTCCCCTTCTCTTCAGTGCTAATTTAGGAATATAAAACTCACCATGCTGGCTCACTTTTCAGTGAAGTGATTTCAGCTTCACTTCCAGATTCTCAGGGAAAATCTCAGCTTTACATTCATCAGCTCCTAATGAAAAACAGCAAATCTGACTCTGCAAAGAAAGGTTCCTGGTGTAGTGAGGATTGTCTGTGCAAAGAGGGAGAGATGAGTTAAACTGCAAAGGAAATCCTTCATTAATAGTGCCAAAGGACTGCACAAAACCCAACTAATTCTCTGAACGAAAGAAGGATTAATATCCCATTTTATAGGAAGGAAAGTGAGATAACAGAGCAAACACCCAGGAAAATTAACAGACAGGATCACTGTGGCTTCAGTTCCACATCCATTCCTGTGGGTGGAAAGCAAAATTTGGGCAGAATCTCTTCTATTGGTATGGCAGTTTGTTTATTTGTTGCAATAGAATGAACAGCCCAGCAAAATTTCTCACAAGCAATTTTCTTTAGAAAATCCTGCCATTCCTCATTTGGATTTTTTTCCTATCAGCATGCACCTTTACCAAACAGGACAGTTAACAGTTAATGTGACAGAAAACAAATATAAATTGCACAAAACTGTGTTAAAATCAGACTGACACCTTTCATGTGTTTTTAAAGATAATGTCTTTCTAACACCTTCTGGCTGCTTCTTGTAGAGAGGAATAATGCAGCACAGAAATACAGCACTGAAAAATGGCAGCTTACAGTGCCTTCCTCAAAAAAAGTAATAACCTTTTTCTACATGTAATTGCACTAAATTCACCAAAAGCACATAATGGACAGGATTACAAAATGAATCACAGCATTTCTATATGAAACAGCTGTTCCATGAACTGGCCACAATGATTTTTGACTATGTGACTGCATCTGTAGTTTGGAAACAATTAGCCAGGAGCAATTATTTATCTTGAGTTGTCACACTTGTTTTATCAGCTCTTTAGGGGGTACTCCTGTAATCATAGAACTTGGAGAGCTGAAAAAGCAGGACTTTCCTACTCCAGTTGGACCAAGAAATGAAATGCAAATCAATGACAGTGTGTTTAAATAAAATTTGACATCCAGTTTCATCCATTATTTTCTTCCTTTCCTTATTAAGACAAAAAAAAAAAAAAATATCACATTCTCACTAAGACTCAGGGGATCTCAAAATATATTTAGTAGTCACACGAGTATACAGGAATCAGGAGAATGCAAATAAATCCCATCCTTCATTGCCTCATGCTTTCCACTCCTCTAATTTGCAGTGGTAAATTTGAAATCTGAATAGTGTCATTTTTCAGCAAGCACTGAGCACTCCCGGGTGCCTTTTGCTGCCACTGGGACATGCAGCTGTGACATCCAACACCTATGTAAATCTGGGCCGAGTTATCTGCACTGAGACAACTAATGCAGCTGAGAAAAAGAGTTGCTTTACCATCTCACAAGGGAATGAAATATCAGTAGTGAGCTGCTGGCTCTGTTAGAGGTAACTCAACAGCTTTACAATAATGTAAGCAGCCTTAGGAATAGGCTACAAGTCATTAGGAGGTTGGTTTTCAGAGCATATCAGAAGACAATATAGGGCACTGTCACGCATTCAGGAAATCATGTTCAGGTTTTATAAACCACAAATGCAAATAAGCCCTGGAAATCCTTATGCTATGAACACATAAAAAGATTTAGTATGTATAAACCAGTGTGTAACTCAGTTGGAGAACTAATACTGTCTGGGAAAAGATGCCAGAGTAGTAAGAAGTTTCTGAGTACCCAGGACAGACATTTCAGTCTTTCTAATTTCACATGTCTGAGACAAGAACCAAGATACAGATGTTGTTGACATTAGATATCATTTTCCAGGACATCCTGAGCAGTTAGCCAACTGCAGCATAGCTGCACAAAAGGACTTGCTGTCACTTGTTATTAAGTTATCTGGCTGCTTAGGTATGGGCCACAGCCTCTGGACAGCTGCTCTGAGTGCTCAGTTTGTAAGCAATAAGCATCACTTTTTGGGAAACTAACAAGGGTGAAACGTTAACTGCTCAAGTGTGTATTAAAAGGCTTTTTCCTTTCAAAACTGAATTAAAATTTGGGCTTATAAAATTCTTTTTAAATTAACCTCTTCCTTCTATAGATAACTTTTTTTCTCTGTTTTTTTAAGAAGCATCTTTTGAACATGTAAGCAGACTGGGGATCTGTTTGTGCTTTCTCTCTTGATACATTCACCAGTCTCCTATTCTGAATTTTGATTCACTGGGTGCTGTCCCCTGCCAGGCTTGTGCCCTCAAACAGTCTAGCACTGCTCCTGCTCTCACTACGCTGTTGCTCTTTGGCCACAAATCCTTTCACAGCAAAGGGGCTCTGGGTGCAGCTGCTATAGGTGCACAGGATAGGCAAAGCACCTCATCCTGAATGCCAAACACGAATACTCCACCTCACAGCTCAGGGGGTAATGAAAACTGAAGACACAAAGGGATTTTGCACTAGATTTCTGAAAAATCCAAGCTGAGCTGACAATCTAAGCACTTCTCTGTCAACAAAGGCTGCTTGGGATTTACAAACTAGCTGTCCTTCCTGAAGAGCCTGATTCATTTGGTATGCTTTGAGCAATCTTAATGTATGCCAAGTTTTTATTCACAGACATGGCCTTTTGCATAATACCTGAATAGAGTATTTGCTCAGGAAGAGGTAGACCTGAATTCCAGGCTTTGCCCTGCTTAGGAGGGCTGAAACTGTGGCTTCTACTTCCTAGGGGAAAATGCAGAGCCTGCGAAGAAGGACAAACCTGGATTTGATTAGAAGAGACCTGGGACTCAGTTTCTGCTCCCCAGGATGTTCAAATACCTAACGTCAGATGGCATCTGGATTAAAAAACAAATACAAGCCAGAAATAATCAAGGACAGTGAGACTGGGACCAGGAAAACATCACTCTTGGCCAAGCTCCATAATCACTAGGTTGGATAATGATGCCAGTCCTCTTGGCAGACCTTATTTGCAACGTACTAGTGCAATTATATTATTTCAGTTCTGCAGCAGCTTGAATGTCTCTGCATTGCCCCTCCATGGCACAGTGCAGACATACTTTCTTCTCTTTCACTGAAGTACAAGCTACTGTATTCCCTGGGTCAGAGAGAAGTTAGGTGTAATAGTAACATCAATGTAACTACTGCAGCTTCACTATCCTTATGCATTCGTCTTTGGGACCGTACCTATCCTTGGTGTCCATGGTACTGCCTGCACCTGGAACAGGAAACATTTCCATTTAATTTCAAAAATGTTCTATGATTACAGCACTCATCCATTTAATTGGGGCATCATACCCTGTGTTTCAAGTAATATTTAATTAGGTTGCAGTAAAAAGAAAGCAAAATTTAGAATCCCCTATCCAGGAATGAATAACCTAAAGGATTGTAGAATAAATATCCTCGAGGATTGTAGAATAAAGATGATTTGAAAAGGAATAGTATGTTATAATTCATCTGCCCTTGTCTTTTCTAACACATCTTACCCTCTCAACAATGGGGTGAGATTTTCTGGACAGCTGCATTTCCAGGTCAGCACCACAAGATCAGGGAGCATGCAAGAGGCACTGCTTCATTCTTCTTCCCTGGGTGGAGCCTGTGGTGTGCAAAACTTTCTGCCTCCCACCCAAAGTGCCTGTCTGGGGGAAAGGACATTTCCCACTGGCCTACTGAAGCAGCTCTGAGCACAGCAGCTTCCAAGAATCCCACCCTTGAGCCCTACTGATCCAATGGGGTATCAGGACAACCAAGAGCTACATGCCTTGACTGGGAGCATAAAACATCTTGTCCTTAGAGAACTGGCCCCCAGTTTCACTAGGTGCAATATCCCATCTGACTGAAGCAGTTCAGGCGTAGATGCACTTGGCCTTTGAGGCACTTGAAACTTCTTAGGAATGGGGAAGAACCTAAAATTCAAGTATCAAAGACAACTAAATGACCTCCTAGGAGAACACGGATCTACTTTAGTTAGTTCCCAAGAGAAGCCACTTTCCCAACCACAGCCAAGAGTAGCTGCTGCAAGGACTATCTGCCATGCAATTTGTGTCCGTGACAGGAGATAGAGCAGTGCAACATTCAAAGTGGGTCACCAGAGGTTTTTAACATTAACCTGCCTTTGACTCACATTCCACAAGATTTAGATCATTTCCAAGGAGCTCTGTCACACTGAATGTGCAGGTTTTAGAACCTGATGTTATGGCTGTGCTATTATTGTGCAGCATGTGTTGCTTGCACAGCAAGAATAGAGACTTGTTTCCACGATGAGGGTCAAATTTATAAACCTGCATACAGTGCATTGCCTCTAATAGGATATTTTTTCCTTTGCACTCTTTCCTGTTTAATGTAAAATGAAATTCCATTTCATCTTTAGCAAACCTTTCAGCTGGAATATAATTTTGACTAATAAAACATCTATAAACACCATCAGTTTTATTATGTATGACTGCTAACAGTCCGACCTTGATAACAACACTTGGCTTGACTGGCAGCAGCGAGGTAACCATGGACACTGTTCTTATTAAGAAGAGATAAAAAATTACATTCCAGTAATTCAGAAATGCTTCTTTTCTCTTGAATGGGAAAGTGAAAAAAAATATTTACAGATCTATTCCACGTCAGATGCCGTGCCTATTACTGGTAACATTAATATTGTTATCGTTTTAGCTGCGGTGCTTGGACACACCAGCCTGAGGTCAGGGCTACTGAGGTCAGAGAGATGCCTGAACAGAAACTGTGGTCCTTGAAATTCAAGGCCCAGAGTTGGAACAAACAAGGCAAATAAGTAAAAGAAACTGGTTTTATCTCCATTTTTATGATAAAGGAAAAGAAACACAAGATGAATCTTTAACTAGTCTCAAGGACTTTGTCATCTTTGGAATTACTTCTGTATCTATTAAGCATAAAAAAGGCATCAGAAATTGCTAGACTAGTCAGTCCTGAATGAGTAAAATTATAGCTACATCCTCACTAATATTTTGCATTATTTATAAACTTTTTACAGACATATTTTAAAGAACAGTTTCTATAAAGACTGATAATACAGCAGACTGTTGTACTGACATTTTTATGGTCTACAAAAACCTCTTGAATTCTGGAATTTCAGCAAACTGCATCCCTTCGGGAGCACATCAATTTTATCTGTCCATTTTTCTAGCCAACTTGCATTTTGCTCTTTGTGCATGGGTGTCAAAAATTAGAATATTGGTTGACCCAAATTAAACTAGCTGTTGGTTTTCTTGTTTGAATTATTTTTCTATCACACCCTGCTTTTGCCCTTTGACCTTTTCCATACTGACAGCTTTGCCAGAATAAATCTTCACTGTTCAGTCAGACAAGAAAACATCCCACAAACAAGGTTATTGTCCTTTTTCAGCCAGGTATGCATAGCCCAGATTGCTAAATCCTGACTAGTGGATCAGGCTGTTTTCACATCTCTTATTCTGTATTATCAAAAGGTCTCTTGGAGTACATCTACCTGTATGCTAAAAAATAAATCTTCATGTGGCAGGATGCTTATATTTTGTATCAAATACGTGCAACATTATCTCCTCTCAGTCCCAGATATTTTAAAAGAATCTTTTAAAGTTTCCCTGAGTAACCTAAACCCAGGCAGAATAAAAATGATACAAAAGATATAAAAGGCAATAAACCTGTAGTTCATCGTAGCCCACGGTGTGCTCCCTAACACTTGTTGTTTTGAAATTACTTCTGTCGCAGTGGCAAGCAAGTGTCTGTGTTTTCATCTGGAAACAAAGACTGAATTATTGTCTCTGATGTCAAGGGAATGTTTTAATTTCTTGTGTTACTTTCACTTGAAAGTATGTCCCCTAGCCTGCAGATGGAGAGAAAGGGCTGGGGTTACACACTCACTAGTGTTCCCCACGGAGTGTTGTGCCTGCTCTCTGTCTGAAACTCATCACTGTGGTTCTCACAAATAAAGCATGATTTCATAAATACAAGCACTGGGTTCAGCTATTCAATAGACCTCACTGTGTGTTTCTTGAAAATGCTCCTTATAAGGGCTGTTTCTTTGGAAAATTCTATTTCTTTCTTCATGCAATATTTGCTTCTAAAGAAGTGTCTTCATCCACTCTGCACAAACTGGGAGATGTCACTTTCATTATGTCCCATCACTTCTTAAAACTATCACTGGAGAATGGGATTTTCACTACAGTTTTAGCTGATCAGAGAATGAGATGTAGAAAAGCTTAGATGGCTGAAAATGTCTAGCAGTAATGTTAGCTCCCAATCACCAATTCTATGCATGTATACATACTAAAACATGTAAGTAGATTCTGACCTAACAGAAGGAAAGGGTTCATAGCCTGTTCTTGTGTATTAATAACAGCATTTAACCAGTATGAAATCTAAATGCAACTCTTTCCACATCTATATAATATCTATAAAGACTTGGCTCACCCATTTTGTTTTTAAAGACATCAGGTTTGCTTAGACTCCCTTGCCTTTCCTCTCACACATACCTTGCAGCCCCGATTAAAAAGATGATTGTGAAGTTTCTCTGGATGCCATTTTTTTCTTTCATCTCTGTGTTGAAAAAAATGTATGCATCTCAGGGTGCACTCTCAGTCTGGTCTGTAGCTTTGGACTCTGAAGCAATTTGGGGTTAATATTTTTGTTATAGGGTACTTTTTCCACTGTGAAGGCTTAGATTTCCTTAAACCTCAAATCCACAGCTCTATAACATTTGTCTATACCTCTTGATGAGCAGGAGTGAGTCAGCAAGGGCTGGGCTCTATCCTGGACTCCTCTGTGGTCTGTAAGTTTCAATACAGAAATGAAAACACCAGCAGCTTGAAGGGGCAGAAAATAACAGAATGAATCGCAGGATGCCAAAATGAGATGGCTTTCACTGTTACCAGTTGCAAAGAAAGAACAAAGATTCATAAACCTGGTTCACCAGTTTGGTAGCTGGGTGACAATGTATTTAAAAACAACCCAGAGCAGCCCAATGCTATTGCAGAGCTTGGGTTCCTTTAAATAGAGATCACTATTATCTGTACAATCATTTTATAGTAAAACATGCACCACAGCAAATGTTCTCAGGTTGTATAAGAAAACCTTACATAAGAACACCTGATACTAAGAAACATCTTTTTACTCAGTATATATATAGACCAGAGAGCTCCTTTCCATGTTCATTGACACCTCACTTACAAGTGGCTGGGTAAGCATAGGTAGCAAAGTACTAACACCTCCAAAGTCAGGAGACCCTCAGGAGGGTGGAGAGCCCCATCCATTCAGACCCCATCTTTCCCAGCAAAAAGGACAGCACACAGACAACAGCAGATCAACAAACGGGCAAATTCAAAGTGCTCACAGCTCCTGGTGTTTTGCTACTGTTGTGTGCTCACCAACAGATACATTCTTGTCCTTGTCCCCTGCAGGTGCTTTGTTCCCATAAAACAACTGTTGCTGCAACAGGGCTCAGAAAAGAGTTCACACTCCTTTGTCTTCCCAAACTAATGTTCAAAGAGAAAAATAACAGGAAAGTTAGAAGCCAAAAATTTATGCAAATGCAGTCTATGGAATTCAAGGAATTCAATGCCACAGGACATCAACAAAATTAAACATTGCAGATAGTTCCACTGCTTACACAACATACAGGCAAAAGCTCACCAGAATTTGTGCCACACAATGTAAAATCTAAGGGGTAAGAAAATGAGCTTCCTTTCTCTTCTGTAGTGTGGTGATGGGTGCAGTGCTAGGCACACAAACGCTGCTTACCCTGAAGCCCTGCATGGTCACCTTCCAAACATTCCCAGGTCTGTAGTCTGAGTAGGCACAGAAGTTCCTGCTGCTGTGACCCACAGCTCTTCAGAGACACATCATGGATGTTCACATAAATTGTGAAGTTCAAATGCTTGTTCCTAATAATTTGCTTTCACTTCCACTGTGTTCCACTCATGTTTTGCCAGTACACTGAGGATTGTACTGCACATCTCTAATGCTTTTTTTCTGCTTTGGAGCATGTATTTTAACCAAAGTACATGAAAGTTACATTCTCATTAATAGATTATGAACAACTAATGCAATTATCAGTTTAAGCAAAAAATAAAATCATTTTTATAAGTTACTAATCCACGGATATGTACCATTAGAAAGAACAATATAATTTCCTGCATATTTAAAAAAATTAATTAGAACTTCACTTTTCCAATTCTTACCAATTAAAAAAAAATCCCACAGATTAAAAATGGGGAAAATAAAGATAGTAAAATATCTTTATTGCCTTCAAGGCACTGTAATTGTAGATAATGTTATTCTCCTAAACTTTAAGTTGTACTAATTGTACTAATTTTTTTCTCTCTACTTCCATATTACTCTCCTCAGGCACAGATCATGCATTTCCCCCATCTTATTCTTCCACTTCATTTTTCCTAGAGACTGGTTTGTTCAGCAGCAAGCAGGCAGTCATTTTAGCTTCTTTATTCTTCTCATCCTCCATTCTCTTTTGTGGATCTAAAGGATAGAACTAAGGTGAGTTGAGACACTGTTTGTAAGATCTTTCTGTCCACCCCCACCCCAATAACAATAATCACAGACAAGGTGTCCTTGTTCTTTCCTTGCTACCAGAACATTCAAGATTGACAACTCTATACTGAGTTGTTCATTTAATCATACATGTTCTGGTGGAAATTATTACCTTTATTGCAAAGCTGTGTATAGATAGAATTGAATGCTCATCTTTGCAATAAAGAATGTGCTCTTCTGTAAAATAATTACTCCATTATCAGGTCTGCTGTAAGTATTGTGCAGTTGCTAGTAATTTTTCTCATTCTGTGAGGATTATAAAGAGAACCAGAATTTTCAAAGTACAGGATTTAAGACTATCAATTATTTCCTTCGTGGCTCCCTCCCTTTCCAAAAGAAAATAATCTCCTCTGAAGAAGGTGTCATTCTTATGACAACAGAAGGATTGCAATATCACACTTTCAATGAGAATGTTAGACCTGATTCAAAGTCCAAAAATTCGAACTACATGAAAAGTGTCCTATTAACATCAGGGAGCTCTTCATCAGCTCTACTGAACAAAAGCTTCCCCTCACTTAAAGTCCTGCTGATAGCTGTCAGGCCTTTGAAAGTTTTGACATCCTGGTTCCAGTTACCTCAGCTCCCCCAGTAAGATTTATGCAGGTTTTCTGTCCATCTTCACTGGTTAGGAATATTCAAGTCCTCTTTCCTTGCTTCAGAAGCATGTTTTATACAGCTTAACTTTTAAAATCTTATTAAAATGACAAGCATTATAGAGACTGTGCCAGCAGTAATAACCAAAGTCATAGCCCTTTTAAGATACATAAATTTTTGAAACCAAAGAGTTTCCTCCATGCCTTGCAATACATGTGATAATAAAACTTGAAAGAAATTACTGTTGTATAATTACCATTTCCTGACAAAAAAAAAAAAAACACTAAAATAACTTACAATTGTGAATGTTAGGTGTGGCTGAACATATTTACGCCTTCAGAAACATCAGGAAGTTTTTTTATTCTATAAACACTCTTGAGAACTGATGGGCTAAACAAGGCTTCCCTGCCAGGTGTACCTTTTTATGAAATAAAGCATCACAGGAGCATGTCAAGAAAAAACAAATTAAGACACTAACAAGTACTGGGTGCAGACAAAAGAGAAATAAATACTCTGGGACAAGGACATAAAACAGGAAATCCTGCCAGGAAAATGACAGTTAGGTAACAGGCCTTACAAATAAAGCAGATAAAGAAAAGAAAATAATATATGTACATTGTCGTGATATCCAATCTCCCACAATCCAACTAGTTCCATTCTATTGCATCCAGAATCATATTGTGATTTAGAAATGGAAGCTAAAATGGAAATCATGCTGAAAACAGAACTGCACTGGAAAATGTCCCTGTCCAATGGAGCACTAAATACTTATACCCCAGAGGAGAAAAAAGCCTTAATCAAGGCTTGTCCAAGCCCACAAACTTTCAACCCTCTCCGCTCAAAGGCAGCAAACAGCAAAAATTCAACCCACATGAACCAAAGCTGAAACATTTTTTCTGCCTGTGCCCAAAAAGAAGAACCCCAGTACGAGAAAGGGCTGATTTTTGCAAAGGGCTGATTTTTGGTTCATCACGATCCGTAACACTGCCCCAGGCGTCCCCCCACCACCCTCACAGCCACCGCAGCGCCACGGAAACGCGGCCGGAGCCGGGGCTGCCCGGGCAGAGCCGAGCAGTAAAGGCGGCGGCACCGCAGCGCTCCGCCCCCGCGGGCAGCGGCGAACTGCCCCGGGCGGGAGCTCTCGCTCCTCCCGGACGCGTTGGCTACAGCGTTTTCTGGATAGTCACCGTTCCCCTGAAGGACATGCTGGTGGGTTGATCCCAGATGGATGCGTTCTGCTCCTCCAGCTCGTTAATGCCAATCTTTTCGACAATAAATAAGCTCAGAAGCCGGTCTTCTCTGGCCTCTCCTGGATGATTTATGTCATGGGCTTGCAATAAGTCATGCTGAAGTTTCTCTGACCTAGATTCTCTCCAACGTTGTAACTAGTTTGGTGACTTCTTTCCAGTCTTTCAAATCCATTATTCAGCAAGCTGATGCTGATGATGCACTTTCAGCCAGGTTGCTTTCATCTTTCATTTTATTAAATGCAAATTGGATTTGAAAATGAAGGCGGACACTGCTGTAATCATACTGGCAGGTAACAGTGTTACTCAGCTGTCAACAGAATTCAGCCTAAATAGATCATGGCACAGGAAAGAAATTGTATCAATGACTTTGCTTTGCTTGTGTTTAAATATTACATCAAATCTAGACTGTCACAGGGGACAAAAAAGTGAACACAAGTTGCAAACAGCACTCATTCTATATCCTCTCTCGTTTCCCTTCCTTCTGCTCCTTAGCTAATCCAAGGGGAGTTATTACAGCATGAAATTTGTGCATTGTTTGCCAAAAAGGTAGCAGGATAATAATAAACCAGACAGCACCAAAGCCATGGGTTCCACTTTCCATTACTGGTTTAGAGAAACTAATTAATTAAAATATCAAGGGCACGTTTTACACATGAATACTCTTGAGTTCCAGAGAGCTAAAAGTAAATCAATATAAAACATCAGGTACAGATATACACTGCTAACACTGATTTGCTTGCCTGTATGTTATTTGTAATAAATAACATTAAGGTCTGCTTTTGTAAAAGTAACTATTAATAATTAATCAATTGCACTAACCCTTTCTGAACAATATCCTTATGTAAAATCTGAGCCAGCTGTGGCACAATCAAAAATATCAATGAGTGTTAACCAGATTTCAGCAATTAATTTGATGAGACTTCATTCATGAGTTGGACTGTGTTAATTTTTCCTATCTTTGCTAACATTTTAATATTAAGGAACACATCCATGCTCATTTTTCTTTACTATTGATATGAAAATATTCTGAGGCTTTCATTAGGGAGTGTAGTACATAGCAGTAGAGAGATGTTCAACAGTATTTTTTGCAAAGGGGCAATTATTCCCTACAAGGAGGAAGGAAATGCAACTACAATGCCTCCAAAGAACAGACCAAATACTCTGAAATGCCTCAGCACAGTCCCAGATGGAAAAACTCTGTATTTTCTTTACATGGGGACATTCTATTAACCAGTAGCAATGTCATAAGAAGATGGGAGGGTTAAACATCTGGTCTGAGGTCTGGCAAGATTCACCCAAACCTTTGGGCACGTCGTCAGAATAATTCCTGATATTTCTCATTTGTACTGTTCTTCTGTGCAAGCACCAAAGTCTGCTGTCAAGAGCCTGCCTCACTTTGATTGCAGCAAGCAGCTTTCTCACCCACTACAGAGCTATAATTTTGTGTGCCCAACACTTACTACAAATGCTCTCAGAAATAGAAATGAACAAGTGGGAGAAGTACTTAACATTCTGCCACCCTTCCAGTGCAATGAAAAAGCAGAACGGAATTAATAGTCCTGTTGATGTGGTCAGAAAGGGGACTCAGACTCTTGCCTTGACTCTCTCCTGGCCAAGACACAAAAGCCAAGCAGCACAGTCCATTCACAACAAGCTCCCTCCATACCCAAAGGGTGTCAGATGTGGCTGCTGCCCTAAGCAGGGTCATTGATTCCTCATTCCTCGGCACAGGTTCCCTCAGAAAATGGAAATCAGGTTTCTCCATCTTCTGGGGAAAACTTCAACTAGATATAAAAAAGTCCTGAAGCCAAGTTGAGAAAATTAACCTTTACCTCTCCAAAAGCTGCAGAAATGTGTCAAAATGCCCACTCAAGTCCTCACATATGCCTGTGCTGACAGAGTCCTAGGCAAGTTTGGATCCAGGTGTTTTGCAATTGAAGGATCTCAATTGCTAGAGGAGTAAAGAAAGAAATCAATCAGCTTTGCATATATGCATTTCTATCTCGATATTTGTGCCTTCAGCTGAAGAAAAATCTTATTTATTTGAACCAATTCTAATCTGAATTTCTAAAGGGTTCCTTTTCTAATTTTTATTCCTTACCAGACCATTCAAGAACATAAGAAAGCGTGCTGAGTACACAAATTATATACACATATCCAGTGCACTTCCTACATAGCTCTGTTCTCCATCTCTGAGACCCTCAGTGATTCAGCATTACAAGAAATATCACAATATCTCTAATAAGTAGTCTATACTTGTGTAATCTGACAGGTAGATGCAAGAAATCTTTCTGCTTTTTTAGAAAACAAAAATTCTTAAATACATTTAAATGCCACACAACCCCTCTACTGTATCAGGGATTTCTTTGCACAGGGACACACTGTGGTGCTGGGGTGGGACTTCCTGAGCTGTGCCTACTTTGGCAACTGGTGCAGAGCAGACCGAGGGCTCTGCAGTGATTCGAACCAGAGCCTGCAGCAGAGGGCACTGTGAAAGCACCAGAGCTGCAGCCCTGCGCACAAAGAGCTGGAAAGGGAGGAGGGACATCCCCGCCAGGGGACACGGGTGCCGTTCTTGCTGATGCCGCTGTCATTTCCCCCGCTGGAAAGGTGATGGTTCCTCTGAGCAGGTGTCAGGAGCCAGGCTGTGTTATCACACCATGCTCAGAACAGCAAGGCCGACTGTGCCTGTACTGAAAAGCTGCTGCTGCTGAAAGCTCCCCCCAGGCGAGGTCTGTCCTGGGCTGGTTCCTGGTGTCTCCAGGCCAGGCAGGGGGAGCGCTGCGGGGATGGGCAGAGCGCTCTAACACCGTGACTCTGGGAATTGGTGCGCACTCCGCCCGAGTGACGCGCGCCTGTACAACCCGCGGCTGTGCCTGGTCCATAAAATCTGTTCGGGACTTTGCTGGCTTAACTTTCAAATGTTCCTGGGAGAGACAATGCCATTAAAATACACGTTTTATAATCAGTCATTTTCATTTGGAAGCTGAAGGCAGCTCTCCACTGTTCCGCTTTTATACTCAGTACTGTCAGATATTCCCAAACACCCTACAAAGAGGCTAAGCCTGCAGAGCTGAGATAGTGAATATTTACAGCAGTGCTCAGCAGCCAGCATCTCTGAATCTATCAACAGCTCCTTGCAGGAGGAATCAACCTTGTCTATCCCCATCTGCACAAGTACTTTAAAGAATAATTTTAGAAAGCAAATGAACCATTGCAGAGCCATTAAAAGAATTAAATAATCCATAAGCAGAAGTAAAACAGTACAATAAGGAATGCTTAATGTTATTAGAAAAGTCAGTTGTGTGTGGACAAAGGCTGACTGACAAATGAGAAAAATATTTGTTCACTGTGAGTGATCTACAGCAGACCTACAGCCAATGGTACCAGATGGTGGGGCTGGTTTTTTGTAAACACACCTCTTCTAGAACCAAAAAAGCCTGGTTAATTGACCATGGATCATGGTCCCATAAACTAAGCAGAGCTGTGCCTGCCTAGCACCATTGGCAGACGCTTCCCATTCCAAAAGCAGTAAACAAAAGTTCCTGGGTTCTTTGAGAGGCATCTGGATTCACTGGGAAGCACACACAAAAAAGGAAATTGAGCAATTCTGAATAGATCAGGTAATACAGGGAAGATCTTATGCAACTTTCCATGTCTATGTTGGATAATACATTTAATTTGAATGGACAGTCTTCCTTTCAATTCAGCATTTTTAGTCTGTCATCAAGAACAAAGGGATGCTGAACTAAAGAGGGGTGCAGCTGAGAACTCTGTCTCACACAGAGCGGGTTCATCATATGATAATCATGAAAAGAATGTTGATTCTCAGTTTGAACAGTTATTTAACAATAAATAATAGCATTCTTAAGTCTAGCACTGTGATGGTATTTAAACCATGGATTTCAAAAAGCTTTTATACAACGTAGAGGATGAAAGAAATTTCCAAAGCAAACAGGCATAAAATATTCATCAAGGGAAAACTCTGACTCTAGTTGTTAATCTACAACAGCCTTCCCAACCCATGGAATATATTATTTTGTTTATTAGCATGGGATCACAGGTAATCCTGCTGTATGTCACTTGAGGATTAATGACCTGATTAACGACCAGCAGCAGAGTAGCTCCATTCATTACAGCGTATCAGAACCAATTTCTAATTTTGACACTCTGGAGGGAAGAGATATCATCCAGAGAGACCTTGACAAGCTGGAGAGGTGGGCCTGTGCAACCTTCAGGAAGTTCAGCAAGGCCAAGTGCAAGGTGCTGCATCTGGGTCAGGCCAATCCCAAGCCCAAACACAAGTGGGGCAGACAATGAGTCAGGTGCAGCCCTTGGGAGAAGAACTTGGAGTTGTTGGTGGATGAGAAGCTCCACATGATCCATCAATGTGCATTTGCAGCCCAGAAAGCCAACCGTGTCCGGGGCTGCGCCAAAGGCAGCGTGGGCAGCAGGCTGAGGGAGCAGATTCTACCTCTGTGCCCTGCCCTGCTGAGACCCCACCTGGAGCGCTGCACCCGGCTCTGGGGCCCCAGCATGAGCACAGGGACCTGCTGGAGTGAGTCCACAGAACTCCACAAAGATGCTCAGAGGGCTGGAACACCGCTCCTAGGAAGACAGGCTGAGAGAGTTGGGGCTGTTCAGCCTGGAGAGGTCTCTGCAGAGACCTTACAGCAGCCTCCCAGGACCTGAAAGGGGCCTGCAAGAGAGCTGGAGAGGGACTGTTTCCAAGGACATAGAGTGACAAGGGCTTTAAACTGAAAGACAGCAGGTTTAGCTTAGATCTTGGGAAGAAATCCTTCACTGTGAGGATAGAGAGGCACTGGAACCTGTTTCCAGAGAAGTTACAGATGACCCATGCCTGGAAGTGTTCAAGACCAGGTTGGATGGGGCTTTGAGCAACCTGGTCTAGTGGAAGGTGTCCCTTTCCACGGCAGGGAGGTTGGAGCTAGGTGACCTTTAAGGTCCCTTCCAACCCAAACCATTCCATGGTCCTAGGAATTACAACGTAGCTGACAGTATCTTCAGGTACATAAAAAAATTTCTGAGAATATTTTTTTTCCTATGCTCATCGAGAATAAACTTTCTCTGACCACAAGATGGCCCTCATGGTATATTGTCTGTGCTGTGGTATACAATGTCCTTGCCTTACTCACGACGCATAGCTTGCAATATTCTAGTTTCACTTTATTTATGTATACATATAATCTATTTCTGCCTGCTACCTTCTGTTAGCAGAAGACAAAGCAAAATTCCTGAATCTGTCAGATTAATTCACAGGCTCTGGGGCAGTCAGGCCAAGTTTGTGGCTGTGCTGTCCCAACACCCCGGCCCCAGCACAGCCACAAGCACACGCTGTCACTCCTCACTGCAACCTCCCCATGGCCACACACCCCTCAGTGTAGCTACTGCACATCCATGGCCACTGGGAGAGAGATCTGGAGAAGATCCTCTCCCCATCACAAGGGCTGGCTGCTCCCAGGTCAGATGCTGGGTAAGCAGAGCTCCTCCTTGTTCTCCCATCATGAGGTTTCGCATCTCTTGCTTGTCATTGTTTTCTCAAGGATTCTTGGTATTGCTTCTGCAGGCAGATTTGACCTAGCATTGCTTCATTTCCTGTGTTTTCTCCCCAAAAGCCACATGATCAAACACAGTGATGTCAAGCAAGGAAACTAAATTGTTTCTTACAGTCTCTGGCTTCCATGGGACCCTCTGCAGCCTCCAGCTGTATTGACAGGGCTCAGGGGTAGCTCTTTTTAAGGCTTCTGCTGGTCTAGAATTAGGGAATTTCCATAAGAGAACTTCCTGAAAGTTTAGATCACGATGATTTAAAGCACACCAAGGAATCCAGTAATAGCCTCCTGCCTAGAAACCTACTAGTTTCTTGGCTGAAAATGTTCAAAATTGTAAATGCTACAAGGAGTGCCAGCAGGATGAAAGACAGCCCTGTCTTAGCCCAGCTGAGCTGGAATAATTTCAGGGTGATGTGATGCTGATTTGGTAAAGCATGGGGATATCACAGAATAGGGCAGGGTACCAATCACACTTCAAATGTGTCTCCTGAACAAAAGAGTGGCAAAAATTTACGGTCCATATATTAGTCAGGTATGCCTATTTCCCATGGGCATCCCTCCAATGTTCCAAAACGGTGACAACAAGAACAGATGAAAAAAAAGAAAGAAACCATTAAAAAATTCACTAGAGAATGTTTTGTTGTTTCTAATTCCACACTGTGGGGACAATCTTTAGGACTTCTCTGTTTCACGTGGCAAGAAAAGAAACTGCAGGTCTTTCCATCCTTTCTGGAAATGAGCTGGAGTGCTGAGGATCTGGGGATGCCGAACCTGCCAGGTTCACCCTCTCCAGCTTCAGTCTGTAACTTATCTCTGATCTGTGCCTGCAGCTAAACCATAGATAATTCAGCGAGTAATGGTTATCTTTACCAGCATATTTGTTACCAACATCTGCATGGCTGATTGCTGATCATAAATCATTCAGTACATTGAAAAGCTTATGTGAGGTATAAGAAAATGACAGTTCTTTAAAGGATGAGAAATGCATCCTTGAGCAGTTCCAGAAAACTTAGCAGAAGTATTGAAGACACACTGAAACTATTATTTCTTGATTATCACCTCAATACATAACTTGAATACAAAAGGAAAACACTGTATTCCATTAAAGAGCAATAAATTTTAGATCTGTAAAACCAGAAGTAATTCTTTGTAGATAGATAACCTGCCAAAACCAATTATAGCTAAACAGCACAGTTATCATTTAATGTAATCAGTGTACTTTTACATCCCTTTCAGACTGCTGAGTTGACTGACTGACTGATGTTGACTGATACCAGTAATGCAAATTAAGAGTTTTCTATAAGGAACGAAATACAACTCCATTCTTTTCTAAAGAAAAAAAAATTACTCCTGCAGCCTTGAGGAACCAAGTTATGATATTTTCATGGCATATCAGCTCTTAAATTTCTGACCTGTAAAAGAGTTTGTAATACCAAGAAAAGCACCAGCATTAAATATGCATATATTAGACCAAAGTCAATTTAGCTCTGTATTGTGTCTTGAGTTAGTGACTATCCAGCAAAGGTGGAAGAAGGGAGGAAGCATCCTCCCCTGCAGTGCTCTCCTGGCACTGTTAATGCTGCTACTGGGCCTGCTGAACTCTGACAGTTCTAAACTCAAACCTAAAGGCTGCATATTTCTCTCAGCATTATTAGTTCACACATACACCAGGAGGAGGCTTCTACAGTCCTAAGCATAGGACTCATAGGACTCATAGGTCCTAAGCAAGTCTCATAGGAAATCTAGGTCTAAAAGAAATTTTCCTTGATTTCATGGCAAATATGAACATTAGCCTTGGCTTTTTTTCATTGTTTTTCTTTCTTTTTTTTTTAAGAGTTCTTGAAGCTCTTCCATGGATTTGTAAGTCACAATGAATCAAGCTGTGTATTTATATGAACTTAGAGCACACTCAGCACCCTCATATGCTTACAATCAGTAACCTGGCTTCATGTCTTCAGTTTGTTAGAGTCTGAGTTTGAGCTTTTAGGTCGCTCTGAATGTAAACCATAGAGGGGAGGAAATTTAAAGCAAAAAAAATCCCCACAGAATCTATGCTTCATTGGTTCATTCTGATGTCAGCAAAATATGTCTGGATCTAGATCTGAAGTGGGATCATTCACTATTGCAAAGAAAATTTATTGATGACACTTCTTCACTTCCCCCTGAAATCCTCCTTTTTCTATATCCCATGCACCATTCTGTTTCCCCTCTCTCAATTACTTTTTCTCTAAAGTTGTCTCCCCACTTACTCTTCCTCGACCCTCTTGAGGGTGGCCCCCTTGTGAAAGTTGAAGATTTCCTTACTGTGAGTTCTCTGGGCTTTATGCAATTTGCAGATATGGGTATGTAAAACAATACTTTTAATGTTGCTCTCCATCTGATTTCTCTGGAACTACCTGCTAAGCAAACTCTTTGGTGATAGAATTTACGTAACCTTGAAAACATGTACCAGAGAAAAAAAAGCTTTAGGTATGAACAGCAAGAGGAGCCCTTGCACAGGAACACATCAGGGAGCCAAGAGGCTGTGGAGCAGCTGGGCAGAAGTGGCCACACTGCTTCTGGTAACCCACGTGAGACAGGTGGAGAAAGAGATAAAGGGTGCCCAGCAGCTTTAAGAGTCATTAATTCTTTCTTCCTCCTGAAAGAAATGAACGTGTAGAAACTTTTCCTGGAAATATCCATCATGCTGAAAAATTTGGTTGACAGCTCTTTCATGAAAGAAAAAACAATGAGATTGTAAGTCTTCTGCCCATAATGGGACCAAAGAAATCAGAGGGAAAAGCATGAAAATCTTCAAGGGAAAAGACTTCTGCCCCTCAAACCGTTGATAGACTGGATGCAGAAATCAAAGGGATTTTGTGTTGGGTTTTTTACGTCAATGAAGCAACATTGTGGTCTCCATAAAAGAGAAAAGAAGCCTAGATGTCACTGAAAATAACATCTGCCTGCTTCCCACTTCCCCACTGGTCTGGTGCACGAGTCACTGAAATAGACCCAGACCAATTAATGTCACTGTGCTGTTTCTGCTGCTTAGCTGTGGAGGCAGGTGTGTGCAAGACAGAACTTTGGCTTTATATGCTTAGCTCCCAGCCATCTGCTAAAAGGCAAAGTGAATGATCTTAGTCTCTGCATGCAAAACTAAGCAATAAGGATGGAAAAGATAATTTCATTAAAAATATATATATATAATATTTTATATAAAAGTATTTAATCAAATTTTAAATAAGCATGAGTCTGTCTGGCTATCTCTGTGAACTATGATGCCCAAACTGGACAGCAAATCAAAGGTAGCTACAGAGAAGTATAAAATAAACATTCAAATGGCACCATGTAATTTTTACACTACTCCAGAAAGAAAAGATCCAATTAAATCACTTCAGGCTTTTCTTGAGAATAGTATCCATAAAGGTGCCAGTGACAGGAATTAAGCACCTGTTCTTTAAAACCCATTACTTTTTTCTTTGAAAGGAAAAAATACTTTCAATTTCAGGCAATTCTGAAGCGAGTTTCAATTTTCAATAGGAAAGTTAGATGAACTAAAAGAACTTGTTTAGAGAAACTATTACATTATTTTCTACCTGTTTGAGACATGACTTTCAACCACAAATTAAATTCCATTCCCAGGAACTTTAATTTAAAAAAACAATCCCAGAAATTTCCAAGACAGCCTCTGCCACTGCTAGCAGCTTTCAGAATCCCAGCTCCCACAGCTCTTTTCTGCTGCTGAAACAAGACCATGAGTTATCCAAAATGATTGCCTAATACTGGCAGCTAGAACTAACATTTCATTGAAACTACTGAAACTAATTCCTTTTTGTGATGTCTTGAATGATACAAGACCTTGTATCCTACTGCACACACCAACATTTTGCAGACCATTTCTCTTAATGATGATGTTTTTATCACAGGTCTTCTATTGAGAGAATAATATCTGTCAACAGAGGCTCTCTCTCCACACCAACAGAGAAGCACAGCACAAGGCTGAATCTGAGAGGAAGGAAGCTGGAGAACATCCTGAAAGCACGCCTTGCACCAGAGTACCCCAGTACAGTGCAGTACCTTCTCACCTTTGATCAACATTAAATGAAAAGACTTTTTGACTAATCCACTATTCTTAATGCACTATCTCTCCTTTTTAGTACAAATTTAGTACAAATCAAGAGTAATGCTCCAAAAATTAATATAAGTACACTACCAAGAAATCAGCATGAGTCAATGAAAATCAGAATAAAAACTGAACAGTTTGACTGAGTCTTCGGTGAAGATCAGCCTGTCAAAATATTATATTATATCAATTACTATTACTTTGTTCTGCTGTGATTTTTCTGCTTTCTTGCAAAAAGTATCACAGCTTTTCAGAAACACTGGAACATGTTAAAACTACAGTCTGCCTTTTAAAAATCCACATCCTCAAAATTTTACTTGTTCAATCAGCCAGTTTGAAACACTACTTCATTGTGAACACCTTTAAGGTCAGATCCTGTAGAATGACTGGCTATTTGGGGATTCTTCTTGAAAATTATTTGCACTGTTATTCCCATATTCACTTCTCTGAAGAAATGTAATATTCATACACACATATATATAAAATCCATAATCACATACATGTGTATACATATTTATATAAACATCCTCATACTCTGGCATTGTATGATGGTCTTTTGTGGCTTGTGTCCACGGAAATGAACAACTGCATTTGTTCCAGCAACATCCATCACAGAAATCCTTCTTGATGCTGGGAACAAATAAACCAGCAGCAGCTCCTGTTCCTGTGCCCCGGCACCTGGCACTGGGAAGCAGCTGACTGCAGCAGTTACATGATTCACACTCTGCACAAGGGCCAGGAGAGCCTCTTCAGCAGCTGTAGTACAGGCAAGCAGAGCTTAGGGGTACTTAGACTCAGATTTGAGGGTTTTGAACAAAACTGGGGACAGATTTGGGTACTTGCTGAAACAACTTGCTCCACTAAGCCTCAGAAAGGTGGTTCTTGGGGGAGGGCAGAGGGAAACATGTCATGGTAGAAAGGGAAGGGTACAGAGCACCCTCTGGATGAAATGTCCTTTTGAGACAGCCATCCCTCTGAGCTGCAGCCAGGAGCCCTTGACTATCACATATTAACAACAGAAGTGTGCAGAAGCCTGTACCAAGTCTTACCTAATGACATGTGAAGGGCAAAAAGTAAAGTCTTGGAGATATATACATCTCTCTGTGAAAATATAGCTTCTTTTCCACTATTCCTGCAGCATCATACTTATCAGTTATTTCCCTAATTTTTTTTAAAAAACATAGCCCTACAACTTCACTGTAGCCATAAGACTATTACCTATTCCACTGAGTACCAGCCTGTTCCTCCTCCAGGGTATCTATTATCCTGCAGTGCTATCAGAGGTGCTGCCTGGTCACAGCCCAGTTTTGCTCCTGCTTTGATGCTACTAGACCATCAGAAAAGGTTACACGCTTATGTGGGAGCATAATTTGACCTGCTAACCACTCATAACTGGTAACGAAATAGAAATAAAGAACATGATGTGACTTCCAGGGCCAAAAATTAATTTGCTAGGCTGGCAGTTACAGGAAAAAAGTCTTTCCATTCATGTACTGAAGATTTTGTCTTTAGTTCCTGGCACATCATTTTAATAGATCTCTGAAACACATTTGAGATTGAAATAGGCCTTTAATGTAGATCAAATACGGGAGACAGGGAACTCTGGTTTCAATATTTCAAAGTTATCCTTCCTAAATTGCAATAAATGTCCTTACTCTCTTTCCAGGCTCTCTTTTCCCAGTGTTCTCACATTAACCTATTTAGCTGTCTGTCTGACAGTGATTAGAGAAAAGGCATCATTTTTTGTGAATCTTCGATTCAACCAAATCTTGGGCAATCTCCTTTGACAAGAACTTCAAGAAAGGCAAGAGTAAAACTTTTCTACTCTTCTCTACAAAAAACTTCTCTACAAAAAGGAATCTTCTTATGTGTTCAGAAATATGACTTAATTGTGCCAGAGAAACAAAAAAGTGCTTTGAAAATTCAATAGTTTGGAACACACAGTTGCTGTTTCCAGTTCTAGATTCCTTATAGCTAGAGACCAGAGCTTTAAAGTGAAATGTTTTGGGGTCAATATTTGGAGAAGCGCGTGCCTCTGCTCCTGGCTCACTTTTTGAGTATATGCTGTACCATTCCTCACAGCTAAACAGCTGCCCAAGAAGGATCATCATTACATCTGTTTAATCACTGCTTTCAAAAACACACTTTCCAGATATCTTATGGAATGAAGAACTTCAGAACACTGTTAAGTTCTAAAAGTGTCTTCTCAGCCCTTCCATTTATATCACTAAATGCTAATTCCGTAGATTCCTTCCTTAACTTCACAAACTTCCCTAATAGCAATGCTTTTTATAAAGGCTAGTCTAGCTAGACTGTAGCCTTGAACCCAGTTCCTTCTCACCTCCTCAAGGATATGTGGATTTTCTAGTGAAAGCAGCACATCAACACTTCTAGTGTGTTCTCATTTGCCTTAGTTCTCTTATAAAAGATCAATTATCATCTTAGTTTAGGAGAACTGTATGCATTAGTGGAAATATACAGTAACTTAAAAATAGAATCATTGAACCCAAATATCCTATATGCATATTTTATCTGGCTACATAGGCAATTCACAGGTTTAATCTATAGAATTCACAGTTTAATCTATAGCATTTTCTCTACAATGAAATTCTATCTAATTCTGGGTGGATGGTATTAGTTTTACTCCCTTCTTTAATTATTTCTACATAAAACAGTAAGTTGAAACTTTGTCAAAGCCACTTTCTTTGCCCTTACCCCTCACATAAGCCATCTTTTGGAAGACTGTTCAAGTAGAGCATCAATTCCTCACTTGCAAGGGGTGTTTTAGGCAATACTTTTCCTTTATGCACTTACCAGTGAGTGTTACAATGCCAGTCCCAGCAAGCTCATTTTCCTTTTTACCTTCATTTTTCTAGTTGTACTTTCTGTGGCAAGTTCCCTGATGTTAACCAATGTGTCTCACATCACACGTGGTAGAAAAATCATCCCTCCTCCCTGCTCAGTATACATTTTACCACTGTATTAAATACTACTAGGTTCTCACTCAGAGATACCACAAAGAGCCCATTCACCCTTTCTCCTCAAGGTGCAGAGGGAAAGGACTTCATGAGTACATCTCAGTTCTAAACATTTTCAAGATGACAGAGGGGTTCATGGTTTCTTTTTTCTCATTTAAACACTTTAAGAAGGGCCATAGGTCAGATTCGCATTCAGCTCCTTTTCTTTGGAAGTGCTCTGGTTCCTACAGGAAGCACAATGGCTCATACAACTTAATTCTACCTCAAAAACTAACAAGTAAATGAACAGAGAATCCCTGAATAGCTTTTCCGTGATCAAATCGAGACTTTCATCAGACAGGGTCTAACTTATGCAGCTTTCTTTTGTGTGTGAAATATCCATTTTTCTTTGCTCATTTAACAGTGAAAGTCACCAGTCTCAGGCTGTTAGTGAGGCAGTTATTACATGCTTTGGGTTTTAAAGCAGTGCTCTTAACACTATGAAACTGAATTACCTCAAGGAAGCTTTCCCATTTTCCTAGGGAGGGCCAAAAAAGTTATGGGGGAAGAAGAAGAGAAAAATAAGTACAGCTGGTGAGTGGCAAGAGTATCATTCACTGTGGATTTTAAGGTTTTGACATTATTAATGTCAAATCCCTTCTCCTAAAAGACAGAAATTCCTGATAAGACAGATTTATACATTCCACATGACAGTTTGTTCATATAGAGTGGAAGAGATACACATTTAAAGGCCTGCTCTGCTCCTCAGGACTGGAATCTCATCCTTGCATAAACTCCATAGCTGTCCCATTAGAGGAGCTTTGGCATCTCTCTCTGTTCTCTAAAAATTATGAACTATTCCTATCAAGCCTTACATGGAAAATATTCTCAAATATTTATGTGTGCATGCATAAAGTGAGGCTATATAAGTACAAAAATATTGCAAATATTGCAAAAACATAATAAATAGTAAGGAAAAGAGGGGGGAGTGGAGAAGGCAGGCAGGTTTCTTGGCTTGCTGAACACTTTTAATTGAAAATTTGGCAAAAACAAGAATGAGAAAAAGTACATTTCCAGATGAATCTGCTCTTCCTAAATCTGGTTTGGGAGGAAGCCAACAGGACAGAGAAATTAGGAAAGCAATATGAGTACACATTTCCCACACTACAGGTCACAGCAAAATTGAATGTGTTTCCTGATATTTGATGCTCAATCCCACCCCTCACCTTGATGATGTAAAGCTCTCCCAGGGGGAAAAAATATTAAGAAATAAGTTTGTTTCCATAGAACCCTCTCCACTGCTAAAAAGAGGATTTGAAAACAACAAATTCCAAAACAGACACAAGAAAGTAAAATTTGAAACATCATCTCAGATATATGCTGTGATTTTGAAAGAACAAAGATATCACCAAACATATATATTATTAACTTCTTTAAAAATTAGATTCTGTGTCTGAAGTAGTTTTGCCACCTCTTGCTTTATGGCAGCATAGAAGAAGCAAAACAATATTTCCAATGTGTTATCATTTGCCTTAGTTCTTCTGTTAAATTTATATTATCCTTCGTTTAGGAGAACTGTATACATTAATAGAAATTTACAGTAACTTAGTAGAAATAGATTAATTAAATCAAATATCCTATATACATCTAGTACACTAGTATTTATAGAGCTAAAATGTGTGTTAAAACAATTTCAGATGTGTAAACATAGCTAGTAGAAATAAACCCTGAATAGACTCTCAACTGCATTGAGATCTTTCCAGATGTGCACAACCAGTATACATTCTAGCAAAAATAAAGAAAAAAGCACATCCTAGTGCTTTAATCTTACAGTATTATAGAGCAGTGTCCTACTATCCAATCCATTTAAGCTTATTTTTGAGGTTCATTACTATCAGTAAAGACAGACATATTGAAATGGTATTCAAAATTATAGCAATATTCCATTGAAACCAAAGTCCCCAAAGTTCAAACATGAAACAGAACACAGTTTTACTGAGATGTATACCAAAATTGGCTTTTCAGAATAATCTGGTATTGGTGGACTACACAGCAGCAATACTGATGAGATAGTTATTAGTGATTAAATTATTCAGTACTGATTGTTTCTTTACAGGAAAACATCACTTGAGTCCTGAGTACTACTTTTTCATCATGCCATTTGAGGCCACACAGCTTTTAAAATCCAACTTCTTATTGAGGTCTTTCCCAAGCTACTGATTCATCACAGAAATCCCAACTTTGGTAACCACCTGAATGTTGAGTGTTAGACTGGCTTTTCTCCTAAAGTACCTTCAGCCCCAGCTCTGCACCACAGGAATCAAAGAGCATTTTCCAGTGATGTTACTGTTTCCATCCTTGAGAATAATCAGAAATTGACTGCAAGGCCCTAAGCAACCGGATCTAAAGTTAGACCGACTTAGACTGATGGTTTGGATTAAGCAACTTCCTGAGGTCTCTTCCTACCTACATTATTTTCTGATTCCCTAGAAAAAGTAAAAGCAGTAGGTAAAATGAAAAGTTGCAGAAGCAGAACATGAGAGGTTTTCACAGCATACAACAGCACTGTTGAATAATATTGCTAGAAATAACATTTTGAAGTGAAGAGACAAATAACAGCTGGAAAATATTTTGTTGAAGTGTTACTCAAGTGTTACTTAAAATGGTAAAGTGAGCTTTTCAAGGCACATGATAGCACAGGCTTTATATACATGAATTCCTCACCTCCTCCCAGCATTTTCAAACTGACGTTTGGATGTTCTACGTTTTCCCTTTCCACACACATGGAATAAAGGACTGCCCAGGTTATCTGAGTTGACTTCTCTTTCTTTTTTTTTTTCTTTTATTTATTTGTTTGTTTTGTTTTAATAAAGCAGGAAGATATCTAAAGGGTACATCACAAATTCTTTGGACTCGAGAGGGGTTGAAAACACCGGAAGACACTAAATACCCTTCTTTCTTAGCTGAGCACTAGGATGTGTGCCACAATTCCAAGACTGGTTTAAGAATTCAAAACTTACAGGGGAATAGTAAGGAAAGTGCCTGGACACTTTTAGTTCAACTATGTCAGTCCTGGTACTGATGAGCACAACAAAGAGCAAAAACGTGAAATTCTCTTCTTCACAGGGTGATGCCTGTAAGTGTCAAAGCAGAAAACACTGGAATATTTATCAGCAAGAAATACTGAGCTCTAAAGCAGATGGCTAAGGATAATTTACATGTCAGTATAAGACCAACATTTTTTCAGGAATTGGC
Source organism: Promerops cafer (assembly GCA_013398275.1). Taxonomy (NCBI): domain Eukaryota; kingdom Metazoa; phylum Chordata; class Aves; order Passeriformes; family Nectariniidae; genus Promerops; species Promerops cafer. The sequence continues at coordinate 1,743,473 of VZSE01005712.1, read as the reverse complement.
AGTGAGAATTTTTACTTATGGAGAAAAAAAAAATCTACTGAAGACTTAGATGTGAACTGAAAGGGAAAAAATCATCAGCAACTGGGAAATTAGATTGTGTTGTGGACATTCTGATTAAAAAGACAGGCTGAAAATTGGATTTTTCTACAGAAATGCAGCTCTTCTGCAACAAAGCAAAAGCTTGCACTGAGAATATAAGATGAAAAAGAGAACTCTACTTTCACCTTTCATTTTTGGCAAACTACTTTTGTTCTTTTGTATCATAGTTTCCTGGCTCATTAGAAGTTTTAAACTGGTGGATTTTTCCATGCTTCTTTCTGTCTCACTGAGGTTTGGTGTTCAGAAATTCAGAAGTTTTGTTTAGAAGCTCTGTTTAGAAGCTCATCACATATTGCTGCTGAAACAAAGTCGAGAAGGGATGTCAGCAGCACCATCCTCTCTCAGGCTCCAGCAAACCACCACTGAGGCACCTGAGCAGCAGAACCAGGCACAGTAAAAGCCTCAGCTGCACACAAGATGAAGCAGAAACAATCACAGCCAAAATGGAGAAAGAGCAACTTGTGTGACCAGAATGGAAAATGAAACACAGAAACAAGTACAAGATTGAAGGAAACAAGGACTGTGAGGCAGGACAGAGCCTCCCAGCAGGTCCACACTCACCTGTGGGAGGGGGCTGGGGGCTGCCCCTCTGCAGCCCCCTTGCATGCACCTCTCACTTCAGCCAGACAAAAAAATTCCCTCACTCCCACCCATGCCTTATCAGCTCAAACTCCTGATAACTTGCATGCCAGACTGGGGCCCAGAGCCCGTGCTCTCTTAGAGAGGAACAGTAGCATCTCAATCATGCCAACTATTTGCCCACTGAATATACAGAAATCCTCCTTAATTATAGCAAATTGCAGTCATGTGTTATGGCTTTGATGTGACCCTAGAGCCCTTCAGAATGAAAAGAAAACCACAGAGTACTGGAGGAAATCCAAAGGGCCTTCCCTCAACCACGGATAAAACATCACTATGAAATAAAATTATCATCTGATAATACACTGCCACCACTTTTAATCATGCATTTCAAGCAGATTTCTAAAAATATTTTCAGGTTAAAAGGAAATTCGCTATCAAGTAACACTGGCTTATGAGTTTACTAGACATTCCTGTGTTAGAAAGCAGGAAAATGACATATGTTCTTTCTAAAGATCAAGTTTGGCAACATCACCCAAAAGAGAGAATATCCCCACATAAAATTCAGATTAAACCCATTCCATCAGGATCCTAAGGTCAGAGTTCATGGCAATATGTTTGTTTACTCTTGGTCCCTCACACCCTTTGCCACATCTTTACATGGTCATAAATAGCAGATTCCCACTGACATTTTTGAGGGAAATATCACATACCTTGTTGCAATATGCAGCCTGTCCTCCAAGGGAGTTTCCTGCTTCAGATCCCAAGGGTACCATTACACCAGCTACCACCAGAGCTGAAGGTTTAGAGCTCTCCTCCACACTCATGTCAAAATCCCAGAATGTTGTTTGCTGAGCATGTCATGCAAGTACATCGCAGCACAGAGTGGGGTAAAAAAAAAAAAAAAATTAAAAATATCTCTTTGCAGAAATTAAAATTAACATTTCCTGACTACTGTGTTAATTTTTGACATTGTATTTTCGTGGGTTATATTTGTAGTTCCTCTTATGTCTATTTAAGAGATGTTATGAAGAATGTAAATAATCTGATTTACTCTGAGAGGTCTGGTAGAGGATTTAATAGTTGATAAAGATGCAAGAGTTGTGGAGGTTATTTATTTTCTTCTGATTTCTTCAAGCTCTTTGTAAGGCTCTGCACAGATGCCCCAAAACTGTTTCGGCTCATATTTTTATATAAATGACAGCCTGGCAGAGAATTGGGGAATGTTCTGCTATCCTTCCTCCTGAGGATACACACCAAACAAGATAACTTTCCTGTTCAAAATCTATTTCTCCATTTTCAGAATTAAAAACATCTGGGTTTTCCATGTCAGCTTATGACATCTTGAAAGTCTTCTGAAATAAATGAAAGATCATTTTTCCATTGCTGAATATTCTGACCAAGGCTGAAGAGTGATTTCACAGTGATTGGAAACCAAACATTATTGACTGTAAAAAAAGAATTTGGAATGGAATTGGCTTATGAAGTCAAAATGCTTTTTCAGCAACAATCCATAGTTTTAATAATGTTCCTAGAAAAGGTCAGTCACTATAACTGGGCTATTTCTACCCAGGACACAGGACTGGGCCCCAGTAGAACCATCTTCTATTTCCCATTTAATGTAACTGACCTTCAGCACATCAGTGTCTCCCTGAGGAAAAGGGATGCTGGCTTGCAAAGGGCTTTGTGAGAAGCAGGTGAAAAACACTTTATCACCTCTTAGTCTAATCCTTACTAATTAATGACATAATAATTGGTTTGGTCTTGTTGCTCATTAGGTGTTGATGTGTTAATTGGTCTATCCTGATGGCTTTATTGAATAGAGCACTTCAGTGAGATGCATTTCCCATCAATGTATAACATACAAACTGTTTTCTTACAGCCTCGTAAAGCATGTGTGTAAGGCTGTATAACACAGGCCTTATGAATACAGTCTGAAGTATTAGAAAGCCACATTTAATCTGCATCCAGTTAGTTCTTTCAGAGACAAGATGTGTGAACCTTGTTATCTTAATTCACTGACAGAGTGGAGGTTTCTCCACCCATGACAAAACCTCTCTTCCACTTCTCAAGCCAGTCCTAAGGCATAAAATTCAGTAAATGAGCCTGGTTTCTTTACTGTGAATCTTCTGAATCCTTCCTGAAACTCTACTGATCTAAAATTTTCCTCCTGCATAAGCGATCCTAAATCAATGTTATGCAAAGATGTAGGAGGTTTCCTTCACAGCATGTAATAGAAAACACCTCTAAGGTACAGAAATTGTTATTTTACTGATAAATTAATAGCCCTTTTCCCAAAAAGATTATTTTAAACTACTGCTCTGATCCTAAGAAAGAGAATATAAAACATGAAAAATTCAGCTGAACTTCCTTTCTGAAATTATTCTCTATTTTTAAGTGAATATCAGATATGACTCACAGTATTAAGATATACAGTTTGTCTGAGACTTTGAAGAACAAGAGATATCATTAATTTCTGTTCAGACTGAGATAATTCATACAGGGATTTGTGTATAACAAATAGAAACTGCTTCTTCAGTCCCAAGCAAGCAGGAGATATTCAAATGAATGTACTGTAGCCAGGGCTGAGAAGAGAAAATAAATTTGATTTCCAAATAAATACTGGATCCTCCTGATGTTTTTCCTTTGTCCACCTCCCCATGTCAGTCAGCACAGAGCCACCACAGGGCAGAGCTCTCTCAATCCTTGCCTCCTACACAGCCCTGACAGCTTTATTCTCTCCCCTAGGCCTTTCCCTGCCTCAGCTCATCTCTGGTAAGACAGAACTAGCAAAGAGCCAGGTGAAAGCATGCAATTGTATTTGTCCTGGGTCCTTTGATGCTCCCTGACTCTCAGCAATTTATAGGTTTCTCCTCATATTTTACTCCATTTTTTCTTACTACAACAGTTAGACATCCAAATGCACTAGACTGGTTTTTTGTGTTTGCTCCCCACTTACCTTTCTGGCAGTTCAAGCAGATTGCAGAGGGTCCCAGAAATTTTCTCCAAAATTCTTTTTAATCTATGTAATCTTGAATTTGTCCCAATTCTTTTTAATTCATAGCAAAGAGAAAAGATTTCCTGGACATCTTTTGAAGCAATTTTCAATCATTTTGGAAGAATCTACTCTAACATTTTGAACAACTGCCAGGCCAGAGCATTGAAATCAAAGATTAAAAAACAAAATAACTCATGCTTTTTTCACAATTAGAAAGAAGCAGGTGTTTGCATTGTTTCAGGACATTATTTCAACATAGCACCATATTGCCTCATATTCTCTCTTGCAGCATTACCATGTAACTATCCATCATGTCCACTAGAAATAAAAAACATACCAGTAAGTAATTAATTATAATCAATATATTTTTAGCTCTAAGACTTAATGGATAGGAATTATGCCAAAATAGCATGAAGAAATGAATGCCAAAACCCAGAGCACACTAACACCAGGGGAAACGTGGATCTGAATCAGGGCAGAGTGAAAGTGAGAACTGGCCATCAAGCTCCTACCTTTGCCATGAGGAAGACAGTGTCCCAGCAGTCACTGTGTGTATTAAACACAAACACAGCACCAAACTACTGAAAACCCACTCTATCTTCTGTAACTATGTAATAATATATTACCTTTTTTTTTTTCATACTGCTCAGGAAAAGTGAAAAATCAAAAAAAATTGTACAGATATATATATGTTATATATATATATATATATACATATAGCATGCAGAAGTTATACCATTTTTTTCCTCCTTTTTTGTAGCTGTTCATTGGTTCTGAAGGACAATACGGTCAAATCTTCTACTGTAACACCTAGGAACAAGAAATTAAAATGAAGAAGGGAAGAGCTGAGAGAGTATGAAACAGGAGAAAAGACAGATTACAGAAGAGAGGAAGTTAAACAGAAGGAAAAAATAGTTTGTCTTGACATTTTTCTCACTGCAGTTTCATTTTATTCTGGTCCCTACACAAAAGAGAGAGATGCTAGCTGAGGAAAGTATCTTCACAGCTGATTGAAAGACCAGACAGTTTTAGTTTACAAGAGGGAGCAAATATGCTTACTGAACCAGCCACACCAAACACATGAAATGTGCTGCTGTGGAAAAAGGCACTCAGTGCAACTGCTGGCATAGAGAAGCTCTCAAGAGAGATCTATGAAAGTTCTTGCACGAAATGTAAATCACACCGCCAAAGCAAAGCAAGCAAAGGGCAATTGTTCCAAACACCTGCGTTCCGCTCATCAGCTCGCTGATCATGCCCTCGTGGTTCAGTTTGGTTGGAAACCTGATGATCTCCATGACAGCCTTTCATTAAGCAGTAAAACCTCCACACCCAAATTTGTTAAAGTGTTATATTCAAGCATTAGAAAGCATATGGCACAAATTTGTAATTTGAGTTTCGTGCCTTTGCCGTGGCAGTTAGAGGCCACCTTCCTCTAACGCCAGACGGAGACAAGAAGCAAATACAGTCTCTGTGATTTCCTGCTGGGCTTGCCTTGTTATGGTTTTTCTAATTTATTTTGTCACGTAAACTCCTTCACACATATGTCTGACCACCTCCTCTAGTTCCATTATATTCCTCTTGTCAGCAGCAGATTCTTTGTGCTGGGGATTGCTTACTTGGGGTGAATGTCTGCTCCTTTTTGCATGGAGCACTCACAGATGGTGAGGTTGGTATAGATTTGTGTCTTAAAGGCCAAATTGTCTCCCCATATGTCAACCCATGTCACCCCATCTCCTGTGCATGGTGAGCAAAAACAAAATCACAGGCAGAAAACAAAACAAAAGAAAGCAGCAGAAGACTGAAAGAGCAAGTGTCAAGCGACATAGCAACTTAGAAATCCTTTGAGGCAAGTCTACATAAGACTGTGTGAAACTGTGGGAAAACATATCCCAGTAGGCAAAAGCAAACTAAGACCATTCTTTTAAAAAATGTCCTAACAGCATTGAACTAGCATGAAATGTGGGAACAGCAGAAGCAGAGACTTTCAGCAAGCACTGGGAGTGAGCGAGGAAAAAGACAAGCAGAAGGTAGTTTGATATCTGGATATTTCTACTTCTGAAACTGTTTTCTGTAAGCCTTGATCTGGTTAGACAGACAACTAACTGCTATACTGTGTACTGATATATGACACCTACAGCACTCAAACTTACAAGATATCTTTTTACAAAGTATAAAATGGAAGTAAACCGTGACTATTTTAAAAGTAAACACTCTGAGCTCTTTCAGACTGTATTACATTTTGGGTCCACCATAGGACATTCAGAAGGACTAGAAATCTTGGGAATTATTTGCTGGCAAGCAAAAGTTAGTCAAGTCTGAAGGCTGAATAGAATCTTGACACCAAGGACAAGAAAGAATTCAAAATAATGTGGGAGATAAAGGGAGAAATTTGAACATCAATCTTCAAGACTGTAAAACAAAACAGAAGGGTAAAATATCACTAAACAAATTGCTGTATTTAGGGCAAGATGCAAAAACTTCAAAGGATTCTATCACTTTGCAAGAATTTGAGAATATCAACAGAGTTTTCACAGCATAAACAGAAAGGATAACCAGAGTAACAGTAACTCCAAGGAATTTTTCAGTAACTAGTGAATAATATTACAACAGAAGACAAATGGACTACAATCTGAAAGGCAGTACAACATTTAAATTTAAAGGCATACATTCTTGACTTTACAGTAAGCAGACTTAGATGCCAAGCCAAAGTACTACTCCAAAGAGCCAAAACGTTTCCGATCATAAGTGATCTTTGCACATTTCTACTTCTTCTCATTATCTGAAATTTATCATATTGTTCCTGCACAATAAATATAAACAATTAAGTAGTCCACCAATTCTTTCTAGCTTTTTCTCAGGCACCTTAAAGCCTCAGTTAAAAATAGATTCAAATCTGGAAGACACTATAATGAAGTACTTGCTAGACCTGATAGCACACTGTCATGCAGTGGCATGAATTTAAGCAGCTCTCAGCACAGTGTCATCTCAAATATGTTACTCCAGTTCTCTGACAGAAGTAGATGAATGAAAGTAGAAGAACCTTTTTTAATGTTTTACAAACAAAAGCTACAAAGTGCTATCTCAAAGCAAACAATGTCAGTAATTAAGTTTTATTGAACTAAAAACTCAAAACAGAAATATACTGTTTGAGACATCTGGTCACATTATTGAGAAAATGCAAATGCAGACAAAAAGGAATGCAAAAATAAAATCCACATGGTAGGCATCTGCACTTAAAGCTAGTGCTACTGTCGTGGATATACAACAGCAAATAGTATTTTCAAATATACCCACTAATATATTCCTTGGTCTTTAAATTCACCCTTAAAAATGTAATCTATATAATTTGTGAAGAAAATCAAGCAAGTATCTCCCAGATGATAGAAGTTCCATGTGCTGTTGCATGGGCAACTATTATGGGATACCTAAATATGCTACAAAAAGGAACCTTTTGTAATTCATTTCATAAATTATTATAGATATAAAATTCAGCCGCAGAGCATTTCCAAATGCGTACCAACAAATCCATATTTCATATACTACAGCAAACATACACATTCAAGAAATCAGAGAGGTAAAAATAAGAAAAAACATATGACATCCCCCAGTCAGATTTGGTTAATAATCTTGGTGACTAGAGTTATCTTGTAAAATGTGAAACTTGAAGACATACACAGTCAGTAAAGTTTTAGGTCTTACACAACTATCCAGGCCCTAGCTGGTTTGTATTTGTCAGGAACATTATTATACAGACACTATACAAAGACAGCATTATATTGGATACATCGTTTCCAGGCAATGCAAAAGAAAACCAAAATAAAATTAGGTTAAAGTAACTTTACACTGGATTTTCCCATTCTCTTTCAAAAAGGATGAAGAAAGTATTTCCTTACCATCTGCCCTGGTACAGCTCTGTTTACATATTATGTCAAATTTCCAAACCTCCCTTCATTTGATTTGTTGACACAGGGTCCAGTAAAATATTCTGGATCATTAACAAGACCTAAATATTTTTTCTGTTTTGTTTTACATAAACATGTGGGTGGTTGGTTGGTTGGTTTTAATTCAGAATTTTTCAGTCATCCTAAAAATGATACAATATGCTTAAGGCACGCTTGAGGATAATTTTACGAAGAGGGATTTTCCTGTTTTACACATTAAACCTGCAGATCAGATGGAAAGTATGGCCAACAGCTTGTTTTGTTGTTCAGTTCTAGACCTTTTCAGGACTTTGGAAAAAGAAGTTGATTTTCTCTTTTTAAATATCTGAGACACAGAGCACATCTCCAGCTGTTGCTGCCATCACCCAGACACACTTCAGCTGCTCCTCTCCACGTGAGGAATTTTATCACTGATGCAAAACGAACAAGATGAACTGATGGTCCCACAAGAGCAGCAATTCATGATTCCGTCTTTCTTCACGGGTAACAAGTTTCCACTGCCTCCACTTTTTAATAAAGACCTATTTTATTCCTTTAACACTGTCTAGCCTCTGTTCTAGGTAGCCTCTCAAGGCATCAGTTACTCATTGGGCCCTGGCTTCCTAAGTGCTTGTGTCTTTCTTGCTGAGAGCTGGGCTTTAACCACCCTGTCATGATTTCAAAATCCAACCGATAGAGTGATAGCTCCTAGTGACTCCATCTGTTCAGCTATGAACTTCATCCTGCTGGGATTGTAAATGCAGATGGGAAAGAAAATTTCACTCAATTGTTTTGGGTTTGGGATGGGGATTTTTATCTGTACAATCTCCTGAGTGCAAGTGCACTCCCTTCGAGATCCTTCGGGATGCCACAATGGAGAGCTGGACACATCGTACTTTGATAATTGGTCCTATTATCTGAAGCCACTTCTCACAACATTAAAAGGAAAAGCAATGCCATTTCGTTAGGGGTAGCTAGAAATTTATCATATTTAAAAATATTGATTCAGAAAGAAGAAAAAAATATTTTTAATAAAGTGTTTTTCAGAACAAAAAAAAACCCAGTCGAAATCATCATCCCTCATCTCAAAAAGAGGCAAAACACATTCAAACTTACTGCTCCTGGTCCAAGTTATTTGTGCATGGGCTTACCAGAAAAAGAACATTTAGCTGAAGGAATTACAGAATTACACTCAATCATTCAAAATGCATCAAAATTCCTATAAGATAAAGGCTTTGGGTTTTCAGCTGCAGCATTTTAATGTTCAGAGGTTTTTTTTTCTCTGATAGTAACCAGCAAGATGGAAAAGAAACAGCTTCATTTAGAAATAACAGTAGCAAAATTAATAGAGATCAGACTGCAGGAAAGAATAAATACATCATCATCTTTCCCTGTATTTAAAACTGACTTAGATCAATGTAATGCCTTGCTCTGCTACAGGCAAAGTTTCACATTTCCAATGTGATTTCCTAATTGTAACCAAGTAAAAAAGATGGTTGAAATTGCATACAATTAAATTATTTATTAGGTAAATTGAAATCAGTGCAGTGTCAAAACAACCTTCCAAGATGAACTTACAACATAAGTAATAAAAGTATTTCAGACGAGGATAATAATACATCAGGCTAAAATGATGCAAAAAGAATCCTTTTTACAGAGGACAGAAATGTTTTGTTCTTCCCTCTGCAGCAGTAAAAGTACCAGATGACTTTTATATTGATGTATTTTATTTACACAGATTGTTTTCACATAATTAATTGTTCCACACAGAATGTGTTCCTTCTCTTGACATACAAGCCATTTTAATAATTATAAAGGGAAGAGTAAGGCTTGGAGCTTTCTTCAATTCTTTTAAATTAAAACTTTTATGCTGTGTTATACATGTCTATGTGTGTGTGTGCACATCTGTTTATGTACAGACACACTCCATGCCAGAGAAAAAAATATTTAAATAATTTGTCTCTTACTATTTCAACATTGCTATTAATTTTTACCATTTCATATTTATTATCATTTGATGTATGATCCCAAGAAAGTACATATTCCTGTGACAAAAATATGAACATTTACAAATAATTAGATGTGATTAGTTTTCTGCTGGCAGTTATGGGACTAGCAGTATCTTATGTGAAAGCAGATAAAATTTAGTGGGGGAGAGGTTAGTTGGAAACAATTTTTTTTCTAAAATCAAAGTTTTCCATATATTCCTAAATTTTACTCTATGTATAATCTGATTAAACTTTATTCTGTAGTACTAGGAAACAGAGGGAGCAGGAAAGTGTGTTTTTAAAGAACTAAAAAATACTTCCTCTCCAACAAAAAATGCTATAAGTTTTTTGTGCTCAAAAGTAAGATTTATTTCCAAAAACAAACTGTACTTTTGACTTTAAAATTTTGTCGCCTAAAATACAGAAACCAATTTACCTCTTCATTTTAACTGCATCAGTGCAGTGACTCAGTGATGTCGGCTCTCCTGGTAAAGCTGTTATTTTTCAGTGTTGAAAGAAAAGGTGTTTTTACACCACAGCCTCCATTTTTACAGCACGCCTAAGTTCAGGCTTCCAGCAAGCAGCAGTCCAAGGACCAGGACCTGCGTGCTGCTCTGTAACCTGTGCTCCAAACCTCCTCATTTCCCACACAACACTTTGTGCTTTTTTACTACAACCTGTCCCTATCACAGGATCTTCATATATTGCTCCCTTCATGAAAGACACAAACGTGGCAATTCCAGAGAAATTCAGAATGGATACAGCCCAAAGAAAGCCTATCTATTTTCTGCCTAGTGAACCCCTCAGTTAATTTCTGATGGGGTTTTATATTAATCAAGTTTTTTTTATGAAGGCAAGTTTTTTATCACATTTACAACTAATAAAAAAACTTTGTTAAAGACGTGAAGATTTTAAAATTAGGCACTCAGAAGTTAGAAAACTCCTAATAATTTAGACAGCCTTTGCAGCCAAATTTCATGGTTCATGTACATATGCATCACAAAACAATCCTTAGCTTTTTTTCCCACCGGCTTTGGGCCAAATAACAGATCATTCCAGAGTCCTGTCTTCACAGAGAGCTGAACTGCTTTAGTTGATTTTTCCCCCAAAAGACTCCCTCCAGGAAGCCATCCAACACGACTGTTTCAAGCAAAAGGGTAATGTTTCAAACTTCAGCAAGTGCAACTGGTTGTACTGGAGTTCTCAGGGGTGGGCTCATTGCACCTCCTTGCACACGTGTAGGCAATGAACATCCTTTGTGAGGATTCAGGGATAGAGAGTTATTTAATTTTGTCATTAGCAGACAAAAGGGCCCAGCCATTGCCCAGCTCAGCCACCCTCCCCTGCCATACAGGGAGCAGGAAAGGGGTGGATAGGTGATCAGGGACATTACACTCGGGCCACTGAGTTTCCTCAGGACTGAGATCTCAGTGCCTGATCCATGCAGCTGCTCATGGCAACACCTTGAACAACTGAGAGCCACCTGCCCATTTGGAGATCTGCCTCAGCTGCTGAGAATCCTCACTCAGCTGAATCCTCACTCAGTTGTGTAACCTGTCCCAGCGTCCTGTTTCCTGCTTGCTCTCAAGACAGACTACATGTATGAGCCCTGCAAGCCTGGCTGCCACTGTTTATAAACCATATTTCTGATCTTTCTGTTCAAGTCAACATTATACTGCTATTTCATATTTGTAGCAAAGAAATAACCAAAGTCAGGCAGGTTCCTTCTGCCATTGGAGCTAGAAACAGGATCAGAATTCCCGCCCCATATAACCCAACCTAACAAGAGGTCTGTATTAAATTACATAAAAAGGACTTGCAAGAAAATCTTCTCTCTCTTGTAATTATTAAATCTACTACTAAGTAATATAATTGTGTACTATTTGTAGGATATGACTTAGATTACCTATAAGCTCCATCATTTTCATTCAGCTAGAACACAGAACCAAATTAGTCAATTTTGCAGTATACTAATTTCTTTCATGTTTATTTGAACCATGTGCATTTATCATGAGTCAATTTCCTGAATGAATCCAAGGCCATGTCTTGCATTCCACTACAAAATACCTGCCTGCCTTGCAAGGCTTCATACTGCATGAGCACTGTTCCTGATATTCCTCCTACATTATTTGAACCTAGATAAGGTATCACTCCACTGCACACTGGAGCTTGAAGTGTTGGCATAGCCTTAAATTGCATGGTGTGGTTTTCTTTTTCCATTAAATGCTTTTTTATTTCTATCACTGGGAGAACAGAATCAAATCCAAGACTGAATCTTTCTGCAGATTTAATCATGCCTCCCTCATTTTAACAGCCATTTAAAAGCATATTAATACCTATTTACATACCTATCTTTATTGTACCAGCTCAGATAAGTAATTTCTTGCCTTCAACAAATTATTCCAAGGCAGATAAAAAAAGTACAAGTCGATGCTTTAGAAAGTGGAGCTGTGGCTGAGGTGTCCACACACTGCTGGCAGCAGTCAGCATTTACTGATGGCATCCAGGTCAGGGATTCACTTCTAGCTCCTCATGGTTCTCACAGTCTGGACTCTGAACTTCTATAATCTGCTCTTATACAAGTGGGGCTGTCCCTCCCAGGTAAACACAACTTAAGCAATGGAGCCAAGGTCTCCATTCACCACACCTACTTGCAGTTTAGCACACAGTNTACTTGCAATTTAGCACACAGTGTCCACAGCTTGTGAGGGTAACAAGGAGAGCAGCCTACTGCAACTGAAGAGGGATGTGAAAGGAGTTCTCTGGCATCTGCAGACTTAAAAATACAGCCCTCCATTTCCTCAGGACTCTTGCCTTTCAAATATAAAAGCTCATATTTGTGGCTGAGTTTGAGTAATATTTTAAAAATGAAAATCATGTGGGTCTCTTTGCCTATTTTGACTGCTATATCATTAAGCATCTGTTGCTTTACTGACATATAACTGAAAGGAAATCCCTTTATCTTCTCACTGAGAATAATGACATTAAATAAGGTGATCATCATTTAAAAAGATCCCTATGTCTTCAGTGCTCAAATATACTCCTAAACGTTCAAGAAAATCAAAAGCCACATTTCCTGGCACATTAAAAAAAAAGAAAAAGAAAAGAAAGAAAAACAAATGTGGCATCAACACAGAGGACAGCACTTGAATTTCCACAACAAATAATAAGTAAAAAAGTAAAATAAATTGTGTTTCAGCCATTTTTGAATTCTGAAGTGTAATGGGAAGCTGCACTTCACATAAATCTGTATCACACCTTTCACATTATTTCAAGACACATTTTTCTATTAAAATAGAATTTTTAAAAAAAGAAAACTAGGTATTAGTAAAAGGGATTCTCACTACTGCCTTCAGAACACTGTATCTCATTCTGCATTTACTGAAAATCTCAAGATCCCACAAGTAAAAAAACAATGTGGATAGTTAGGGAACATCTTACACTTGGCATTTTACCCTGAGTGCTACAGTGATACAACAGGTTATATGGCCATTAAAAACAGTAATACATGACAATTTTCAATTTCTAGTGAACTATTTTATTATATACTACTCAGTTGGGACTAAATAGCAATTTGTGCCCATTACTAATATTTGAAAATAAACAATGTTTGGTTTTTTAATAAAAATGTTAATTTTCATTATTTTTCAAAATCTCTTAAAGCTGCCTAAAGACAACCTTAATTCTGTCTTGCTTTTTCTACCCACTCCACAATCCCAGCTTTTCCTTCTGCTTAGAGTCCCACAACACCTTTAACTAGAAAGATTCAAGTTAGTTACAATTATCATGCAAAGAGTTTTGAATAAATTAGGAAAACATGCAGTCTGGAGGAATGAAGCTGGCTGAAGATTTGGATGTTGGCATAACAACATCCAGTTTGGACACTGAAGAAGGCATCTGTGTTCCACTGTTGGATGAAAGACAATGAGGTCTTCTAACAGGCTCATTTACAGCCTTGGGATATTTTCAAAGATCCAAGGATCTATTTTTATGTTTTTCCATGTTGTGTCAAGAGGATACCTGTCAGATTAGTCTTTTAATGCATATGGGATTTTGTTCTGAGATTAAAAATTTTAGAGTAATTGCAAAGATTTTGATAAATATTTGTCATATCTCTGTCACTGCAGGGAATTTTTAATCAAAAATTATTTTAAATGTAAATAAATTTTACTCTATCCAGTCAAAAAAAACTGCACATTCAAAAAAATCAGCAGAAATGTACATTTTTAAAGGTGCACAAACAGCCACATACCTGTGGAGTCTGTGTTCTCCACAGGTATGTGGCTGCATTTTTTCCTGTAACCCCCTAATTCTTTTGGTGAAGAGTAAAATAGGAGAATGTTGCCTCATACATACAGAGCTATTAGCAAGTATTGAACAAGTTTAGCATAAATGAACACATCTGAGGGAATGGGGTGTCCAGGCACTCATCCTCCCCAGATAAGGAGAAACTTCCCTCATAACCATAATTGAAGAACTCACCCAGACCCTCCTTTCTTCTGGATGACAAAACTTGAACATACTGTCTTCAGCACAAGAGACATTGCTGAGCATCATTGTTTTAACCCTACTCACACACTTATTTTTATCTTTGGCAGCTGTGCAGCTGTGGACTGCCCTGTTTACTTGAGGCATCAAAGTGAGGCGAGCAGACACAAGGCACTCATGAAAGACTGTGATGGGTTAGTAGCAGTGGAATCCATCACAGCAAACAGAACTCATCCCCAGATCAGAACAAGCCACTCTAAACTGGTAGCAGAGTTTATGACAATTTGAAAAGACATTGGAGAATCCATTTATAAATCATGACCACTATGATTTCTCATTTTCTCTGCAAGCAGTAATAAATGTTTGTTAATACTGGGGGGAAAGAAAAAAAAAATAATTAGCAAGCACAGCTCATAAAAGTCCTTTAATCTGTGGCACAGTCCTCATTTCTCCTCACGTTCTCACTGGTATTCCCTGTGGAAAATGCACGTGAAATGCAGCAAAGCTATTAGGATTCCCTCAGCCAAGCAGACCCTCCCAGTGAGGGGATGGGACTACAGGCACTTTTCATGCTCCCCCAGGTGAGACTTAGTTCTGTCCAGCATGCGCCCTCCACACAGAAATATTCTCCAAAAGCTGACAGTCACAACACCTGTCTTTGTACTCCTTGACCTGCACAGCAGACAGGCTGAGGGGACAGCCACTGTGAAAGTGCAGTACAAAGAGCACTGAGCATCATTACACTCACTCCTCTGCCAGGAGCATTTGACTGAGTGGTTCTCAGTTCGTTTATTCTGTTGTAACTCTGTGGTTTTACATCACTTCTCATTCTGAAAGACAGGGTACATTGATCTTGCTGCTGCTTATGAACAAAACAGTGAAGATGAGCATTTCATCATCCCAAAGACAAGCAGTAGAGATGGACAGCTGGGGGAAGGGACTAGGACACAAAAGCGTACCAGAAGGTAATGGGTCAGTTCTCATTACTCCTGCCATAAATCCCCACCAGTGACAACGAAAATACAAAGCAATTAAAATGGAGAAGAGGCATAAAAATAGAGGAAAGATGAAAAATAGAAATTATAAGACAGTTTGGCAATAGGAGTGCTGAACAAAGTGCTAGGGGTAGCTTTTCCTCTTTCTAATGGATTGCTTTTGTGGTAGTTTCTTCTGTATAAGGCTATGATTACCAATACACTGTTTCTTCACGTGAGCAAAAATAATTGATTCAGCCCCAACTGGGCAACATTTGCATTTAATAAATCTTAATTTGAAGGGGCATTGTTACTATATGTGGTTTTATAGAACCTGAGGTCTCCTCAGAAATGAGTGCCACTGTCATAACAAATGAAATGAAAAAGAGTGTTTCTCCCCTATCAGGTAGAACATAACAGAAGAAATACCACCACAAAATCACCCAGACTTTCTTTAATTTCTCTTCAAATTCACGAAAGTAGCAACAGTACTTTCCACAGAAAATGCAAATGTCCCTTCAATTTATGTAGACCTTTTACTTGTGTGTACTCACCTCTCTTTCACATTGTTGTACTCTAGGTGAACTCCTTGACAAGAAATTACTGACCACATTGCAGGATGATTTTAAGTCATCTGAGGCAGGAAAATCAAGTGCCTCAAGTAAATAAGGAATTCCTGATCTGCTCCCAAGAGCTGTCCCTACCTTCCACAAAGGCTTGTTTGAGAAATTTCTTTGTTCTGACTGCACATAGTCAGTAAGACTTGAGGTAAGTAGGAACATTTATAATTAGTTATTACTCTCAAATGGCCTCAGTCTCCCTGAGGAATGAGTACAGTAGTGCTAGTACTAGTACATGAGTACTAGTGCTGCCCTCTGGGTAGCACGCTCTTACAGAACTGTATTTCAAATGAAATGTTTTATTATTTTTTTTTTAAATCTACTACAGAACTGACTTTTTCCCCTCCTTTTCCACCATCATCTTACCATCCCGGCTCTAGGCCAAAGTTTCTCACGGTGGGTGAGTAGATTTCAGCCGGCGCGGAAGGTGCAGGACGGCCCCGCAGGGCCCCGCGCAGCCGCCCGAGGGTGCTCGCCCGTCCCGGCAATGCGCCCAGCAATGGCCCCGGCCCCAGAGGGCTTCCTCGGCCTCGCATCCCGACGGCTGCGGCATCACTCGGAAGCCCGTGGGGAGTGCTGACCAGTGGGATTTACCCGGGGTCTCTCTGAAGCAACCTGCAGTGTGGAACAGAGGGAATCGCTTCCCCTCGGCCTTGTCTCCCGGCAGGGTCACCAGCAGGGACTGCTCGGGCCGGGCCGCGGCTCCCGCGTGTGTGACACTGTCATTTAACCTGCTTCAGACAGCTTTCCTTGGCCCCAGCCAAGATTCTTCCTTGTTTGGAGATACGGGTTAAGATACGAAGATACGGAGCAAGCTCATCCATTCAGGCCAGGGCACTGGACTCTGTCAAAAGCTGACTTGAAATCCAAGGCGGATACAGATGTAACTTTCTCCTCTGTTCTTTGCATTATTTTTCAGAAAACAAGTATTCCAGGCAACACCACACTTGAGAGGTTTTTTACCTTTTATGAAGTCTTATTGGCTTGGTTTTGTCATCCAGGATTTTTCCAGATGTTCTGTGATCTCATTTACAATTAACATATCCAGGATCCAAGTCTCACACTAGCATGACTTAGACATGTATTTTTAATAGTATGACATGCTTCTTCATTTGATTTATATTTCCTAAGCCTTTTCTATGTGTGAAAATAAAAAAAGGCATGCAAATAATAACTTTGAATATCACTGGCAACTCCTAATCTATTTTATTGCTAAACCTTTACACTACAAATTTACTGTAATTCTGTATTTCTTTGGAAAACATGTGGTACACAGACACATACATCCTAGGTTGAGTCTCCTGTTAATCACAGCTCTGAAATTAAAATGGCATTTCTAATTTTTATATCTGAGAAAGAAAAATGAACTAAGCAAAACATGGTATGCATGACCTTACAACACTAATTACTCACTGGCAGGAGCCACCAGCACTTACATATAACCTTAACAAGGCTTTGATTCAGCATGTTATTTTTCTGCAGATTACCACCCTAAACTCAGACCATTTATCATGAACTGCTGACATTTCAGCACTAGCATGACAATACACAGCACAAACTGCTGACCAAAAACGAGTACAGCTTTTTGACACAGTAGATGATAGTTCATTATTGGGATATCCCTGCAACAGTAATGCATTTTCCCCTGATAAAAATACCATCTTCTAGAATTAGTTACAGTGAGTTGAGTAGTCTTAATAAAGAAGAGACACACGAGTTGGAAGAACCACCCCTGCTCAATTACAGCAAAAGGCAGAGCTTGTGCTTGATGACCTGAAGTGTTTTAAGAGCAAAAGTAACTTTTTAAGTATGAATGATGCTAACTTTCACTTGGCAGGTTTTTTTCTACTTTCTCTGAAATCAGAATTTTTTGAAATAGCTTGCAACGGCTCTAGGGAGAGAACTGGTTGTTCTCTATGTATTTGCAAATCATGTAGTGCATTCCCTTCAGATCACTGAAAGCATGTAAACTGTTTCTTGGGAAATAAACTATTTTCCAAGATGACACTTATGGAAGCAGAAACCCACTAACCAAACATGGTGAAATGTGAACATTTATTTGGGAGTGAAATGAAGCAGTGAGTGATATTTTGTAGAATTACCTTGTGTCAAGGTGTAAGTTATCTGGTAGAAGGAAGTAATTTCAAAATATATCAGTATTTCTTCAAGCAGTGAATGTTTTGCTACAGCTCTGTCAAATCTTCTAGAAGTGAAAACCATTCCATCAAAGTCAATGTGAACTCTGACAGTGGCTACAAGAGGAATAGGCTTGCAGTAAGCATACCATATAAAATGTAATACTAAACATTGCAAATACTTAAAAATCGTTTCATTGCTTCCATGGTAGTGAACCAGTAAAGCACCACAGCAAGCATTAGTCTCTCCCTCAAGTGGATTAGTGATTCCTTGGAAGAGAAGATTAATGTACAGACTGATATTTCTGTCCAGCTTTGCAGGTTAAATCATCCAGATCTCTTTCCTTCCTTCCGGCCATTAGTTCCTACTCACACCCACTGGATGGGTTCCCCAAAGAGCAGATGCCAGGGACCTGTGGCTCTGCCACACCAAGCACACCCCAGAGCTGCTTTGACTTGGCTCCTCAAACAGACAGCAGTAGAGAACAATGAGCTGCAATGACCTTATGCAGTTTATAATTTTTTTTTAATGAAGTAATTTTGCTTTAAAAGTGACACAACACAAGTCCTTGCATGATGGTTATAAATGAGGGAGGCAGAGGACAAGTAAGGTGTTATATGTAAGATTCAGACACCTTAGACTATTTTCTAAATTAGTCAGAAAGAAAATGTGGGGTTTTTCATTTCAGCTTTTCCCCAAAAAACTTTTACTATTGTTCTTTCATATGCCATTAGTCTGCAAGTTTCTGATTCTACGGACTGCAGTATAGACACAAAAAGTATCTCCAGGTTAAAAGTAGTCAAAGAATCATGTAACACATTGGTGCATTTGGAAGAGATAATCTGAAGGAGACATTTTATTTTAGGTCGTGTAAAATTTTATACTGCCCTCACATCCCCGTAAAAGTGACCATTCTCTTCTAGGAGATGACGTAAAATAATAAAGAAGCAACGTTAATGTGCTCTGTTTTATGTTTCAGGATGTGCAGTCAAAGAGGGTATTTGGTTTGGACTGCTCAAAGTTGAAAGTAAAGGGGATCACTGCTGAAGTCCCACGGTTGCAGGCAACACAGCTGCAAGAATAATAACCACAAAAAACTCATCCAAAATATAGAGTGCACCAAAGATTTTGTCAGAAGGCACAAGTGAGTTGAAAAATAAGCACAACAACAATAAATCCTGTTACATCAACCACAAACACAGATTAGAATTAGCTGCACTGATGACAAGCCTGATTTGGGACACATGGCTGAAAACTCATGCAAGAAACAGGAAATAACCTTCCACTACACCAGGTTCCTCAGAGCCCTATCCAATCTGATCTTGAACACTTCCAGAGATGGGTCATCTACATTTTCTCTGGGCAACGTGTGCCAGTGCCTCACCACCCTCACAGGAAAGAATTTCTTCCCAATATCTAATCTAAATCTTTCAGTTTAAAGACAAAATAGCATATCTTCAACAGAGATGAAAAATGTTAAATTACCATTTTAGAAAACAGGGGTTGAATTGCTTTGGGCAATCATGGATTAAAGATCTGTCTTCTTCATCTTCCTCTTGTGCCTGTGTTACATAGACTGGGAGCAGCAGAGAGCATGTAGGGTTTCAAGCACCTGGGGAATTTCATGCATAAAAATTAAGGTATCCTAGAAATTATTGGAAGTCTCTGCTTGTCAGGAACTATGAAAATTAATTTGAATCCTGAAATTAAATTTAGACTTTCTCACTTGTCCAAGTGTCATTGCAAAAGTTCCACTCTAGGGTACCAGGCTGCTTTGGCCTGGACTGTTCTACATTCTCCTGCTGGAGCCCTCACTTCACACAGCTCTGCCTTCAGCATGTCTGAAGTGGAAATAGTGGAAAAATGCAATCCAACAAAGAAATTGTTTCAGATTACAAATATCTTTTTTATCATTTACAGCAGAATTCAAAGTATTTTTCTGCTGCTGCCTTCAGAAGAAAGTAGATAGACACACATAAATTTTGCTGGGAAGAGTAGCTGCTTCGTAGAGATGTTTTACTGTAACAATTTTTGCCTCAAGTATTTTAATTTGTCAACCTCCTACTGAAAGTAAGGGGGTTTTGGTTGGGGTTTTTTTTAACTAAAATGGATTTATTTTTGTAAACTTTTATAGAAGGTATTTATTTTGCAACCATGGTGCTGAAATTAAACAGCTAGATAGATACATGTTTATATTCCTGTAGCCACAGGACTTTTTTTGAAGACTCCATGGATGTGTCGCTAAGAAACGAAGTCTTTTGTATATCTATGCCACTCTTTAACTTATCCTAATTATAAACAATTTTTAAATTGCATTTGAAATTATATTTTTAATATTTAACCATTGTCCAATCACTTCAGACGTCATTGTGTTTACAGGAGGCAAAAGGGACAAGTGAAGTAAATGGGTTTGTTCTTAAAGCATCATCACTTGGAGTTCCTGAAGTGTTTACAGGAAGCCTTTTTCCCCACAAGAGGAGAGTCAGATCTATTACAGCAAGCAGTTGTGATTGACTCGAACTTTGGCATTTTTGTGTTATTAATTCTTCCTGTAACTTGCAAATATTATGTTTATTTGTTTTCTGTTTCTTATGAATAAATTGTACTGAGTAAGACCTAATGGTTTAGGGCTTGCACAATTTTCAGGCTCTGCTCAAATCCCTGGTTCTGCCAGCAGATCTGTTCCTTGATTGCACTGTCTACCTCTTCTAAACATAAATCACTTCTACATTTCTCCAGAGCCAGATGGAACTTTTTCCTATGGCATCCCTTAAGGGAACAACAACAAAAAAAAAAAACCTAACAAACTTTGTACTCAGAGATAGCATTCAAGATACTTGAGCCAGAAACTGTGGACCACATATGTGTATTGCATCCATCTGCACAAAAGCAGAGCATCAGCTACAAGAGTCAGACTGCAAATATGTTTTTATTTCCCAGACACTATTAAAGTGAACTGAAAAACAGAAAAAGTATGGATTACTACTTACCAAGGACAAACCAACAACAAATGATAAAGACCTGCAATTGTCATTGCTTTTCAGCCTTCACCAAAAAAACTGAGACCTAATTAACTAACCAGGAGAGCCTGGAAAAGCCTGAAGAAAGTATGAGTTAAAGAATCTGTGAGTTACATTCAAGGACCTCTAACAATAAGCAATTCTAGGTCCTGCTCATTAGCCTGACCTCCTCCCACCAAGGGCATGGGCTCCCAAAACAACTGAGTAAAATCAACAGCAAACATTTTGGTGTAGAGAGAGCAGTTTACTTGATCTGAATTGTTCTGTTTAGAACATAAGAAGGTCTCCCTCCAAATTATCCAACTGGATGTATTAATGGTCACCAGAAAGCAAGTTGTGATAGTGGCTGTTCCATGCAGAGAATCAAATATGACATTTTAACCATTGTTTGCCCAGTTCCAGTGCCCAAGACAACAACCTGTGAGACACACAATACCTGTCACCACCACTCCTCACATTGCTGCAGCCACTGGTAAGGAGCAACACACCTATAAAAAGTCATTTTTATGAGAATACAAAGCATGTTGTTACTGAACCAATCAGCACAGCTTTAATGGGCAATATTTTCCACCTGAGATACACTCTCTACAAGCTGATGGCCAAGGGGTACTGGAACTCATAATTGGTTTCTTTCCTTGCAGCTATTCCTAACCATAATAGTAAACTTGGGGTGATCTCAAGAACACAAAATGCATTTTAAACAGACCCTCTTTTATCTCACTTTTGAAACAGCATTACACTATTAGTATTTAAAAAATTCCTAGTAAGTATCAAAATTAACTGACATTCAGCAGGAGAACATTGTTCAAAGAGTAAATACTTTCCTCAATATAATGCAGCAACCCTTAATAGAAAGTCATTTGCTGAAATGAAAGACTAGTTTTGCCATTTTTAATGGTGGTAGATTGCAGAAGTTTAAACTGAAAAGCATCTGGGTTTTTTTAAGGAAGCAATAGAAGTCACCAAAGGCATTGTAAATTCCCTTGGCATTTGAGCACTTTTCCCAAGAAAATTAAATCTCATTTCAATCTATACTGTTATTCAGTGAAGTGCTGAGTAACTTGTAACACCCTGGAGCAGTGCATTGGCAGGTAAGGCACATTTGAAAGGTCCCAACATCTTGTCCTAAAAAATCACCATGGCTACAAAACTGATACATATTGCTATTCCTGAAATTGCTGCTAACTTATCAGACTAAACTATCAGAAACACTTAATATACAGAAATCTGAAAATAAACGCACAAGGTGGATCCTTTGTCTCAAGAATCACATCTAAAAGACCTTGAACCTTGCTCTCCATCTTTGTATCCAGGTAACAAACTACAGGTATTTCCATAATCCCTGTGATGAGCAGCTGGTTACTGATGATTTCTTTCCTCAGCACGTTGGTTCAGCCCAGGCTAGGGCTTCATTTTAGGATAATGTGCTTCCTTATACAGCCTGCCTTTGCTTAAAATCCCAATTAGATTAAAATATTCTCCCACCCTGAGGATTTCCTCAGTCATTAGTCAGAAATGAGATTCACTTTCTTCCCACCAGAGCACTTATTGCCCCTGCCTGCTCTGGAGGCACTAATTATTGCCAGCAGTAAATAGGCAGCTCACGACTGCTCGCATCGTTAGCCAGCTTCTAAAGAGATCATCAGCACATCGCTAAGCAGACTGTCCTTTGCTCCCTGCCTGGGCAATACTCAGATCCTAATGTGAAGCCATCCCACTGGTTTTTTAATAATCTCATATTCCATAAAACATAAAACTTGCTAATCATACAACACAGCACGTTGCTGGCTCTTCTGTAAGATGAGATGAGATGAGATGAGATGAGATGAAATGAAATGAAATGAACTGAAATGAAATGAAATGAAATGATAATCCAATCACTTTCAGTGGTAACAGGTCCTTGGGTGACTGTGTCCTGAGCTGCCTCTGCAGGCTATCACGTCACTGAGCAAGGCAAAACATCAACAGCAAAACTCACATTTTTTTCAGGATTCATCGTGTATGTGAAACACAGGCAGATACTTGGATGAAAATACTTTCATCCCAAGCACCAAACTGCCTCAGTTCCACTTTTATTTGCATTTTCTAAGCATGGGTCATCAGAACATGACCTTGTCTGCCTCAGACCACCAACTGCCCTGGGCTGCTCATGCAACAGCCGTGTACAAACACTGGTACCTCTTACCTGAATTCTCACTGGCCTCCTCTCTGCCTTCACACACGTGGGAATGGTAGTTCTTGGCTTGAGTCCAGTGAGATGTTTTTGTCATAAGGATTATTTTTAACAACTTAGGATCTTTTTGGTTACACAAAAACACGTTAACTTGCAGGATACAGTTTGGTAACTTTAATGAGGCTTTGCAATTTACATTCAATGTGTATCAGTACACAAAATAAAAGAAATCACATATACACATAAACTTTGCTTTGTTGTTTTACAAGCCAACCAGAATGAACAACACAAGCTACGTTTATTCACACAACAAAATGGAACATTTTCAAGCTTCATTCACCGATCAAATATCTCAGCAATTTACGGACCAACATTATTTTGCAGCTGCTAAAACAACAATCTTCCATAAGGATCAAATAATTTATGTCAATAGATACACTGACATCACATTCTACGAAATGAAAAAGCCAAGTTGAGCACTGACTGAATGCTTCCAGACTTCAGCAGAACTCACATGAAGCAACAGTGCAGAACTTATACCAGCATCAAATCTGTCCACCATTTATCAGCCCTAAGACTAAGAAAAAAAAAATCACATACAGAAATTCTTTAGGGTCAATAAAGCCATTTCATTACAGCATTATTTAACCAACTTATTTTCAACCTTTTTAAAACAAAAAGGAAATAGCTTTAAAATATTAAAAAAAGAAGAAAAAAGAAATATTTAAACCTTTTGGGTTTTTATTTTCTGACTTACAAACTATTCTCACATACAACATGAATTTGTACTTTGTGAATAGTTTTGGTCCCTCAGACTGTCTTCTTAGTGAATCTGTTTTTAACTACTTTGTTCAAATATACCAACACTTCACTAATGTAGTTATTTGAAGTTAAGTAGGTAAAAATTACATACACCTGTCTTAAAACAGTATCTCTCATTTTTGGCTTCTGAACAGCATACAGTCACAAAAACCAAAGCTTCTTTTAGCAGCATTAAAGGTGAAGGGCCTTCCATGTGAAGCTGTCCTGAAAATTTTCTGTTACCTTCAAGTTATTGAATGCTCTCAGCTCCTCAGACACAGACCCTGCAAAAACTGAGCATTCAGTTTGCTTTCCCAAAGATAACCCTGCTCCCAAGGCAGTTCCCTGCGGAGGTGCTCATTTGGTCACACACATTTTCACAACACACGTGTGACCTTTCACAAATGAAGCACATGTACCACATGAGTATTTCAGTACATGCACCAGAGGATCGCGTCCAGAATCATCCTTCAGTTTGGGAGGGAGGGAGGGGAAAACTACTGTTTTCACAGACTAACCACTGCTTTATGCCTGTTAGTTTCAACAGAATTTGATGAAAGGACTAAAAGCTCACCAATACACCTCAAAACATAACTATAAGGAAGCTGAGCTCATCTGCTTCTGTGTTCCCACAGGCAACCTCAGGTTTTGTCAGTGATTTGAAAGGAACACTAACATTGATGCAGAGTTTTCAGCTCTCCCAAAATTCATGGAACAGTAAATAATTAAGAGGTCAAGTCAATGAACCAAGCACAGTGGACCATTTAATAAACTGGGCATAAGCAAAATGTCTTTTATATATACAACTGGTAAAGTCAATGCCTAAAAGCACAGAATACCCTTATAGAAAGGATATTTGACTTTATTCTTGGAAACAGTGACTCTGCAAAGGATTTGAGGGTATCTCTGGTAGAAAAAATCTACCCCTTCTAAAAATCACCCTGCAGATCACTTCTGCACTTGTAAAAAGCCTGTTAAGGTGAAAGGTTTGGTGGGGAGTGTTGTAAGAAGCCCTCTTCACTTTAGAGTACATCTCTTCCAAAAGTGGTAGTGGAATGTTAAATCATCTATATTTTTCCCTTCCATGTACTAAAGTGAATTAAAACATTCAAGGGCATCTTTTGGAGTAGCAATATCAAACTGGTACACAACAATAGCAAACCACTCACAATTTAAAATAAATGCCAAACCACTGAGCCTTGGAACTCATTTTAAAGTACTGCCCATGTAGGAGCGTTGCCTCCATCATCTCCTCATAGACTGAGTTAAACTTTATTGTCCCATAGAGCTGAGAGGCTGGAGGTTTATCTGTTTGGAACTTCCTGGTGACTCTGATATTGCTGCAACCTTCAGAG
Organism: Promerops cafer; assembly: GCA_013398275.1. NCBI lineage: Eukaryota > Metazoa > Chordata > Aves > Passeriformes > Nectariniidae > Promerops > Promerops cafer. Next base: position 1,718,322 of record VZSE01005712.1, on the reverse strand, counting down.
AATTCTTGATGGAGCTGAGCTCCCACATGTGTAAGTTTATGACGTGCACGCCACAACAGCCACTTGTGATCTTGTACAAGTTTTTAAGAACAGCCTTCCGGAGAAGAATGTACACCCAGGGATCTAAAATCTGATTCCACGTGGCCATTCGGAGAGCGAAAAGTATCGTTTCACAGGTGTCCTTTGAGCGACCTTCGTTAATCCCAATTCTGGCCATTGTCACCTGAAAAGGGGAGTATTTTAAAATTAGGCATCAAAAAATACACCAAGAGAGCATTTAAATTACCTGAAAATTGAGTATTTTAGAATTGTACATTAAAAAACATACAAAGAGAGCATGTAAATGAGTAAAATCATTTCAACATTGTCTCTAAGCTTCACACCTTCCCAGCATCAGTGCATCCCAAATTGCAATGTAAATACTTTCAGGCATGCAACATTAATCATCCTAGAAATCCTCTAATGTTTTGCAAAGGACATACATGTGCCTCTGCTGAATTACTTCTGCTGAACTTTAAGCAGAGGACGGCAACCAGCCAGGGAATACCCTCCAAAATGAGGGACTGATCTGAGCAACAAGTAAAAACTTAATCCAGAATTTGATCCAACAAAGCGTTCCAAGACTGTTCCAGGAATGGATTTTCTCAAGGACAGAATCCACCTGTAAGTCAGCACATTTTTATAACAGCTATTTATTTTTTCACACTTTCCTAATCAAAGGCTGCATAAGGAACACAGTACCTTGATTTCAACAAGAAGATTCACATTTTTTACGCTGCAGCAGAACACAATTTATTGACACCAGAGAATTTAGAGGTCTGCAGGAGAATTTAAGCCATGGTGGCAAAAGCCACTTGTCAGTGGAGACACAGAGGGTTCCATTCACCTCTGAAGTGCTACACATGGACAGACCTCCACCAGTAATACTACCAGAGCCAACAATTCCACGTGGTGGAATCCAGACCAGGTTGGCAGAGTGGTATCTGGCAGAGGATACCCAAGGGCTACAGCAGCCCAGCAAGCCGTGGCCCTGGCCCCCTGCTCCGCAGAGCAACGAGCTGGGCTGTGAGACAGCCCCAGGCAAACTCAGGCCACTGGGACTCCTGCCCTGCAGATACCTCCTTTGCAGGCTGGCTGCCACTGGGCGTTTGTAACCTGAGTTCCTGTGTGAGGAAAGCCTGATCTGCCAAGCCAGGAATCTGCCAGAAGATGGTAAATTATCTCTCCCTGTTATTAATGTTAAAACCACATGAAGACTTTTTTGGTAGAACGATGAAACACTGTAAGGCTTTTAGTTCCAAAGCCTTTAAAGCGCTGCAGTTATTTAACTAAGAAACGGGATATTTTACAACTGATGCTGTGAGTACACTGATTTATTGGGCAATGAGAGGTAGGGTCAGGCTGTCCAAGTGCAGGGTTGTAGTTTCAAAAAGATGCACTGAAAAGAAACTCAACAGAAAAACTAAAAAATAACAATGAATGAAGAGAGAAACCTAAAGCTCAATATGCCAGCAAACCTATTTTACTTTTTTTTAAATGCTTCTCTGTATTTCTAGACCCTACCTGTAGCTTGCAGGTCACCACATCTGAGTATAAGCTTGAATGGCACAAAGTGAATTCATAAAAGGACACAGAACTTGTTTGATGAAGCATTTGATCAAGTGTTTCTGTTTGGCTTCTGTGGGAGCAGCAAAGGAAGCCCCCAGGAACATTGCTAAGGAAGCTGGTAGGACTGGCAGGAACACAGCTGGGAACTGGTGTGGGGAGGAGGAGGAATGTCTGAGCACCAAGCCAACACAAACACAAGCCAGTTCCCTGAATCTGCTTTTCACCCACAACCACTGGGCACATTCCTCTCTGACATCAGCAGCCCACCCAAACTTGAACAGCTCCTTTGGCTTCACATGGGATGCTTTTTCAGGACAGTCTATATTTTATTTATTAGAGGTCTAATACCACAAGGCAAACTCAGACAGAATACTCCTTACTCTGTAGATAGGACTGGGCAGCAAACGACAGCTCAAAAGAGCTCACAGACCAATGTCCCTATCCCATACAGCATGTCTGACTTAGTACAGACATACAAGTTACTCATCTGCCTCTCGATGTACTTAAAAATTCATTTGTTGTTCCTCTCTCACATTCTCTGGAGTTAATAAATGCCAAATCCAATGCAATTTCATGTCCAGAAAAAAAAGCAGTAGATGTTGCTAATAAGGAAAAGTAGCTCCATCCAACTTTGTAAAACTTATTTTCTCATGTTACCTAGAACACTTGTGAGAAGTGTTTGCATTTAGAAGTAATTTGCATTTAGAAGTAATCATCTCTAAGTGAATATATTAATTTGCTGTTCAACATAAACAACTTCTGCTTTGATTATGGATTTGCATGAAGTAAATCAGGACAAGGAAAACGGATACATAATTTATGGATTCTGACACTTGGAGAAGCTTCATCCAGAACATTGCATTTGCCTCTTCTGAACACCAGACATACAAAAAATAATACATCTAAATTCACACAGAGCAAGTAGAGCTTATGCACACAGACACATGTTTAAGCAACTCAGCTGTAGGTCCCTGGATTTGAAATAATAAGGTAAAATCTTATTATCTACAAATTTTGTTATATAAAATTTTCCTAATCATATTACTAACATTATTTGGGAGTATTGCGAAGAAATTAAAAAATATTTTCTTTCTTATATCTCTAAAACTAATATAAAAGCTTTCTGAAGTTCTGAGAGGCCAAGATTTCCATATAAAAGTGGAATAAGACAGAGAATGTCATTGCAGCCCTGAGCATGGGCATTTTTACACTAAAACACTGGTGGCAGAGCAGCAGGACCTTTTGCCATCACTTTGAGTATGAAGCGAGAGAGTTTCTCACTCCTCCAAAGAGACTGCCCTGTTCTGGGTGCTCTTCATATCTTCTGAAAAATCATGTAAGAAAACTGCAAGCAGCTGTGCAAAGAGGAGACTGTTTTCTGGAGCCCTTCTAAAATCATCTGCTGGTTTCTAGAATACGACTTAAACTTCAGCAGAAGAGGGGTGGAATGGAATGAAGTTAATATAAATCATTATTTCTCTCACATTTTCATAGTGAATTTATTTAAATTTAAATTCTTTAAATACTGTTCCAAAGTCAGTTTGAAACTGTAAGTTATAAAAAGGACTAATACACTACCAGCTGTTTAATAAAGGATTTCATTGAAGCAAAACATGCAGACAGTCTGTATTTTCTCCCTGGGTGTGAGAAATTCTTGTCACTGAAACAGTTCAAGTCATCAGCTCAGAAATTGCCACCAGATTTTGGTGCAGTGCCAAGTGGACTTTTGAGAGTGGCACCACCTCCACAGGCACAAAAAGAACATTTCATTTATTCTTATTTGAGTATTAGAGGTCAATAATTGGTTCAAAGTCAGGGAACCAATTCAAACCCTTTTTTCCTTTCCCTGCAGGTCCACCAGGTCGGTATGACAAAGGAAGTCTGTTCTCTGTAGGCAGCAGTACACAAGTGGGGAAGAGGCAACACCATTGCATCCTATCTAATCACCTTTGATCTCCACAACTGAAGTTAATATTCATGCAGATTCAGCAGCATGACTCAAAAAATTAATCCCCAGCTGGTAAATAATAAACGTAACTCATGACATTTTCTAACATATTTAGAAATGTAAGAATCCAAGTAGCACTGTGCTGATTTATACACTGTTTATATGAAGACAGCTGCAGTATGTCTCCCTGATTTGCAAAAAACAAAAAATCACATGATGTAACTATGACAATTCAAACTTTCTTTAGAAAAGGTACTATAAAAACATAACTGTAAAAGCAATTTTTTAAACCAAGGGTACCTGCTTCAAAGATATAAAGTTACTCTAACTCATACTAGTCCTTGCTGGTTTAAGAAAGGACCTGAAAATTCAGTGTCCCGAAAAATATAGAGAGAGAAATTAGATTTGTGTCAAGGAAGGACTTGACACAATACATTAAACTTCTACATACTTTAACTCCAATCTTAAGCTTCATTAAAACCAAGTCTCACTTTGCAGGACCCAGAGAGTCTGATGGAAATTTTTTTTAAACATTTTGAAATTGTTGACTTCTTCAATTCTGCACCAAGCAGATTGCATCAGAGAATTACCATTTCCCTTAGGGACAAACCTCGGGGCAATAAACAAAAAATTGCTCCAAGGCTTCACACCACTCTCCAAACATAAACAGCACTAATATAATTTTCCTTCCAATTGGATCTACACAAGAACAACCAATAGGCTCAAAAAATGGGTGAGCTGCTTAGTCACATTCCTGTTAGTACTCAAGGACAGCCAGTCAAAACAAACAGCTGACTTTAGAGCTAGTTAAGAAATAAGACAAAAATGAGACTTTGATGGATTTCACCTCACAGGCTCTAAATCCAGGTTCTATCCTTGACTTCAGGAAACTGGATAAAACTCAGACACCAAGAGACTGACAGAGAAAGCAGAATAGACAAATATCGGAAATTCTTGTCCTCTGCAGCTCAGCCTTCAGACTCCACTTCCCTGTGGGAACCTTGCAGACCTTCCCAAGCCTCTTCCTCTTCCTTTGGATTTCCTTACAAGCAGTTGTGAGGATTTCCATTAATGGAAGGAAGTCCATGGATTTTTCAGTATTTGCAGAACACTTACATTTTGTCACTATTTCCTATGTTGAACCCTGAGGTGCAAATCCCCTTCTTCTAAACCACAGAGGTTTCAAGGCAGAACTTTACTGATTATGTCCCAATCCACTCAGACAAAAAATATACACTTATTTTGAATTTCTAGAGTTTTTGGAAGTTTCACTTTTCATTTTACAAAAGCATCTTCAGTCTAACAGGTAAAGGATCTTACAAGACAACATTTTGTAGTAATCTATATACACAGACCATAAGAAAATAAAGTTGCAAAATAGTGTGAGAAAGAAATAAAAATGCATATATCTTCACATTTCATGTACCATTTTATATCTCCCAAGTAGAGCTGTTGAAAAAGAAACACTGACAGCAAATTGCCTGTACCATTGCTATATTGATCTTGCAGTACACAACCTAAGCATTTGTTACAACAGAGCTGAGTATGCTTCGTTTTATTTTTTATGTGATTCTGCAAGTCAGTTTAAAAACAAGAACTTCCAAGAACAATATGCAGTGCACCACTTCTGCCTACAAAATATTAGTACACACACTGTTCTACTTATGCCACATAATGTTTTTTTATGTTCTAGATCTGCAATATGTTTTTCCCTAATGCTTTCCTTTCTCTTTCTAAAAGAAAAACATTAACTATATCTTCAGCTTTTATATACCAGATCATCACTTAGCTTAGCAATTAAACTTTAACTGAGCATAGTGATTTTATAAAAAAATGCCAATTTAAAAAGGAACTGTAGATGACAAAATATATGAGCCAGCTTTCCACCACATTAGAGTCCAGAGGGTACTTTTAAGAGCATATGTAGTAATTCCAATTTGGCAGGATCAGCTCTTGAGAAGTAGCAGCAGAAAAAGGGAGTCTCCTTTCCTCTCATGTATATTTCTGTGATAACATCATAATGACACTAAAAATTAAGAGTGGATCGACTGGCTCACTATTTGCCCCCCTTAAAAAGGAATTGCATAAACATTTTGAAGGTATTGTTAAGCTACAGAGGTGTGAAAGAGGTATGGAAAGTTCAAAAAGTATAGAGAAAACAGGAAAACACAAAATTTTTCACAAAGCAAATAAAAATATTTCTCATATTCCTTTCTCAGACACAACTTAGTCTGTGACCAGGCTATTTCTCACTGAAGTTGACAGTAAAGAAATTATGAAGTAAGCCTCATAACCAGAGGGCAGGGGTAGGTCTGTGTGCATGAACTTGCAAACATTAAGTGAAAGTGAAGTTTTTATTTTCTGTCAACTTTCCCCTCAGACATTACCTATTCTGCATCAGTTTTGCAGTAGGATAAATTCATGTTGGGCTTGAATAAAGCATTCGAGGTCACCTCTTTGTTTCGCCTAAACAATCCAAATATTTCTATCTTGGATTGACAATCCTCTATCTTTATTCCTTTCCTTACCATCAAAATAAAAAATACTTCCATTTAACTAGCTAGCAATGTAATTACTCTCACAGCTTAATTGATAACTCATTTGAAAGGAAAGCATTGTGGATATGGATAGAGAAGATTCTAGCACTGGAAACAGTAGATGACTCACTTCGTAATGAAAAGACATAGTGTCCATACCAAAGTCAAATAAACAGCCTGTTTCCTGAGCTACATGTTTTAAAGTTTCAAGAAAGCCTGTTTCCACAGCATGAGGAATGTATTCCTGCCTAAGAACAAGGCCGATAACAAAAAACCTCTTGCACAAAAAAAATTATTTTATAGATAAAATTAAAATATTCTTTACCCAGCAATGCTAGAGAAGCTTTACACAAGAATTTGAAGGACCAGAAAACAATAGAGTATGTCTAAAATCTATAATAAGGACCATCCTTAAGTATTTAGGAAGGCAAGGACTATATGTATTTGGGATTCATTTATTCTTCCACTAGTGACACTTGGATAAAGCTTCAAACCCTAGAAATGACCTATTACTTCTCTATTGTCACTTTGCTTTTCCAGGTTTTCACACTCATTTGGAAAAAAACAAAATCATCATTTTAACACTTAAATAAATATTCTAATTTATTTATGAGTGACAGAACTTCTCCCACTAATACCCTACAAATACCCAAAGAAAGAATCACAAGTAACACACAATACTGGGGAGGAAGAGAACTGTCTGAATGAAGAAAAAAGTGACAGTATACAACAGCCTGGAGGAAAAGGAGCTGCAGAGGTCCATAACCACAGAATAGGCTGAAAAAGTTGGAAGAGACCTCTACAATCATCAAGTCCAACCATTAACCCAGCACCACCACGCTCACCTTTTCCATATGCCCAAGTACCACATCCACATGCCTTTTGAACACTTCCAGGGATGGTGATTCCAGCATTCCCTGGGCACCTATTCCAATGCCTGATCACTCCTTCAATGAAGATGTGTTTTCCTAATTTCTGTTTAAACCTCCACTGGTGATCCTGTCCTTGCTGAAGTTGGACTGGAGTCATAGCCACCTAATCACTTGGTACTATCTGATCTGCAGTGTTTGAAAAAAATCTGACTGGAGGCAACAGAAGACATGATGCATTGCTTTCATGTCATTCTTTTTAGATCACCTTTGTTAAAGTGACTTATTCTATGTATCATTCTAAAGGAGTAAACTAAGCAGGTATTATCAGAAATATCAAGACTAATGAATTAGCAAAGTATCTACCAAGTTGGAATATATAATTTGCAATTACCTTTTCCTTTTATGTTGGCAAATAAATTGCAAGCGCCTGCTGTGCAGCTCAACCACAGGAGGAGGATGGAAGAGAAAAATCAAGTCTCCATTTAAAAGTGATTTATTTCTCACTACTTCTGCAAATGCACACCTCTGGTAAAAGGCGGATTCAATTTTATTTCCAATTCACTAATGAACTGTGAATCCTAAAACAAACTGCTACCACTTACTCCTTTCTGCTCCACTTTCTCTCTTTCCATGCAGTGAAGCAGATGGGAATAGAGCTGGTCACATCCCTCCCAGCACAAGAGTCTTCCTCCCCACGTACCCATGTCCTGATGTCAGTCATCACATGGGTCACGAGGTTACTCTTGGGCAGATTCACTACATCTTTCCATCCTACTCCACTCCTGCAACTTTGGGAGCCCAAACCTCCTGAGGGGCAGCACACAGGTCTGGGACAGCAGGAGATGGTACAGTACCTCCAAAGCAGCTCCAGTTCATTCCACTGTTCATCTGTTTCACCTCACCCAATATGAAAATGAATCCCAAAGACTGAGTCACAATTACTAAAACTTCACTGTCACCCCTGGTGTAAACCCTTTCTGCAGTGTTCTGCTCCCTGAGCACAGCCACAGGAGCTGTGGTGGGACGTTGTTCTGCTCTGCTGGGCACTGGGCACACAGGGAACCTCCATCCTCAGGGAGCCTGCAACCCACACTGCAACTCAGCAATTCCTCTCAGACATTAAACAATTCTGCAGCACTAGAGACACAAGTAACTTGTACTGGAAAGCACCATGCCACACTTCAGATTGTGAATTACACCATAAAAATTATAGTAATAAATATTCTCTCACAGAATATATGAATGTATTTTACGCCCTGATGTCTGTCATCAAAACTGGTGAGGATGAAGGACTTCCTGGAGTTTGTCCATGTGAGTGTATTACTCCCCGAGATTTTTCAGCAACAACTTTACCATTTAAAGTGTTTAGATAGTCAGGAAAGACAGCTTTCCTAAAATAACCATCCAAAAATGGTTATGCCATGTATGACATTTTCCAAAGATGGTTATACAGTGTATGACATTTTCAAGTAAGAAATGCCTGAATAAGTATAATATCTAGGAAATAGGAAGGATTTTCTTATCTCAAACAATGGAATGAATGTCAAACTGACTTACTTTTTAATATCAAACACAGAATCTAAAAACTTATGCAAGTGAAATAAACAAGGAAAGGTTATGAATGGCAAATTTATTTTGGTGAAGTTTTCAGAATTTGATTTCTTGAGATGGCAACTTCAAAATTGAAAAAAGAAAAAACAACCCCCTGTGAAAATCACTGACATCTATTTGAAACAAAATACTGTTTCATAGCTTGATTCTGTATATGACATCTAAATTTAAAAATCAAGAAGCAAACAGTTAAGAAAGAAAACCAGAAGCACATTATCTGAAAATGCTATGTTCTCACGTGACTGGAAACCTGCCTTCCCTACTTTTTCTCTCCAAAACAAACAATCTTATTGTATTCTGATGGCACTGCATGAACAGAAAAGGCTTTACGCAAATTTTTCCAAACAGCACAAGTAAACATAGATAACAAAAACTATATTTATGCTTCCCCAGAAGCCTCTGCTAGAGGGCAATATGTCAGTCTCAGCCCTCTTCCTTCCCTGGTTCATATCATTGCCACTGTCCGTTTCTTCTCCAGCACTTTCCTGTTGAGTATCTCAGCTCCCTGGCTTCTGTGAGGGGGAGGTAAACACTTGAATTACAAATATAGCCACAATCACTATAGAGTTTCTAAGCACTCTGTGATGAACTACACCCTGGCCCATGCTTATAAACATTTTTGTTAAAATGATTCATGTTTCTCAGAAAGGATAAGGCCTGTAAGATCTCTATGTACTGTAAAAGATGAAAATAGGAAGAGACCAATTCTGAACACCAAAATAGTACCTTTAAAATTCAGTATTATTTTATCAATTAATGTTATTCCAGTTCTCGTGTAACCTGGTGGAATTAAGCAGCTGAGCCACTTAGGAATATAAAATTAAAGAAAGTTCTCTAAAACCAATACTAAGAAAAGTATGAACACCTTATCCAAAGGTTTCTAGTATCATAGAAACACATCTGAATAGGTGGATTGGACTTTTAAATGCATTGTATTAAACTTTGCTGCTCTCTCTGCCAACACATGCAAATTCTTTCCAGGAGTATTTTCATGGGGACAAACAAAAGCACACTCAAATTGTCTGAACTGCTGAATAAACCTTATTCCATGGGAAACTAAGCTGGAAAGAAACTTCTGTCTTGAGACTGACAAAAACTTCAATCAAAATGAGTGTTCTCTTTCCTCTTAACCCGTAAAATGAGTTATGTATTTCAAAATACATTTTGGGCCATAATATTAGCAAAGACAGTAATCTTTCAGCAATTTAACCTTGAGTTATCAGACACTAGGAGAAACTCAAGCAAGAACAGTAATCAAATTTGCACAGAGTTAATGGATGTATTGAGAAACTCAGCAAAGCAATCAAAGGACCACGATACGAGTGAGAGCCCCTTCTCTAATGTAGCTCAAAAAGATAATCAAACTCGAGAATATTTTTTCAGAGGAACTCAGGGAGCATTTTATTCATTCAATCTGACACTCCTGATCTCCTTTGACACAGCAAGGTCTGGAAGAGAAATAACTACAGTCAACAATAACTATCGCTGTATCAATCCTGTGGACTAGAGGTAAAGAGGCGTATCTGGCAGGCCTGCTGCTGGCAAAAAGCTTTTTTTCCTTTCCCCATGAAACTGGTTCATTTATTAAAACCATTGTGACAGCAGTGGGCTCCTAACACAGGCTTGCACCCTCCCCTAACACAGGCAGGGTGTGAGGTGCTCCCACACCTTCTGCTGACAATGCATCCTGCCTTTGTGCAGTGTCAGCAGACAAACCTTCTAGCAAGAACTCAATGACAAAAGCCAGCACAAACATAGTAATTATCACTGATTATCTTTAAAATCTGAGCCCTGAAAAGGACATGTAAGTGTCGTTTTCCCCTCTGAAAGTTTACAATAGCATTCAAAGCTGCAAGGTTAGCTGAACGTATTTAAGAGTATCTCCTTCTCCACTCTTCAGAAACACACCTGTGGAAATTGAAAGCCTAATTTATTCTTTTTCAAAAGAAAATATCACTCTCCCTGTTGACAGTGCCTGTGCAGGCACAACAAGTTCACAGTGGCTGCAGCTTTGACTAATAAATAGTAAGATAATAACACACTTCTGCACAGCAGCCCCACATGAGATCTGAGTCCTCACTGGCAGAGCATGGACCTGCATCCTGGGACATCTCCCTGCTTCTCCTCAGCTGCACTTTCTGATTATGAGAAATCACCAGCTGCAGGAGCACAAGGGATAAATATTTTAGTAACTCTTTAGCTGTAGGGACAACACAACCAGCAATGAAGGCATACAAACAGCATCAATAAAGCAACAAGGTCATATTTATGATGCCCATTGCACATATAAGCATATGGCAGTGCAACAGAAATGTAAACTGCCACCTCAATAAAGAAGACAGAAAACAAGAATGGAGGGAGAGACTTCAAGAGTAACACAGATATGAACACCTGACAAAGTCTATACATGGCTACACATGCAAAAACCTCATACGAGATGTAGAGGGCTGCCTTGTACATCCAACTGCCTTATACTGCACACAAGGACACGGCCCAGAAGTTACTTAGTGTAAAACCTGCAACAAACTGACCTCCTTCAGCACATACCAACCCTGAGCCTGCCTCTGCACCCGAAACAGCTGGTGGAGTAACCAGGCTGGGATGGGGTAAGGGCATTCCAATGAAAGCTTCCCTGTTAGTACATCAGCTTCTCACCAGCTCCAGAGCACATTCTCTGAAAGAACCACTCAGACCAGCACCAGCAGCTTCTGAGTTGAAGTGATTCAGTAAATCACAAGCTGAACGCAGCCGTAGGTGCACGAAAAGCAGTCAGCAAGCCTCACTGCATGAGACAGTCTGAGGACAAGAAAAAGTCAGAGTGAGTTCAGGGAGACACAATTAGCATAACAAATTGGAAAGAGAACAGATTACATGAGAAGGGACTGATAAAAATTAATCTAAGCAGTAAAAAAAAGCAACTGAGTAACAGTTGATTTATTCATATGAAATAAACAGAGCTCTTTCCAAAAAGAAACAGGAATGGCTATTTTCTGCAGTAGAGGGGAGGTAAAAGTGGAATGAAATTAATCAGTTAACTGCATGGAAAAAGATCTTAACAAGAATAATCTGAATGTAAAAGTATTTTTCTCAGGCTGTGTTTCACACATGAAAAAGATTAGAAATTTCTCCCTATCATAATTTGTTCCTGGAAATAAATTCATTCTGAAATAAATCTTTCCTGTCCATAGTTACAGGCAGTTCTCTTTGCTACTCCAAAAAAACAAATCTTATAATATGTTTATCCCTTGAGCCCTGCAGAATACGACAAACCGATGTCAGAATTTGCTCATACAAGCACAGCTCCAAACCAAGCTGTTTCATGACACGCCAGATGTCAAGTGACAGCCAAAAATCAGCTTTATACAACAATGTATTTCATCAGAGGTGCTTGTCACAAAATGCTCCCGCCCAACTATTTGCTTTGGGAATCCAACCCCTAGGGATCAAATTCATCCAGCAAAATTGGGATACCCTTAGCAAAGGGCTAAGGCTCTCACAAGGATGAAGAAAGCTGACACTATACAGAGAAGTTGAAGTTACTATCTTTAGAACACATTTACCTGGAATTACCCATCACAAAGCAAAATTATTTGGACTGTCAGAAAAAATGTGCCTCTGCAAATCGTTGACTACATATATTATAATAAAACTCATGAATTTCACTTTTTTGGGTTTTTTTGTGGATTTTCTCCTGCTCTCAACTCCTCAAAAGGCATCAGTGCTCCCCCATAAGGGAAGAAGCAGGAAGCACTTCTCATTCTCATACTTCATTAAGGGAAGATTCTCTCACAGTGGCAGAAAACTTGAAAAAGCTGCTTATTTTTGAAAAACAGATGAGATGGAGCTTTGGGAAAGAAAAGGAAAAAAAAGAAATCAGAAGGAAGTCCCTGTCCAAGAGCCACAGGGAGAGCTCCACAAGAGCCATCCCATGGGCTCTGCTTTTGAAACACGCTCCATCCATATCTTCAGGAATTTTAAGACAGAGGTGGTGATTGATTACAATACTGTATATTATTATTTATAATATTAAGTGTTAGCTATATACACATTTACACACATATATAAATAGGCATCAAAACAACTTCACTATCACTGAGCAGATGCAGAAGTCAAGATCAGTTCCATGCCAGACACCATAAAGGACAACCCAGGGTCTTGTGACTCTAATGACATTTGAAAATGGTTTTATCACAGGACAGTGACAATGTCTGAATATTAACTTCACTTGGAAAAAAAAAATAAAATTAATTTAAAATCTAATAGTGAAGTAAATGTGCAGTTGGATTACAGTATTGGACAGACTTGATTATGGTAGCCATAGACATATGTCAATGGACATACCAGACTAGATTGAAAACAGAAGGGAAAAAAATAAATAAAACCCCCCCATCAGATGGGGAATAACACCAAATGAATCCAAACTCTTGTATCTGCAAACCACATGTGGTATAAAACACATTGCCTTCCTCCACTTTCTCTTCCAGATGTTTATTTGGTTTCTAATCACTTTGGTTTGCTTTGAGGCAATTGACTCTCATGAAACATTTTGTTCTGTATACTCTTTGAGACAGAGAACATAGGTAGAATTCACAATTCAAAGACTAGACTTCAAATTCTGACTTTTAGATTTAGCTTGGAGAAAAAAAATTAAAGAAGCAAATGACCACAGAACAAGCATGCATTTACGTCCTTTTCTGGATAATTTCACCTATGAACACCTGCTGATATTTATGACATGAAATACTTATTTTGGTATAGCTGATTATATTATAGAATGTAAACCATTCTTTTTCACAAATTAAAAGCCCTGAGACCTTTCAGATGTATCAGACAAGTAGGTTTGAATCAGCAGTTAATCATAAAGCATATACCTTGATAAACCCTGCATCACTTCAATATAGCACTTGAGCAGTACATTCCTGACAAAAACTTTATTCTACTGCAGGCCAAAAAATCTTGCTAAATTAACATCACACTTGTAATTCTGTTTGCATTCTGTTACTATCAAAACAAGGAATGGGTAAATAAATCAGCAGATTAACTGATATAAACTCTATGATCCTAACAGCTAAGAAAAGAATACCCACAAAGCACCCTATCCCATTGCACTTCCCACTGAAACTCTCTGGCTAAAACACTGATTGTTCATTTCCTTGAAACTTTGTTTCACGAATCTAATCCCACACTACACCTACTTTTTTGGGTTTTAAACTCTTCCTAACCTAAATTTGTCCACATTGCAGAACTATTTTCCATAATTCCAGGCTGATGATGGCGTAAGTTCGGCTCATCTCATTTCAAAAGAAATCCACAGGCAAAGCATTACAAGCCCAACACAGAAAGCACCAGCAGATTTGCCACCCAATGAATCAGAATTCCATGTGTACCAACTCCCCTCTGCAACAGAGTCCCAAAAAATACCAAGTCCAAAATTAAGGAAGAAGTAGTTCACTTGCCTGCATCATAAGCTGATGCAAACACCAACACCAAAAAGGGTCTGAAAAACAATTCCTGCTAGAGCAATAATTCATCTTCAACTACAGTTTAGATGAAGTTAAATATTTTAACAAAAGTAATGCTGTGATTTCATTAGATTGTCACAACTACTAAAATTATAATTTTATGTACCTTTAATATATATCATAGTTAAAATTGAATGGCATAACAAAATCAATCATAGTAGTTGCAATTTAGTGTTTCTTGATGTGTTGAATAAATGAAGTATCTCTTTTGAACTAAAAAAGTTTACAGCTCTTCTGACACCCAAGGGTTTTTCAAAACCAAATTAATTCCTGCCTTTAAGAACAATTATTTTAAATGAAAATAAATGTCACCAGAGGATAATAATGCTGCTTTTTCACAGAAAGTAAAGTCATCGTATGAGATGCTTTTTTTGAAGACCATTCTGTGGCTTGCCCCAAACTTCAGATGTTGACTGAAGTAACTGTAAAGAAGTTCCCTACAAAACTTGCTCTGCTGCTCTGACAGCTTTGTTTATGCTACACACTACAGCCACGACACTGACGACACTGACAGAAACCAACATGAATTTAAACTACGCTGCAGAGCAAGACTAGAAAAATTCTCTGTGATTTGAACAAAATTGAAAGAGTTTTTGTGCATTTCAGTGATTGCAGACATTCATACCTAGACTTTCTCCCTGAAGCCTTCGATACTGGATTAATTAAATGCTACCTGCCAGATATACCAAACTGCTACAGCTAGGCTAGTATCAGTATCTAATTTTTAACTAACTCAGGTAACTTCAGACTCTCCCACAGGCAATGAGCAGATGAAATATAGCTGAATCTGATACAGATCTCAGACTTAAATGTCAGTATTTGTTAGCTCAAACCAAAACTGATGATTTATATCACTGGAAAACTACAGGACCCTGTTTCTAGGGAAGAAATTAAGATTCCATATGACTTGTGATTTAAACCCTCTGACCCTAACAAAAAAACTAAATTTCTTCAGACAAGTTTGCTACACTAAAAGGAGACAAAGCTAACACCAGCTTTATAATGCCATGATACAACTGGAGCTGTCAAATTCCTTCCTGTATCACAGTCCTGCTCCTTTGACCCTGCTCAGTGACAGAGCAGGCACTACCAGCACTGACCCTCTGGGAGTCAGCAGGGACAGTCTCACAGCAGCTCTGCTGCTCCTCTGTCCACATTACAAACCCAGCTTGCTTAGGTCTAAACCAAATGCTCATTTCAACCCACTGCCAACCACTGTTTTTCAATACGACCCTAAAGCAAAGCCCTTTAACTCCCTGATAACGGAGGGGAGGATTTTTAGGTTCTTAACTGTTATCTGCCCTAACAAAGTTCACAAGTAGCAGTAAACTGTTGAAATAACAGTAAACAGACTGCTATAAATAAAAAATATTATTTACACTGTACAGAGTAAAAAGACTTCCCAATCCTAGACTTCACTGGGTTTTTGGAAGAGCTCAATATTTGTTCTGAGTTATTCTAGCCGTGATTCTTCTACCACTGTCTGCTTCACAGCACTGGAAATACAGTCCTCACAATCACTATATATTTAGCATAGTGTATTATTGATCAGAAGTGGAGAATAACTACCAGATTTTTATAGATGCATAGGTACATACATTATGGGCAACATGCTATAAAATTAATATCACTGAGTGGGTGGAGCTGTTATCACAAGTGCTTTAAAACCTGGACACAAAAAAGTATAACTTTTATACAGTGATGTGCATTAAACATTGGCAAATACATTAGGCTCTTACCAGGAATGGGCTCCAGCAAATGCAAGAAACACACATTATAGCCAAGAGCTGAATGATCATTTCAAAATGATGAGATCTGCCTTGTCTTTGTTGACTTTTAAATTTGACTCTTAAGAGGGTAATTCCTGTGACAGCATTGCACAGGAATGAAATAGCAAGGGCCAGGAACCCAAGGCAAGAAAAAAGTAAGAGATAAAATCTGTCTTCCCAGTCCTCAACATGTTCTGTTTTATAGAAGCACCAGGTCCTCGATGCTTGAATTTGGTAGGCTCTAAACCTAAGAATAGGCAGCAAAGCTATAAGAACAGCAAACAGACATACCATAGTCAACATCATTTTCACATGTCTAGAAGTCATTTTTGTAGAGTGAAATATTGGCTTAGTGACTCCAATGCACCGTTCAACAGCCATCACACTGCCCAGGAAGAGGGGGCACAAACCAAAGAAAACCATGCAGATGCCAAAAACACTGCACAGAATGTTGGACTGGTTAAATCGAATCCAGTCTTTATCTGATGCATACACAAACACCGCAATGGCTCCATTGATGAGGTGACCAAAGAGATCTGTGACAACCAAACCACTGGCAAGAAGCAAAAAGGAGGCTTTTGATTTCTGTCTGAATCTCTGGTATGCCTTCATAAGAATTACTATCGCAAGACTGTTGGACAAAATTCCCACCGTCATGAAGATTATTGAAAAGAAAACTGAAATCTTTTTCTCCGTGTGGCACGTTGTGTTTTTCAGGACTCCAAATCCAGCCAGCCCTGGTGATTTTGAACTGTTCATGGTTAGGAAAGGAGACTCAGCCCTCAAAGCATTTCAGCAGTCTTGCAATCAAAACGCATCTGCAATATTAAAAACAAATATACACAATGATGTAAAAGGCATACCACTGTTCAAATGGCATTTGAAGCAGAAATTCCATAATATTAGTCTGTGGTACAAATCTAATTTTCCAGTTTTCTGGGTGATATGATATGGCATCATATTTTAAACTCATGACTCAGGGTAAAACAATTACCTGCATACATTATACAATGCAAATATAGCCTACAGGAAATTTAGAGTCTCTACATGCATAATATATACAAAATAATTTGTAAAATATATCATGGTTATGTACATATAGTAAGATAAACAATACAAACAATCCTGGTGGTTAAACTACGCTAAACAAACGTTTTTGCAACAAACTCCAAAAATAATAGTATTTAACCAGCCCAGCCACAGTCAAAAGTGAAATACTGAAACTGGAGCATTTTGAGATCATAATCACATTCCGTTTTTAAACATTTGTTTTCAAAACAATGTCTTAGCATCTTCTAAACAACTCTACTCCCACAACTTCATGTTTCAAAGCTTTAACCTAACCAGCACTGAAGCCTTCAAGTTCCCAGTGCCCTCGCTGAAACACAAACTTGGTTTTTAGACGCACCGTAATACAGAAACCAATTCTGCAAGTTACTTTACATTTTATCTCCCATCTCTACTCCAAGGACATTCCTAACAGCAAAACCTTCCCAGGCAGAAGGGGGGGGAAAAAAGTAGGGGAAAAAAAAAAAGCAGGCGTTAACAGCCCGTATTACAAACTGCCGCTGAAGCCTCTCGGTTACTGAGCTCCATCGGGACCGGGGCACGCCGGGCCGAGGCACCTCTGCCGCTCGGGAGCGCTCAGCGGAGCGCGGCCGGCGAACTCCTCAGAGCAGCGGCGCCCCGCAGCCTCCTGCGCGGCTCCCGCGGGCAGCCCAGCGCTCCGCGGGCGCGCACCGGCGGC
>VZSE01005712.1:1608356-1700552 GCA_013398275.1 Promerops cafer | reverse complement strand
CGTCCCCGGGACGCGGTCCGGCTCCGTGCCGGGGCTGGGGTCGCTGCTCTACCCGCCCCTGTCCCCGCCAGGGCCGCGGTTCCGATGCCCCGGGGCGCGGCACAGGCACCTCGCCCCGCTGTCCCGGGAGGCGCAGGAGGCAGGAGGGCTGCGGGAGCGCGGAGCCCGCCGCCCCGCCGTGCCGGGCTGCGGCCGTGTCTCGGGCAAGGAGAGCCAGGCTGCCGTGTCACATCACAGCGACGGGCGACAGGACCACCCCAGCCAGGCTGGGCGAGTTCCTGCCCACCAGGCTGCAGCCACAGCAGCAGGAACTCGGGGCAACCAAGAGGCCACATCTGTCCTCAGCTACAGCTTCACCTTTTCACTTTCCACATGTTGTTCCCAGCTACGCACTTCAGCAGCGCGCGGTGAGCTCGGGAAGGAGTAGCCCCGGGAACAGTGTCAGGGATGCGGCTGGGCACATCCCTAGACACACTGCCCCTCGCACCTCCCGGGCCAAGTAGAGCTAACAGTGGTCCTTGGACCATTTCTCGAGAGATACGATGAGAGCACATCCAGATGAGGCATTAATGATACGACCCATAAGGCTGGAAATGCAAAGGTTGTTTCCCATCATGCACTCAAGCCGTTACAACCTGAAGTTACAGATGGCTTTCAAGTTCTTTCATCCATCCATGTCCAGTACTACCAAACAAGCCAGAGTGGAAATTTTTATTGAAGACTCTTACTGTAGAAATAAGCCAACATATAAAATCAATGTCAAATTATGAAACAAAACTGTGAAACATTACTGAATTTATCATGGACTGCAATGATGAACTTAAATTTCTTTTCATTGAAACAGTCTTGAGTGGTACTATTCCTGGCACCACAAGACAATTACTTAAAAATTAAAATTCTCAAATATACTAGTTTTTGCTTACCTTCATATCTTGAATAGTACAGGTGCAAGTTGCCTTTCTGTAATCTACCAGTGAGGAAATACAGGCTAGCTAAACCTATTTCTTCAAACAGTATTTAAAGTCACTTGAATAAACAGTTAAAAGCACCACTTCTTCTTCAAAATGCTTGTCAGATTTTGGCATTTTATCATATAATGAGCAAAAATGCTCAATTTGGTCTGATTGGGACCTATAAACTCACATAAGTTCTTTTTTAAGACAGCAGTAAAACATAAAAATATTTCAAAATACATTATTGCCTGTTAAAGTTCAGAGAAGAAGAGTTTATTTTATGTTCCCCTGCCCAGAGATAAATGGAGATGGAGATCTCAAACTACAAACAGCTTTCTCCATGCCTTTCTTCCCTAGCCAGATTTCTTCACCCAGAGATCCTGAAATGGGGGGCAATTTTGCTTGAAAAGAAGCAATGAAGTTGATACTTCAAGACTGCAGTCTGGGTGGTAGAAGCTGAAACAGCATTATCAGGTAGATCAAGACAAAGGGAAGAACAGAAAAACCTCAAGACAGCTGTTTCAGTGTGGTTGTAAAAATGTAGTAAGGGGAAGGCAAGCTTGTAGAGTGAGTGCATCCTGAGTAAAGCAGTAGCCTGCCGAAAGGAGGGAGAGCGGCATTTCAGTTGCTGCAGAGATGGAGAAAAAAGGCAAGAAATAATGTTAGGGAAGTAAACATAAGCTTCCATCTCGCTTTTCAGACAAGAGGCATTGAGGAGTGCTCCTGCACCTGTACAACTCTAAGAGCACAAAGTGCCACATCTCAGTTTTGTGCTGTGAGCAAGACAGCAACTTGTTAAGCATCGGCATAAGCAGGACAGATATGTGTGGGGCTCAGCCCTCTACACATTTGTGTGCTCCTGATACAGGAATAACTTAAATAATGACTTCTCTGGAATGGGGTGGGTTTGTAGGATTATGGCTAAGTAGGATGAAGATTTCAGAAGGTGTTGGAGGGGTGAAAACTGGCAGTGACACCAGCAGAACTAAGTTTTTCATACTGACCGATGGTCAGCTCCTTTAATCTCCTATTACTGATGAAAACAGGAGTGACCAAAATTGTCCAATCACAGCCTCTGCTGTGGGTTCTGAATGGGCAGCCACTGCTTTCTTAGGGCAGTCTTTTCACAGGCCAAAACCTGGGCAAAAGCTGTAGGAAAGGAGAGGAAGGATTAATGTCATTTTCATCAGGGCAGTGGCTCTTCCTCTCAACAGTTTGACAGCCAACCATTATGGAGCTGGGTTTGATGGAGCTCCTTTTTATGTCTGAGAACAAAAGCTCTAGATGTAGGAGCCACAATGGAGCATTTCCCGAGGCTGTCTTCTTCTATCTAGTCAAAGACTGCCAAAGATTGAAGAGCTGAGGTGGTGCCTTGGCTTAGCTCACTGACTTCAGCACTTCTTAATGTGTTGGGCTGCTTGTGTTTGTTCTTTGTGATTGACTCCTGGGCACTCCAAGAATCAGGAAGATAAATACTCTTTTTGCCACAAGTTTCAACTTGAATGAAGGAAGCAGAATTCCCTGCTCACATTCAATGAGTTTAAATTCAAGAGCAATAGTTTAACATATATAGAGAGAAAGAGATACAGAGGTAAAAAGACATCTCTTGTTCTGTGACAATTGCAGTCCACCCACTGGTTACCAAAAAGTGGAAAGAAAATGTGATAAAAAACTTCTGGATGGAGAACCATGTTGCTGGGTTGCAAATGAAGTGTACAGTAATCAAGTCCTCAAAGCCTCCTGCTACAAATCCAGGAACATACTCAATTGTTGCACTAATTTTTCACTAAATACGAGCTTCAAACAACCTTGCTGTAAATGAACAGGTAGGCATTTCAGTAGCAACAACAAAGTTGGTAAAATGCAAATAAAAACAATATCTCTTCCTCCTTTTTCATCCACTCATAAATTTCTCATGCAGCTTTCAATGATAATTACTATATACTTTTATTATATTCACAGTTCTTGCTGCAAAACATTGGAAACCTTTTCCTTTTTGTACATAACAGTAAGTGTCATCTTTCCATTTAGTGAAATAGCAGTGATATATAAGCCTTTATATTTCAGAGACAAAAGTAGTAAATCAAAATAACTATAGAGGGAAATTGTGAATATAGGATCAAATTCGGGGCATCTCAGTCAAATAAAGCTGTCAGTGAAAATCCTTCAGTTGAATGCCACCTTGTTCAGCCCATAATTGTTTGAGACAAAAAAGACTTCTGAGGCCACAGACACTGACAATGAGTCCTACAGTACCCATCCCCAGAGAGGGTTAGAGTTACTGCCTTCCATTTCTTCAAAATCAGCAATCCTTTAGGACTTCCTTCTCCTCTGGAATTAGTGCCCTGCCACCCCCAAAGAACAACTTCTAACAAAGGTCCAACTATACATGATGAATGAGATATTCAAATGAAAAAGCTGATATCCAGATGAAGGTACAAAAGGAGATTTAGACTAGGTGGAATTTACATCAAAAACATTGTATATATTTTAATGCATACATGCCATTCTAAGTATTATATGGCTGAGAAAAAAATTAAATTGATGCAAATGATGAGTTTCAAAAGGTCAATAACCAATGCTGAAAGATTGGGCAGAGGTTTGCTCTGTTCTGAAGTTAGCAATAGTCAGACAGCAGAAACACAGATAAAAAATTATAGTCTTGGAAAATCTGAGTCACTTGTTAAGAACACCAGCATTACTAATTCTTCTTGGATTTTTAGTGGTGATTTTTAGTATTCTTATTATGAAATGAGGAATTATTTCCATGCCTTTTTTAAGGTTGTTAACTTGATTTTACAGCAGATTTTCAAAGACACTGGTTTTAAATCGTATAGTAGTGAAAGACAATTTGCAATCTCATTTCATTAAACAGTTAAGACTGATAAGGGCTAATTTTGCTTGAGAAATTAATGACGCCTCCTGTCTGGGAAATGCAATCAGAAAATTAGGTCAGTAATATGGAAGGTGATCATGTACATAGTAAAATGGCAGTAAGTGCACAATAAAGGATGTCACAAATTCGTAGGCTTTTAAAGACTCATATAAATTTAGCAAATAAAGCTACCTTAAAGCTTCCTTCCTGTGACTGTTGTGTATCCTCAAGATCCAGATTGATGGTGCTAAGACAAAACAGTACGTTTGCCCAAGCTAGGAAATAGGTTTTGTAAGAACACATGCACAGTCCTACTGGTGTGCAGTTAGACCATGTATGTACCTGAAGCAAGTAATGGAAGTCAGAATATGCCTCCTTAAAGATCTGTCTTGGGACCCTGGGTTTGCTTGATTCTTGAGGAGGGTGGATAAAATATTTGCTGTATCCTGTCATATTCAAAATACGCATTTTAAAATATGTTAAGACAATTCACCAAGTTAAAAGAAGTGTGGTTCAGCAGAATGTAGACAACTCACCCATGGCTTTGTCATTCCAATAACCACCACTCTGACCTTCATACCTCACCATGAAGCAGTAAAACAGTCACAAATTGTGGCTTAAGTACTGCCTGAATTGGGACGCTGGCCAACGCAGCTAAAGGAGGAAATTCCTAGGTAGTTAAATATAAATAATGGTGTTTTGCAACAAGCCCCAGATCAGTTCAGGAGGCTAAAACCACCAACATGCCAGTAAGCATTCACTATCAGAGCGAAATAAAACCAAGAAAGGTCATCAGGAATCATAACAACAAACATGCATCTTTCTACTGAGATTTTCACCTGCTGATATCTAAAAGGGAACTGTTTGCTTTTACTGGAAGTACAGCTGTGAATAATAGTGTTTTATTTTCTAAACATCCCTATCAGCAAGGAAGTTAAATTCTTTGCTTCTTGCTAATGAGACACGGCTCCTGGCAAATGAGGAAAGAGCTGCTGTAGAGTTGCTGAAAAAAAAAAGAAATATTCTCAATTTCCCTGGTGAGGTTTGGAGGCAGGAGAGGGGACACAGAGGTTTGCTATAATTTGTGACATTCATCTTTGCATTGGAGTTCTTTTGACTAGAAAGAGCAAAGATAGATTTTCTGTTTTAATGTGATCTCACAATAAGTCCATTCAGAGGCAATCCTTTAACCAAGGAATTGATCATCCAAGGGCTGATGGTACTATTGATACCAAACAGATTGTTTCTAATACCAGCAGAGCTGCAAAGTAATTTGTTGATAAGCAAACCCAAAACTAAAGTGCTAAACTGATGAAACAGCTGAATTTGACTGAGTCATCATTGCCAAACTCTGTTAGCAGAGGAGGAGAGAGCTCAAGTATCCATCATCCAGCAATCAAAGACACAGACAAAACTTCCAAATGGAAAAAAATTACTAAAACCAGAAGTTTCCAGTCTAAATCAGAATATTTGCAATCTGCCAGGATATTCCATACAACAACAACAACAAAAATTGATTCTATACTGCCTTATTCACATTTGTTCTGAGCAATGTTTACATAAGCATAAAAATAAAGATGTCTCATATTGGTCAAATGATTCCCTAATGGATCATGACAACCAATGCTAAACATTAGAAGTGGCTACTGAAACCTTTCATTGCGTCAGTTTATTGATTTGCATTTATTCCTGCTTAGAGATACACTTTCATCTTAATCACATACTGTTGCTCTAACATCATCTGATTGCTACAAATAGTGACTAATTTGGCTGTATTAGAAAGATCTGCAGGGCAGTAATTCCCTTTCTTCTTCCTCATTTGCAAACCTTGTATCTGGTACTTTCCTGAACCCTTTTTTTCTGGTATGACACTACAAGGCATACATGGGAGATGATTAGGATCCTTCTGAGTGTGGGTTGATTCTTTTTTACGTGCAGATTTATGCGTTGCTTTGTACAAGTACAGTCCTTAGAAATGAGGGAAGATGAACAGAATAATAGCAATGTGATTATAGAGCAGGTGTATCACTCAGGATGTTCTTCCTATAGAACTATGAATTTGAAAGCATTCCCTTCAAGAATTTATAGGGAAGCTTCATGTAGCAGTTCTGTACCCACTTATCTGACTACTGAACAGCAGATTAAACATTTTTTAACGTATTTTTTAAAGTTACATTTGACCTTTCAGAACCAAGGGTTGCTTCCTTTATGATTATATAAATTATCCATTTTTTGTACTACCATAGGCCCAAATTTTTAAAAGGCCAGAGGAGACACATATTGCCATTACTGACTGAATATTGCCTGTTTGGGCTGGGGTAATTTGTAGTAAGTGGGTTTAATCAGGAGTGGAAGTACAGTTCTACACATCACAATAACAACGTAATTTTCTTTAATTTTAAATATATGGGACAAAATGTTCTCTTTTATTACTCGCCTCTTTAGTATTTGGAGACATAAGAGCAAACATTGTACAAAATGATACTAAATTAACTCATTTTAACTTCATAGTAGCTCCTTTTCTCTTCTTCCATTCTTCAGGATGGAGACAATGCAAAAACAAGCCAGAAGAAGTCTTTCATCAAGTATTCTTTTTGATCAGTCTGCTCAAGTCAAATTAAATAAAGAAGTAATTTCCTTCAAATTATCCTTACATTTATTTATTCCTCAAGCAATGCTTGATGCCCCAAGTTTGTCAATAACTAAGTCATTTGGAAACATCCTTAAAAAGATGCTTGAACTTGGTCCATCCTGAAGAGATCAGGCAGTTGGACTAGATGATCACTTTATACCCCTTCCAGCTTCTGTTCCATTCTGTTCTATTCTGCTGAAACATTCTATTCTATCCTATTCTGATATATCCTGCTAAGTAGGAAGGTTCACTTGGTTTTCTGGTGGTTTTTCCCTCTGATTCTCCTCTTACCATTTTTCCATGTTTCAAAGTAAAACTACTTTAGTATTA
Organism: Promerops cafer; assembly: GCA_013398275.1. NCBI lineage: Eukaryota > Metazoa > Chordata > Aves > Passeriformes > Nectariniidae > Promerops > Promerops cafer. The sequence goes on along the minus strand of VZSE01005712.1, from coordinate 1,693,762 downwards.
CTCTTAAGTGTATCATAAAATACAAATCCGAAATCCATTAAAAAGCAGTAGAAAGATTTTAAGTAACATCTTGAGTTTTTGGGTTACAAACAAAGTAAATGCCATCTGGTTAGTAGAAAAAGCAGCCCCAGAATAGCCAACGATTACATTTCAAATAAAGAGTTTTCTCCCTGAGCCATGCCACCACAGCTGGAGGTTGATAGGGATAAAAAAATATGTGATTGCTCCAGATAAATAATAAAAAGTTATCTGAATGTCTTATCATCTAAAAGTGAGGAGAAATAAATTTTTATTATATATCAAAGTAACCTAAAAGAGAGTAAGACAACAGCTTAGGCAAGCAAATCTAATTTTAGAAAAAGCTTCATGTTTTCATATTATTTTTTTCCCTAGAATCATACTTATCTTAAAGCATAGTAAGAACTTTAGACTCAACAATAAACCACAACCAGAAGCAAGAATTCAGCCTCAAGGCTTTCAACTAAGTGAAAGTGTTTGAATTTCCTGGCAGAAGATAATTTTTTGATGAAGAAATAAATTCACATTAATGAAAAGAAAGAGCATTCATTTATAATGTGGAGAGGTATCTCTGTGGAACGATTTAGTTAAGAATGATCTAATTTTTTTATAAGTAGTTCTCACAGTGTTAGCTTACCTCAAGTAATATCTGTGCTAAAGAAAGCTGGTAAACAAGTTTATATCCTTAATTAGAATATATTATTGTGATAGGCAGCCATGTAACCATTCAGCTCCTACTAAATTAATACAATCTGTATAGATATAGCCTTAAGCCAAGCAGAAAAATTACCTATGAAATCTCAGTAAGCCAGTTACTCTTGATAAACAGTAGGATTTGATAAGCAGAGAGCTAATGAAAGATTATTATATTTTCACTAATTGCTTTACTGGAGTTTCACTGGAGAGAAGAGAGAAGAACAAGAAAGTATTTGGAGAGGAGCCAGAGTGTTAAAGCCTGAGAGCTTATTGTGAAGGAGGAGAGCAAAGGGGAATTCACATGCAGTACATGTCAACACCTTGATTTTCTTTGGCTTTGTTTTCTGGAGGGCAGAGGGCTGAATTTCTAGGTCCAAGGAAGTGTTCAGGTCCAGGAAGGAACTCTACAGAACAGGACTGACCAAGAACATTTCAGATGCAAGGACTTAGTAATCAGAAGGGCCCATGTGCCTCTGAAGGTACAGAGGCAGAGACAGAACATGGTGAGTCACAGATTCACGGCCACACCCAGGTGCAGGTGCTTGATGAGAAAGTTTGGCTGTATGGACTCAGAACAAAAACTGGCCTAAAGGTTCTTAGAGGCCAGCAACACGTATTTGTACATTGATAAAAGTGAGAGGGAGCACAGAAAGAGTGAGTCTGACTTCTGACTTTTAAAGGATTAGTAACTGGGCCTTCTTCAGCAGCTTGAGTAACACTACAGGTTGTAAAAACATGAGAAGGGCTTATTTTTTTTTTCATCTCTAATTAGTAACAAAACAATTAATAGCATTTTAACATTCTGATTGCCTGAGGTCATAGCTAGTTAATAGTAAACCAAGAAATTATGCTTCAGACTTCTACTTTCTAGCTCAGGAAACTGGACTAGGCAGGGCTATTTACTTAGTAGAAGTAAAACAGTAAAAAATATTTTCCTTCCAGAAGTAAAATGAAAAAAGGTACAAAATTAATCCATAATACTAGCACTGTGTAGCACTGCAGTGGAAACAAGACAGCCATTGAGTAGCCTGATTTGGGTTAGAAAAGTACTAAATGGATGAGTCTGTAAGGCTGCTGGACAAGCACCATTTCTGCAGAAATTTGCCTAAGTAATCAACTATCTAGCCCTTTATAACAGGACCATTTCATCCCATCCTGAGTAATAGCTTTGATTCTTACTTTCCTTCTTAACTTTCATGTGCCAGTATGAGATCAGTTATTTCCTTCTGACAGTTACTCAGCCCCTAGGATGAAGAGTAAACATTGAGCCCTTACTGCTTTGGCTCCTGGTGCACCTGAGCTGTACTCAAGGATTAAAAACTGAGAGTGAATCTCCATGTTTCATTTTGAATGGCTCCCAGACTTTGATTTATTTTTCAAGAAGATCAGTCATTCCAATATTTTTTCTTAGCTTTCACAGTTAATTATGCACTCTCTTCTGAGGTCTTCTGAAGATCTTCCATTATCTCTGAAAAAAGTTGATAAGGAATTACTTAGGAAAATATGTTACTGTTTCCTCACATCTAGAAAAATTTAGATAGCTCTGCCTTGCTACCACAGATGACCAAGAGTTTGGAAAAAATTAAATAAGGGTGAGAATTAAGGGGTTGGAATGAAAAATGTGAATTTTGAGGGAATGCTGTAAATGAATCAAACCTGGCTAAGCAGAAATTAAGTGGGAGATGAAATTATATTCTACATGAGCATAAATACCAAAAACAAGAAAGAAAATGTTAAGGGTGAAGCCCAAGGAGACAAAACTAGTGCTAACTGGACTAGACTGAGCAATAGAAAATATCACAAGAATGTAGTAAAATGACAGGTGGGCGGCTGTGATGTGTTCTGGTAGGGTGCTGATGCAACACTGACCAGGAGAGCCAAACCTGACAGTCCAGTTCAACCACACAAATTTCATTTCAGTGGTTTTTTGTTTACTTAATTAATTATTTTTTACATTAGAAGAGGTGATTTTTTATCTGGTTGGGTTTTTTTTTTTTTTAATTTTGCTTCTTTTTTTTGCATATAAATAATCATTTATATGATTATTTTCATCTTAAAGGCCACGGGAAAAAAAAGACAGTGAATCATGGCAGACAATATTTGCATGAGTAGATTTTGTTTCATATGAGAATGGAAAGGTAACATTTATAGAAAGACATCATGGTTCATAGTGGTAACACAGGCCACTGGAGTTTTGGGGAAGATACTAGCAAGCTACGAAAGACGAGAAAAGAAATTTCAATGCTTGAAAAGAGAAAATATTTTTACTTAATGTTTCCCACTTTCTGAAAATAAACACTATCAGTTTTTTAAAATCTCCTTCTTAAATAATAACAGCTACATCCTAAATTAGGAATATAAAATCACCCATAACAATATTACACTCTTAGACTGATTACAGAACTACTTTTTAAGAGTGCATCAATTTAAAATTGGCTATTTGTTGTTCATTGAGTATACTATGTGAAATATATTTCCTTGACAACTCTGTTTTTCAGATGTATTGATTGACTGATCACAATAAATGAAATAATGGGGTTTTAATTTTATTGAACTATTAAGTCTCAAGTTAATCTGAGACTGAACATCCCATGAAAACACCATACTTTATACAGATCAATGAGTAATAATTCTTTTTAAAATTCCATACTTGAATGAAATAAATTCAAATGGAGAACTTGTGGCTGCATGAAACCACTGACTCTTTCATGATGTCTTCAATGATCAAAGGCCAGGAAAAGTTACTGCTTTCAAATCTCATGTTTCCATGCTTTACTTTGAAAAAAAAAAATTTCACGATTTGAATGTGAAAACAAAATATCCCAGCAAGGTCAGTACAGTAAATGTCACAGGAAAAGGAGCAAATATCATAAGCAATGTACAGTATTAAAAAAGAATAGGCCAAAGTGACTCAGAGGTTTGTAAGGTCTCTGAGCAGTGTCCTTTGTTTGCCAGAACCTACTCCTTGATGAAATTCATTGAGATCTTTTTGTCAGCTGTTTACAGCAAGTAATATTTAATGTTTTGCTTAAGTTCTCTGTCCTTATTTTTGGTGAGGTATATTGCCAGTAGAATAAAATCTGGACATAAGTTGCTGAGGCCCTAATTAGTTGTGTACCAGTTTAGCTATATTCAGAGTCACATGTGAATGGAATGCATCTATATCCATGGGTTGTTAATACTTTCATAAAATGTATGTTATCTTTTTTGGGAGCAGATAAATTGTAGCTGAATCCATGAAGAGAGAAAAGTTTTCCTAACTGAGCCAACATTTAAAAAAAAAATTTTTAAAAAAGCCCTAACTAAAACCAAACCCTAAAACAACAACAAAAACCCTAATAGTAATAGGTTGTGGGACAATCTTCTTTTCAAAAATTCAGTAATGACCCAAAACATAACGATCCAAATACATGGTCCTGTTACTGCCTCATCATCTAGAGCAAACAGCAAATTAGTCTGCATTCTCCATAAAGAGAACCCCTAGCTGCACACAGAATTTGTGCCAGGACCACGTGCTGACAATCTTCTGTTGTGTGTGGCACAGCCCTCTTGTCACAAACTGTCACACTGTCACATGGCCGAGTCAGGTTTTCAGGTTAACCACTGCAGTTTTAGACATGCTAATAGAAAAAAAATCTATTAAAAATACTAAATTCTGTTAAAGAACTATTTTCCTTAGGATTAGTGGTTTTCTGAGTCAGAGGGAAAATGAGTTACAGATTGGAACACAGAATATAACCATGCAGCAGCATCACCATTGATTCAGGCTTTGCTAAACGAGCAATTAAGTTATTTACCATTGCACAATTAAGCCCTCACTAAAACAGAAGAAAATCATGTTACATTTCCCTAGAATGTTTCTGGGTACAAGCTGTACCCAAGAGCCTTGCTGGTGCAGAAGGCAAAAGAGAGAAGCTGTAATTAAAATTTGCTTCATTGAAATACTATCAAAGAAGTCAGCCATGCTGCTGAATTTCAGGTGTGGATACAGACAAAAAAATGGGGCCTACAGAAATAATTTGGTTTAACAATACAGGACATCAACAAAAACAACAACTTTCTAACAGCAGATAATTTCGGCAGTGAATCAGTAATAAAAATATTAAAGCTTATGGGTCATATTCATTTAAATGAGAAATTATGGGCATGTAGAATCTCCATTTCACTTTATTTTTGAAAGAAAAAAATTGCTTGACATATTTCTGTACAAATAACTTTCTGCCCAAGAACTTAATCAGCTGTTCTCTAGAAAAATCCTATTCCAAGCTAATGGATATGGGCTAATGAGAACAATTCTGTAGCAGAGTATTTTGTTACATTTTTTCATGCTTTCATACATAATCACAGTGAGAAGGCTATATACTAGTGACCTGATAAACTACAGAATTGAAGTATATAATTTTTTGGCTAGATTTAGGACCAGGGTTTTCCCAAGAAAATTGTTCCAGCTGTGCAGTTCAATTGCCCCTTCCCTGGGCTGACATCCATCTCCCAGCACTGGGTAGGTTTCCCTCACCAATTCCAGTGGTGCTCATTCAATACCACCATTTCCAGCACCAGTTCTGACTGTCATTTATTAATGAAAGTATTCTTTTAAGTGAAATCCTCTAGGATCAGAAAAAAACAAAATTCTTTTATCTGCTTTGCAACACAAGAATCCTTAGCAACAGGGCAGGAGAGTGCAGGAATAGAAAATCAGGAGTGATGCAAGTGTGGGAACTGCACCTTGCTGTTTGATTTGAATACCTGTGGTGCAACAGGGTTCTGTGCAGACTCAGCATACAGATCAGCTAGGTAACATTCAGCTATAAACCAAAACTGCCTCTAGATCCCTTCCTCTGGATGTTAAAGTCGAGCACTTTTAACCACTTAGGACCATGCTCAAGTTCTCCTGGTGACCAGTTAGACATAGCAGAAAGAAAAGCCAGGGAATCTGGGGAAACTGTAATACTGACAAACAATTTGGGTTTTGTTTTGTAGGAGAATTCAGGCTTGAACATAAAAAAAAAAAAACAAAACACCAAAACACCAAAAATCACTTATATCAAGCAATACACCAAAACCCCTCCCCTGTTCAGAAAACTGATCTAAAAAGAGGTTGAAAATAGATTACCTGCTATACTAAAATTTAAGGGGAATTTCTTCATGAAATATTATACCTAAATCAGCTCACATTTGCAATTATGCTGAAATATAGTTAATTAAAGCACAAATTCATGCTATTACATATTTTTCCCATGCGTATGATGTTGACAGGAGCATATCTGCATCAGAAATTTAATTTCTGCCTTCTTTTTTCCAGTGGGCCTGAATTTAACTGAGTAATTTGCTCAGGAAGGAATTAAAATTCTAACACAGCATTAATTTTTCTACAACCAGAAACTGTTACAGCTGACATTTATATTTCATGCTCCTTGTTTTCTCATACTTCACACAAAACCTTATCCTTAGAATTCAAGGGCCCTAAACACTTGAATCACATTGAAGATGTTGTGAATCAGACTCTCAGCAGAGAGCCTGATTGCATTTGGAAAAGAGTAATTCCAACAGGTTTGAGCAGCTGTAGTCTACATCTCATCCTTTCCCTGAAATTTTGGTTAAATGTCATAGAGTGCATAGAGTAGGTTATCACTGGTGTTCTGTATTGACCACAGAATTAACCTCCATGAGGGTTCACAGCTCAGCAGGCTGAGGTTTTGCTGTCTCAAACACTTCATCATGACACACGAAAACTGGGGTCAGGACCCTTCACCAATAAATGTAAACGGTGCTCCCCTCCTGCTTCTGAACCTTCTGCCGAAGGAACTGCAGGTCATCTGGATCAGACACTTGCCTGGTTTCATCCTTTCTGCAGGGAAAAAAGTTACATCCAATGCTTTGCCTTGGCCACAGACTAATAAGAGAGCAAACAGTTCCCATGGATCATCTGACTCAGCCATTTTTATTTTGTTTAAATGTCCAGATTGCCTCCTTGTGATCACTTCAGACATAGTCACTGAGACAGCCTCAGAATAAATACTGTACTTCTTATTTAACAAATTCCTTTACTTGACTATTTCTTTTTTAGAGTTCAGTACTAGACACACTATCCATCTTTACCTGATTTTTTTCTTAACAAAATTTTTTCCCCTGGATAACAGTAACAATCAATGTTGGGGCATGAAAGCATTCCTGATTCTACCTCAGTATTTATTTCAATGGATATTAAATGTTTCTGATCATCACCTGCCTACTGAAGTAACCAGTGTCACAACTGGCTCTAGAATAACTGGTTGAATCTTATGGAAACTAAATTATTGCTTTAAAATAATGTCTCTCTTACTGTTTGCCTATCCGAAGCTAAAAATGTTCTTCTTTCTACTGAAATCTACATCATTTCTTGGATGATGTGTAAGAGCTGCAGCAGCCTTTCTTAGAATGTAGTTCATTCTTCCATTAACTCTTCTGTCTCCATAAGTGGTACTTAATTCTGCTGAGAGCTGATGAGAAGTTTGTCTTCTGTGAAATTACTTCCGACCAAATTTTTTTTTTTTTTTTTTTTGAAGGAGGAGAGAATAAAATCCTTAGTAACAGCCCCAGTGAAGCCTCCTTTCCCATGAAGGTTCTTTAGAGCCCAAAAGAATACACAGCTACAGAGATATCATATTCAAACTGCCTGTATTGTGGTGTGGATTTCTTGTGAGTTTCTGTAGCAATCATTTATAGATTCCTAATTTATTAATGTAGTTCTTCAAGGAGGAAATAATCCAAACTGACTATTCACTCTCTACCTGAAAACTGTGCACCACAAAATTCTGAAAGATTAGGCAGGAGCTCAACCTTACTTTTACTGTACCTGAGCAGAATCTCCAATTCTCCATCAGCAGCAGAGGACCAAGCAAAAGACACAAAACCTCCAAAGCTGTCTTACCAGAAAAATTGAAAGTAGTCTCATTTTCAAAAGGGGTCAAGTAAACCAAGGACCTGGCTTTCATCATAGTTGATAGCAATAAAGCAGCAAAATCATTGAAACACTTGGGGAAAAAAGCTAGTAATTTGCCAACCCCATTCTAGGGAGAAAAATCCTATCTTTATCAAAACAGAATTTGCAATATGTGCAAATATTCCCATTATCCCTATTCCCAATTCTGAGATGTCAAATTGCAGTACATTGTGTGGGAACTCACTGAGCTGAAGAGCACAAGGGAGGTCACTGGTGGGAAGATTTTGTTAGCCAACAAAAATTGCAGTTTTCAGATTCCAGCCTAACCTGTTTGGAGCCAGTGCTGCTTTACAGGTTCCATAGAGCAGAGCCCTTGTGTGAGCTGAGATTTCCTGCCACAACTGAAAACAGACCATGCATTACAACATCAGCATCTTGGTTGATAATTAATCTTTGCAATGAGCTCCTGTTTTGACCTTGTCAACAATATGGAGAAAATCTGATCAAAGAAAAGATATTCAGACCGGACATAGTTTTGGGGTTAATTTTTTCCCAACAAAAAATGCACGCCATTTTCAAGCATTATTGGAAATATCACCTTTAAACACAGCAGAAGACTCATCTTGACAGATGCAGCAGCACTGTAAATTATTGGCAAGATTCATATATAACAGGATGATGGGTAAAATTGAGAAATAATATTCTGGCATTGGAGCCTATATTAATCTTGGAGATAAATGATGAATGTCAAGAATTCTTGTGCTTTGTTGAAGACCTGGGAGAGAGAAATTGTGAAGGTGCCAAAACTGTTGATAAGGAAATAGGGAAAAGAGCCAGCCTAGAATAATCACTGCTCACCTGCCAGAAGACAAAACAGTATATTCCTTGGCCAAATACATCATCCTGCCTTTCCCAAAGGATCTGTGAGAAAAGCTTTAGGATAAAGCTGTTCCCCTCTGATGTGTTCTGTTGAAATGTATTTTAAAAAATAATTCTGTGATGTGATGTGATAAGCCTGAAAAAGAAAAGAAAATCATTCCCAAAGAAAAGAGAAGAGGGAGTGAAGGACAAGTGGCCACATTAATAGGATAGGAGGGATGCAAGGTGGTGTTTAACTGAAGAGTAACAGAGATGAGGAAGGTTACAGAATTTTGGGAAGGGGGGAACATGGGTGGCAATAAAGAAGGTTATGGGAGCATTACTCCAACTTCACTCTTCCCTGTGTTCCAGTGTTGAATAGAAAGAACGTATGCAAGTCTAAAAGAAGTTTTACATCTGTATTTACCTGACAGACATTAAACAAGCATTTAATGTTCTTTTGGAAAGCAAGAGAAATTCAGACATTTATTTTTTAAAAGACACATGTTTTCATGGCTATGAAATAGCAAAAAGGGCCCAGGTGAAGTACTTCCAAATGTTTCTTTATGTCTAGATTTTGGCTGCTGAACAACACCAAAAAAAAAAAAAAAAAGGGGGGGAACAAAAAATTTATAAATTGTTTAGATGACAATTATTATCTTCCATTGTAGTCAGTTCAGGGACAGTCCTGTGTTTGGACATGTGGATGTGGCTGCCACTGGACACCAGAAGACACGTTCACCTGTCTCATCCCATAAGCAAAGATGGCTGAGTCACCAGCAATGCCAGCTTTGCAAACAGATTTAATCAAATCCATGGCTTTAGCTGCTGTCCCTGAGAACTTTCTGACCCTCATTTGAGGCACAGGCTGAAAGTCAAGACTCATGGAAATCAAAGACAGAACCCTCCATTGACTTCAGCAGGATTGCACTCAGCCAAATCAATGAATGGCTGTTCACTCACAGGCAAAACACAGAGCAGTCTGTATGTCTGTCACTACAGCAGAGCCATGGAAGGAATAGTGCTGGCAAGATGGAGGCATAAATTTAGTGCAGCTTAGAAAACCTTCATTCAAAAGTGAGGAAAAACACAGAAATTATGTGGAATTAATCTGATGGTAAATTAAGTATATAAGTACCTAGGGAAAAAAAAGAAGATCAGAGACAAATTGTGTCTGTACGGTCACTGTACTGAAAATATGTCCTTACTTATGTGGGGAGCTGATTGTCCTGGAACCCAGGTGAGGAATGCACTGTCGCTGTAAAAATTAAAAGTATCACTACAGTGTATTCAAGGTGTTAAACAATACTTATAATCCAGTAAGGATCCAAAATACTAAGCATAAACCATTTCATTTGATTTGATTTTAAAGCAGAGGTTTTTTCCATTACTTACTTGAGCAACATCTTTTGCAGACGATGGCAGCTCAGCAACACTTGGCTCTTGCAAAAGAACAATCTCTGTAAGTTTAAGAACGTTGCACAAAAGTGGTTTTCTTTCTTTTCCTTTTTTTTTTTTTCCTTAAGAAAGAACTGTGAAATGAGGGAAGTGAGTAAAATTTTTAACATTAGCAGATTGTTTGCTTTTATGTAAACGGCCTCAGGGGATTAGATGAGATGCAGTATTCAAACAAGCAGATTCGGTTTCATAATAAATGAGCTTTTAAATTATTCTGACATATTCAATCACACAAACCAGTTTTCCCCAATTTAGAAAAACTTCTCAGAGTTTTTTCAATTTGTTTGCCTTACATCAGCAAATAACCTTACTTGTCTCCTCAGAAAACTTACTTGCTTTTGTCCTGAGTCTTGTGATCCCATTTTCATTTACATGAGCCAATCCTATCCGTAGGATTTAGAGATTTATAAACACTTCATGGTAATCTTGATAATGTATTTGTGATGTATTGAATCCAGCCCTAATGAAGGTTTGTTTTAAGGAAATGTAAACAAGAGGGACTTGTTCTCATCTAATGCAATTTGGCAGCAGAGTCTCCTACAGAGAGGAAATGAGCTGTCCCAAGGTTAGTGTCCTGGTCTGGAACTCAGAAATTCCTGATTTCCTCTGTTCTGCTGTAGATTTCCTGAATGACCTTAAATAAATTTCTCTCTACTTCTGATCCCCCTGTATAAAATGAAATAATAAAAATACCTGCTTCCTGGTTAACAGATGAAGGAAAATTAAACACAGCTGAGAAGCGCTCAATGTCTGTCAGCCCGGTTTGTGTGTTTGCTCCATAATGGAGATCCAATCTTGAGAGACACATCTGTTGTTCCATTCTAGACTTTGTATGATGAGTTATTGGATGTTTTTAACATTTCTAATCCCAGCTTGAAAGTCTTTGTGTCTGTTAGATCTGTTAGCCACGTACCAAAGGCTGTACATATGGTTACTGCTAGAGGAGTTCACAATTATAGTGGAAAGTGATGACTCAGACCAATGGTCAATATTCCAATCGTAGAACACCAGGCTGGAAGGGATTTTAACAATCATCTGGTCCAACCTTTCTTGGCAAAAACACAGTGTAGATAAGATGGCCTAGCACCCTGTCCTGTTAAATCATAAACTATCCAAATTTAATTAAGTCCTAGGTAATTATTACTATTGTTTACACTTTAAGCTGTTAAACTAGGAGTTTAGGTAACAGGTAATTTGACAAAGTAGGAAGATCAAAATTTATACTGTTTCCTGTTACATGCACTGAGAAAAAAATCTACTCACAGGAGAATAGTTATGATGGAACAGTTAAATTATTCTCTTGACATTTTGTGAAAAATAATATTGGACCAGTTAAAGACTCTAGAAATATATTGAAAAAAATATTGTATGTTTATTCCCACTGTATGATGCTTGACCTCCTAGTCAGGATTTCACTTTTGTCTAACAGTGCAAATAGGAAATAAAGCAGAGACTGATAGACTTACTGAGTTACAGTATCATAACTGTAGGAAAAAAAAAATTAATCCTGTAATTTACTTTGGGGATAGAAAGTTTGAGAAGTAGGACTGAGGAAATCATAGCTAAGGAAGAGGTGATAAATTGGTATTACTACATTGCCTTGCCAGTGTATATTAATTCTAATCTTATCACTTGTAGAGAAGGGAGCTCAGTCCAATCCTTGCTATCTTTTGTAAAAAGGACAATAAAGGTGTAGGTAGAACTAATGCTAGTGAAGATTACTGGCAACAGATGACCAGAGAGCAACAATCAAATGGAGGCCATTATGCTGCACTCATATCCCAAATCTTGTTGGCATTATCATTATAAGATCAGTTTAGTGACAGGAGGGAGAAAACCCCAGAGCTTCACCAAATAACTGACCTAGCTTTTTCCCAATCATTTAGTTTTCCTTGATTCTATTTACATAGTGATATCTCATCTACAAAGACTTAGAAAAAGTAATATATACACTACATGTAAAGGGAGGTAATGTCACATTTGGCAAGCCAGGCTTTCTTCTTTTTTTTCTAGTATACCTGGGTTTAGAGTAAAACTTGGAGAAAAATTATCAACTCAAGCTCCTAAGACAAACTTTTCTCTGTAATAAGAAGCTCAATATAAAGCTTAAGTGGGCTACTTTGTGGGCAGTTTTGGAGGAGAAAAAGTTATAGTTTCCTCTCATTGCACCTCCATTGTAAATGTCACAGCACCACTTTATAGCAAAACCATGGGAGTAGGAAGGCAGATGGACAGCGGATAACGCTGCATCAGGACCTCTTACCTTACATACCCAGTGTATACACAGCTGGAGTTAGAGATGTGAAACCCAGGCTTGCCAGAGTTTAGCTTTGCACCTGGATTAGCAAACCCATCAGCACAGGCAGTGCTGTGCCCATGGTCTGGGGACACATCAGACACAAGCAGTGCCTGCAAATATTTCTATTTGATCATCAAACCAGCACCACAAACACACCTGCTTAGAGAAATTTCATTTCATTACAGTATAAGATTCTTTTAGCTGACTAGTTTCTCTTTCTTCTTTCCTTTACAAAAGCTTTCCCAGAAAGTTCACCTAACTTATTCACTATTTTCCGCAGAACTCAGTTTTCTTTTCTTTCAGTGACATTCCAAGCCCTGCTTGCTGTTAAGAAAACCTAAATGTGATCCGACACCCTGAACTTGGAGACGGACATAAGTAGGTCTGATGGGAGCTCTTCCAAAGCATAATTGAGACTGCTATGTTTTTCAGTGTAGCCTTTTCAAAGATATGCAGCATCAAGAAAAAAAAAATTTTTAAAAAGTTGCTAGTTTACCAAAAGTGACCCCTGGATTGACCCTAATTACATATCTAGCCTACCCAAAACATCACCTTCTAACTTTACTCCACATTCTTTACCACATTCTTCATATGAGCTGCTCTTGGCAGCTGTGTTTCACCTAATCAAAGCTGTGTTTACTGGATAACTGCTTTAACATTGTTCCTATGACAACAATGCAAAATGACAGTAGTTGTACGTGTTTAATTTGGTGGTCAACCTATCAAATGACAGCTTGAAATAAAGTGCTTGAAGAGGAAGGGAAAGAAGAGAGGGAGAGTGCCTCCATAGCCAGCACCTAAGTGAGCTATTTGCATTTCCCCCATGCCACAGCAGACAAAAAAAAATATAGTTATTTAATTTGTGCTTTGACAAACAAGAATGGAATTTTTTTAATTCTTATTTTCCATCTGAGAGTCAAACGCTACTGACGTAGATGCAGCAGAAACCACAGCCTTTGCTTGGCTCTACAGGAGAGGCAGCCTGGGTCTTCAAACACATCTCAGACTCCTTTCTGCAGCAAGATACAGCCAAAGCTCTTGTTCTTCTCTCTAAACCCTGTTTGTGTTGGGTAGTTTCTAACAGCTTTATTTCCATTTCTATTCTGTACTACATTATTTTAAGACAAACATGAAAAATTATTTCCCTGTCTTTCACACTGTCTCCTTCTCCACATTGTATTTTGCCTTCACTAGAGACATAGCTGATCTGGAGGTCCCAGCTGAATATTTTGAAGCTCGTACTGTCTGGAAATTGTAATTCTGATGATGACTTAAAATATGAAGTCCTGGTCCAGAAAAAACACTGATTTTAACCAGTTTAAAACCTGTCATTATGTCCTGATCCAAACCACCTGCTCACATTATATAGTGACAAGTGAACACTATCCTGAAACAGAACATGTGCATCACCTATAGCTCTATGTCTATATCCAATCAAAGGAAACCATGAATCTCCAAATAATATCAACTTTAAAGAGATTTCAATATTAATTCCGTTTGAATTCAAGTTTGTTGTAAAGAAATAAATACATCTAAAACAGCAAACTACCCTGTCCTCTCTATCCCGGTTGTTTCTCTGAGCCTGCTTTGATTTTGATCACATTTCAAATTGATTTTCAGGTTCAAATAAAGGCATAATCCTACTGAGTTCCTCTGCAGCTGATGTTAAAACAGCAAACATGCAAATAATTGATATTTTTTTGTTGTTCAGTAGCCAACAGGAAAAAAAACCAAAACCAACAACAACCAAAGAGAACAAGTTAGTGGTTATTGCTTTGGGTCTGTCCCAAACTGAAATGTTTCCACATACTCAGCCAATTAAGACAGATCGTTTGAGATGAAACAAAACATTTCATTCAAAGAGAAATAAATCAGACATATTTAGTAATACCAGCCAGCCAGAGTCAGAAAGCATTAAGAAAAAAAAAACCTTCATGTGCCTGCCTCTGTGTACCAGAGGTGGTGATCCTGTGGCTCTCGGGTCACAGAAGACCCGCAGGCAGTCCAGGGATCATTCCCGTGCCAGGCCTGGCTACGTAAAGCAGCAGAGTTGGGTTTTGTGGGAACGTGCTCTCTGTGTCCTCTGAACCCTTCTCTAGAAGAAAGGAGCCAGCTGTGGCCAACACTCTTTCTCTGGATCAGTGACAAGTGACATGTTCAGCCGTAGGGAGCTGTTGTCATCTCATGCCTATGACCTTCTCAGAGTTTCCTCTTCTCAGCTTTTGAGTTACAGCATTTTGCTCCCTGATCGAGTGAAATAAGGAACACCACTCACAAGTTTCACCTTTTTCTGTTGGAAAATCATCCAAAATATGAGTTGCTTGAGCATTAATGCTGCCCTGCACACTCCTAGAAGAAATTTTGCTCATCCCATGAGTAGACCAGAGCAGTAGATTAGGACATCATGAGAGCAAACCCTGGTTAGCATATACCCCAGGACATACTCTTCATCTTGTATAGCCTGAAGTAGTATATTTTGACAAGTAAATTGTTCACCTAAAAATAGCAGGTCAAAGGTATTAAAGAAAAATTCATGTATGTCTTGAATTCCTTTGGGGTTTAGTGTAGACCAGTGCAATAGTCCAGATTTCCTCAGAAGTTACATAAATTTCTAAATATTTTCATGCTTTTGCTTTTTTGGAAAAAAATCTGTTCCTGTTGTATCTTCTCCTGAAATAATAAACAATCTTTAAGCTTTAGGATAACCACGAGAATGATCCTCTTCTGATGCAGATTTTTCTTGAGAAGAAAAGCCTTGAATTTTAATGTATAAATTAATTACCACATAGACAAAAAGTAACACACTTAATAAGACCAGTAATGGAACCACCATCCACATGAAGGGTACATGCGTAAGCCACCAAAAAAAGATAAAGGTTAGCACATGTGTTTTTTCAATGTGATAAAGAACACCATTCTTTTTTATTCACTTTTTTAAAAGTCCTTTGACAGCCAAGTTTTGTCGAACTTTTGAATTTAATAAATACAGAGGGAACTGCATTTTCAAAGTTCACTTAATGCTTGAAGTAAAATGCAGATGTTTAACTCACCGCAAGCATCAATATTTTGTTTATTTAACAAAGAGGTTGAGGAATTAATGTGCCTCTTCTAGAGCCACATTGCATGCTGCTTCCAGAGATTGCTCCTGCTCATGTCAAACCCTCCTGGCTTGTAAATTTGGGTCAACACTGACTGCACTACAGTAACTGCAAGGAGGACAGGGAAGTTGCAGGCCTGTGAACAAAACAGCAGAGATATGAAGGAAAGAACCTGAATTTCTGCAAGAGGTTAAACAGAATTAATTCACTTTTCCCCCCTCAGGAATAAAAATTCAGTAGCAATTCAGAGTTGTATAATTAGAATTATCTAATATCAGGGTAAGTCGAAAGTCACAAAGAAAAGATTGTTTTTGAAAGTAGGCAAATTTTCCATTACATTTCAGCTGTTGAAGTCTTTTTGACCCTTTTCTCCTGTAGCTTTTCTTTTAAAACCTTATGCAGGAAAAAGCAAGTCCTACTCACCCTGCTTCCTTTGGACAAACTGCTTCTGTTCAGAAGAAAAGAGCGTGTGAATCTCATATCATGAAATGGCTGACTTCATCCTGGAACCTTTGGAGCTACCAAAAATAAATACTAAGTCAAAGGAAAATGTTAGTGGGATTTTCATCATTTAAAATAAGTGATGGCCCCTGATCAGGACAGCCTTCAACTACCCAAAGTATTTCTGCAACGAGATGCCACACTGGTTGAATAGCAGGGCATTAGTCCTGCTGAAATGTATGAAAAACCCGAACAAGGTGATAATGCCACTTCAGAAGTGTGAGGATCAGTCACCAGGATTGTGTCCCTAATTCATATTCACCCTACAAAGCAGTAACCTCACACAGCTACACCAACAAGTGAATGCACTCCGGAACACTACGAGCTTTTGTGTTGGCTTTGCACATAATGGAAATGTTGCTTAAGAGTTGTTGAGCAATCTCCTGCAAGGAAATTTGTAATTATGAGAAACCTTTTCCTAAGGGATTTTCTGTTTTGAAAGATGTTATGCGCTATGATTTGTGAGGTGTTTGAACTTGAAAATCCTTGGGGTTGGGAGTAAAGGCTCTTTGTTTGAGAGCTTGGTTATTTGAGGGTTTGTTGTTTGGGAATTTTTCTGCAGTGTAAGCCCAATAAATAGTTAATTCCCCATTTCCCCCAAGCTTTCTTTGTAGCTTCTGTTTTGTTATCACCTCCCTGACTGCATTGATAATCCAAACCCAGCATAAGGTGCATATTAGTACATTGCACAACTCCAGGCCCTTTTGGCATGCCACCAGACAGCAGCTGATTCAGACAAAAATGGAGTCACTGGGAACCTTTTCCTTGACCTCACAGGGCTGCAGGAAGGCCTGAGGAGACCAACACATTAATCTAGTCATTTCCGTTGTGAATGTCACCGCGAAAGTCAAAGCACAGAGATATTAAGGTTACACACTAGAAATCATGACAGGTTCACTGGTAAAGGATAAGGAAATTTGCTTCTTTCTGGTTGTCTTTCCAGTTGCTTGTGTTTTGGGAAGCTAATTCTTTATTGGAGGGGGCCTGGTTGGGTCTTTTTGTCTCTGTAGGGTAAAGTCCCATCTGGGAATTGTCCAACATGAAAGCATTTAAACAAAAGATATTTCTTCTTGGTTTGGCGAGTTCTTCATCTCAATATGGTTCATTCTCTGCTTTGTTTTCTTACATTAATAAAAAAAAACTGAGGAGTATTTTTTACCTCTCAAATTGTTTCAATTACTTCCTTTCTATTCTATAGGAAATAGAATCCATAGCGTCTTTCCCTTCCGATAACACAGCAGAGTTCATAAAACTGTAAATAAACTGTCTCTTGTCTGCCTGGTAGAAAAAAATATTGGATTGCTGCCATCTTTTGGTTACGCTCTAAGATAACTGCTGTCAATTAAATGTTGTTTTTCTAAACCAAACACAAGAATAAAGTATTCTAAAGACATTTCTGACTTTGTGGTAATAAAGTGAATTCTCTAGATAAATACAAATCCAGAAACATTTTCTCTGTCGTCACTAAAGTTTCAGAAGCAACTTTAGTGTATTTGTACAAGGATCTGTGGGAAGACCTGCTTGAGGGAACAGAATTTCAGGATGCTTGAAAATAGTATATTTTAGATTTTTTAATTACAGATTAATGTTTAAATAACTTGTGATCTTTGGTTTTTGAATTTCAGTCTTTGCTTTGAGAAGTTATTTTATATTTCACCGCGGCCATGAATATACATAGCTGTATTTTCTGGAGTCTTTACCAATTTTCCATATAATGTTTGGGATTTAATATGCCCCCATAGACCCGAATTATCAGAAGTTTTGAATAATGACTTCTCTGATCCATCTAAATTAAATGGCAACACATGGGCATAGTTAAAGACTAGAGAGCGAGTAAGCACATGCTCCCCATTGGTTTTGCCTTTACGTCAGCTGATGAGCAATGACTAAAACTGCAGACTTCCATCACTGCTCCAGCTTTCTCAGACTGTAAATACATTCACAGCTCTTTCATTTAGGAGACCAGAATACAATGAATGCAAGGAATACAGCTGACAAACAATTTAGCAGCTGAATTTCAGGCAAGCTGAATAGCTCACAAATTATCATGCCAGCTGGAATGTTTCAGAAAGTGTTCAGGAAGACGTACACAAACTACTTCATTTCAGTGAGAAATCAAGATGAGAGCCTCCTACTTCTTGGCAGTTGCTTGATAAACAGCAGAACAGATAAAACAAATATTGCAATGAATCTGTGGTTTCTTGAGATTGTGTGTAATTCCTCTAGTCCACACTATCTGCAGCTGGAATTTCACAATATAGGGATAGAACATATTTGTCATGCTCAAGGTGTGGAATATTTACCACTTAGCCTTTAGCAATACATAGTCCATCATGCACCCAGTAGACATCTCTGGTTAACCCAGAAAGATGTGTATTTGGTACCTATATCCCAGCTAAGATAGTAATGACCCCAGATAAATGTAGGCACGTGTGGCCATCTGATACACCTTTTGCACCCAAAATCAGCAGGACAAGTAAATTACCACTATTCAGTGCAGAAAACCATTTATGTCATTATGGAGCAGTTCAAAAGAACTGATCAATGACAAAAGTATTTCCAAGCTACCTTTCTAGTGTGCCTAGAATATGATGGAGTTAGTTTTATCACAGTTATCAAGTGTTTATGTTAAGTTAGTGCCCAAAGGTACTAATCTAATCAGTTGTAGAGATGTTTCTGTTCAGTAGTGCATAAACACATGTTATCTATATCCTATATCCTGCCAGGCTTACAGTCCACGTGATCAGGACAATTTTATTTCATTCATGAAGCTATAAAATTTATATTAACTAAACCTTTATGTCACTGATGGGCAACCTGTTGCACACAGGTCAGATATGACAAACAGTGCTACAGTCAGTGGTACACAAGCACAAATAAAATGGCAATAACTGTGGAAAAGCTGCTGAATGCCAAAGAGAGCAAAGGTACAGAAAATGACCTGGAGGAATTAGGCTAAGAGGCAGGGGAATATTTTGCACAGACATAAAAAGTCTTTTCCATCTCGAATTAATTCTCTTACATCTACCTGGAAGCTTTCCCAAAACTGACATTTAATTTCAAGGCTCAGAAATTATGTTTCTTCCTAGATAATTCCTTTCTCTAGTAATAAATTTAATAGTAATAAAATTAAACACAGCAAAAGAGCTTTAAATAGCCAAAAAAATTAGTAGGAAGCAGGCTCTAGATACAAAGCACTGCTCTATCCCAACCTGTGTAGAGATATAGAACTCACTCAAAGAAAGGCGCTGCACAGAAAATGCCAACATCCCCTTAGGAAGACACAGACTGAAAATATTTGCAATATCTATTACAGTCCTATAATATGTTACCTGTAGTTTTTTCAGTGTATATAAACTCATGTATTTAAAATGCATCATCTACCTGACCCATTTAATGGCTCCACAAGGTATACCAGCCACATGCCCCAGCCAGCCCAAGGTGGCTGCTGATGACATGCAAACAGGAGAGAACTCCAGATCCAGATGTTCATGCTCAGCAGCAACACCAGCTGTTTAGAAAATAACATCTTTGCGTCTTTGAACTGGACAAAATAGGTGATCAAGGACACGAAATAAATATATTTTCAGTGAAGTTTTCAGTGTCACTTCCCAGGGTATAATTCTGATTTATATAGTTGTAAAAAGTTCTACCATTGGAAGAACAGCATTTTGACGTGGCAGCTTGTGATGCTACAGAGGAATAAACAGTCCGTGCTCACTGTCAAATGCAAAATGACATTGCATGGCATTGAAACAGCAGAAAGCAGACTTTCTACTAATTTCCAACTTAAAGAAGGAGGAGTTGAATTTATCGCAATATGGACTGAAGGCTTTGATGATTTTCCTCTTTAATTTCAAGGTTCCAAGAAAGACTTCTATGAATTTTCATATGATAGAAAAGGATGTCAAAGTGGATGTCAAAGTAATTTGAAGTATTACCGAACTTAAAGCATTACTCAGGCAGCACCGCAGAGATTACGTTTGCTTCAATATAAGAATGTGTGTGAATTTACCAGATTGTGTTGTGGGTTTCCTCGTAGTGCACACCCACAGCACTCATTGGCCACAGCTGGTGCAATGGCCTCTGCCTTCATGGAAATAAGTCTGAGGTGTGTTGAACTAGAAATTAGATGGTTCATAATACAATTTTCACTACTTTAGACTATTCAAGTATTGCCTACAACTTCCTAGGTCTATAATCAATCGCTGAGTCAATAAAACAGTGTGGCTTTGTGGCATGTCTGCAAACAGGGCAGGCTTAGCCACTGTTTCAAGTAATGACAGCTGACATCGATGGCATTACTGTGAGGGAAAGCTACCCAGACCCACAGATGCAGGAAATGCTGAACATGGCTTAGGATAAAATGGGGAAAGCAAGAGAGCCATTTGCAGCTCTCAAATCTTTAATGTAGCCTGATTTGAAGTAATGGCTGCATCCCTCTCCCTTTCCCACAGACCACAGACTGAGGTCAGGAAAAACATGGTTTAGGGAAAAATAATTGTGGTATTATTGTGTTAACTACCTGTTACCCCCGCTGGGAGGACTTGTCAGTTTTCCAGATCTCAGTGGTACAAAAGGACTGACTGGGGCTCCCAAGCATATCCCAGATCCGTACAAAACAAACAGACAAAAGCAAAGAGCAGTATACAAATATACAACATTCTCCTTCTCACTATCTCTCATATTCATCTCCTCTAGACCGAGTAAAGCTCTAGGCACACAGGCACTATTGTATGTGACAGTGCTTTTTGGCCTACTGCTACTCATGGCTTTGCTGCCAGTGACTGATCTAATATTATCTGTTTAGGTGGCATATAAGCACTAGTTCTGCTCCTTCCCAACCTACTTTTCTCCCTCTACATCTAGAATTCACAGGTTCCCTTGAAGATTTTGGCTCATTTGTCTACATTTATAACGGAGCAAATAGAAGTGTCCATCTGTTATATGTATTCTAGGTGAGATTTTCACTTGCAAAAGGGATTTGAACCTGTTTAGTTTGAGTTTCCTCTAGAAACTCTCTCTTAGCAAAAGGAAGTCCAAAGTAAGCACTAGTTTGACTCTTTGTAGATTGGGATACTGGAGTTTCAGTTGTACTCTTTCCACTGACATGATACATATAAGAAGCAGCTTCAGAATTTAATCCAACCAGCAACAGCTGCAGAGCAAAACTGCTCCTGATGGTCGGTGGCCCAAAATTAAAAGGAAAACGGAAATAACTCCATCTTTGTCCCTCGGAGCACTTGGGTTTTGTGGAAACCTTTTCCTGTATGAAATGTGTCCTGAGAGTAAACCACAAGCCATGTTACAAAATCACAGTAATACACAACGGTGTAGGAACAAAAAATTTTCCAGGAAAGAAAAGCATTGTGCTTTTCAGAGTTCTTTCTGACCACAAGTGAAACCCCACATTTTTCCTGGTGACAGCAGTGTTATGCATCTGTACTTAGAGAAAAGTGTAAGAAAGAAACAACTGTCAAATGTGGCTGACATTGAAGCAAACACCTCCAAATACAAGGGGTGGGAGGGAGAAAAGCAGAGGAGCATCAAAACATCTGTAACTGTTGGAAGTACCAAAAAAACCAAGTTCTGCATCACCCAGAAACATACCAGGTCTCAGCTAATAGGAAAGAGACAGAAAATGGAGCCTGGGAGGACCACAAGCAGCAGTCTGGACCTTTACTCTGTATGCCAGCTCCGTAGTGACTCATAGCACACATAGCTGCTTCCTAAAGATGTCCCAGTCATGGCCTAGAATTAGCAAGTTCTGAAGTTCTGAGCTTGCTAATTCTAAAATATTTTAAACTGAACTATTGAGCTATAAAGAGCAGAATTACAGCCTACCTCTTCCAAGCAGTTCTCTCTTTTTTTTCAAACCTCCGTCTTTTAAAAGATGAAGGCTTGCCAACCTCTGGAAACCAGTTATATCGGGAAAAAATAGGAATGATGCTCCATGAGTGCTAGTCAGCACAGCATGCAGCCCTTTCACAGAGTCAAAGTTGTTCCTTCCATCAGCTTGAGTGAACATAGGGTTTTTAACATATTAATAGAAGCAGACTATACTGAAAAACTCATATTGCAGAGAACACCACTATTTCTAAAGGATGCCATTAATATGGCATTAAGAGAGTACAAATAAAGAAAGAAAATTAATAAATACAAGTGCAAAACAAGCAACAAAGAAATATGGAAGAAAATCACTGTCAGAGGATGAAGCACTTTGTATTAAAGGATCATATTTGTTCCCACTTGCTTCTGAGCAAATTAAGGTATTCTGTGCTCCTTTGCAGTGATGCCTCCAGAACTGTGATGCATTTGCCAGAATCAGGCTCCTTGGAGCTCTTCAGTGTCTTGGATAGGAACACAGCACAGCAGAAGGCAGAGGGGGATCAGGGGCCTGACCAAGCATCCTGCACTCCAGCAGTCCAAGGCTCGGAGCAATCCCAGGCTAAGCTTCGTCTGACACCAAAGGCTGCAGCAGCCTCTGGAGCAGAACACAGGCACTCAGAAACACCTTGGTTTTGTCATTATTGCAGAGGATTATCACACATCTTCCAAAAGCACCTGAGGGGCTACTGCTCTCTCTCAGCACTGTGTAGCAGACCTTGCTGGTAATGCACCATGAAAGGGATCTGCTCTGAAAACAGAACATTGCACAACAACATTCCACTTCTGTGGTACTGATCGCGTGCCAATTATGTATCATTAATATTGTGTTTGGATAGCAAATCAGGCAGACTCAGCTAAAATAACACAGCTTGTTTTACTAAGTCTTTGTGTAAATAGAACTATTGTACTGTGCGTATTCCATACTTATTGCTTCTCCCTATGGGCCTGATTCTGCTTTTCCTCTACTCAGTAAAAACCAGTTCCATAAGTTTTTCATTTGTTTCACAATGTATATTTCACAACATACAATAGTCACAAATTTGACCTTTCTCCAGCCATTTTCTGCAAAAGGTCTCTCATTCTCTGCAAGATACAACCATTTGTTCATCACTTTCCTTGAAGGCTGAATAAAAAAGACAGAGATCATATGTCATTTACTTCTGGATATACTAAATCGTTCCCGAACTCCTAAAAGCAATGCCATGACACACCAGGGATCCAGAAGGACTAGTGGTGCTGTTGTCTGTCAAAGTGCAAATGGAGTCCAAAGTCAGAGCAAGATGAAGACACATGATATCCCAACCAATATGCAACTGAACAATTAGACATCAGTGGGAAAAAAATCTAAGTAAATTTAAATTACGAAGTCACTCACTAGTAACTATTATCAAACCAAGAACTTTCTCGTATATTGCCAAGAACTCAACAGGCATGGATATCTAATGTCTGAACTGACCATTTACCCCAAATCTGGACTGAGTAATAAGCATAGCTGGCTTTTTGGAGGGGCTACCTGCAGGTCAGTAGGCTGGGTCAGCCAACCAGCACAGAAAATATCTTTTCACCTGCCTGTGCAGATTTCAGTAAGTAGCGTCTACAGACAGTTTAGAAGGTGTGCATTATTCTTGCAGAATTCCAAAGGGAAACAAGGAACACAGTGTGAAGAAATCTAATATCAACTGACTGCAATCACATAGTTAGCACACTCAATAACCGTGAAGAACTGGTGACTACAAATATTTCAAAAATATTTGTTAAACAGGAGAAATAAACAAACATTGGAGAAACAGTTTGCCTTTGTCTTACAGCATACGGAGCATTGCTGGCATGTCCCCACCTTGTGATTTGGTAACTGCTGTGGCAAGAGGTGATTAACTTCCCACTGCATGGGCACTGCTTTCTACAAAGGGAGAGTTTGCTTTAAGGAGTTTAATGATGCAAATGCTGGAGACTGACCATAAAGCACACAGTAAAATCCTTCAGCACAAGAATAAACTCAAAATTGCAAACCAAGTGACCACTCTAGGGAGTGCATGGGACTTGGCAAGAGTAACATTTATAGCTGTGATATAAAATTAGACCCCAGGCAGACTCTGCTTTGTATCAAGAATCATTTGTTCTGTTTTTTCCACTGACAAAAATTGAAACATAAGCATTGAGTTAGGCTTGCTCAATCAGCTCCCAAATCTCATAATATACAAAAAACTGAAAGAATCACATTAAATCAAAACAATTTGAGAGCTATATTGGGGAATCTCAAATACAGCCTTGGATGCACTGTTCAAGCAGGAATATGGGGATTTATCCTGCCTAAATATGATTAATGAATAGTAATGGAATCTCCAAAAAAACAGCCAATACACAAAGTTGATCAGACTAAATGGAGATGCGTCCAGAAAAGAAAGAGATTAATAAAATAAATATCATAATCTTTAAAATACCAAATTCCAGATTTTTGTGAATCTGTTCAGATTTAGCATTGCACAGGTAAAAGGTGTCACTTTAACACCTATTTCCTTCTGCATGTTTCTCTCTCAAATATTTCCCCTAACCTGACCACCAAATCTCCAGTTCTTTTCTTTCAAATTCCTCCATATAATTAATTTTCAAATAATTTTCCAATTATTTTTAACTTCTCTTTACCACTAACCAGACTTTGATTTCTTTTTTCTCCTATACATTACAAAAAAGTTATGTCATGCCACCTGTAAGGCAGTAAAAAACTCATGCATCAAATGCAACTTAAAAAGGAATAAAAAACTTCACTACCTATTAGAATTAAACTTTTGGACAAAATAATCTTTCCTGAGAATATTTTGCATTGTGAGTCAAGTCTTTAGTTCTCAGTCAAAGACCTTAAATGTGTGACTCTCTTCAAGAGAGTTTATATCAAGCTAGAACCTTGCATCATATTCAGGTGCACTTTGCTACATTTTTTGTCTAGACAGCAACAGTGGCAGAGGGCGTGTAATGACTCTATTTCACTCATGCCATGTCAGGCATAGAGACTTTCTTCTGGACAGCTGTTCACGCTCCTAGAGCAATTACAACAATTCATAATGAGCAGAAATTTATGTATTTCAAACTGTTCTTAGTGCAATTTGGCAGTTAGGAAGTATTTCCAGCTCACTTCAGGGATCTCAATAGACAGATCTAATTCTGGGTTGCTGTTGGAGATTTCAGCATACCCCATGCTCAGATGATGTATTTCTAGCAGAGATGATGAAAACATTCCATTTGAAAATATTATATTTCTGCCTTCAGTAATCTGAACCATATTAAAGTAGAATATATGTTTTATACAGAATTTGATTAACATGGTTGTTTCAAGAAGAGTAAATACTCATACATCTTTCAAAATCTTTTCATAAACAATGATGAAAATTATTGTTCCTAACTGCAGGATGAAAAATGAGATAAAAACGATGAAGTAAAGTAACAGAAAGGTTAAATTTAAAAGCATCTAGAAAGAAGTGAAAAGAAAGTTTTAGCAGCCATTTATGGCTGCTGGATGGCAAGGCAAAGTTCTGCATTATTGCAAAACAATTTTCTCCTGTAAATACGTACCTGTATGCTATGTATATAATACGCATAATACGTATATATACGCATAATACCTATGCTATTAGGCTTGTTTCCTGACATGCCATCCTGAACAACACCCTGAGTAGATATAAAAAATAAAATCTTCTATCTAAAGTTTAGTCAAAAGCATGTTGAATTTGTCTTCTGTGTCACAAAATTTATTCCAGGAGCCTACAGAGCACTGGAGAATTCTGATCTTTGAATATGCTTTAATTTTGTTTGCAAAACATGATCCCCCTGCAGTGATGTGTTGTAACACACAAATGCAACTAGTGAAGCAGAAGGAGGCTCTTTTCATTAGGAAGCACAGAAAAAAATTTCAGCTGAAAAAGTATACTCAAATAGCATGTCAAAACCCATATTCAAAGGAAAAATAAGACCAAGGAACAGAAAATGTTAAAATCTAGCAAGAAAATTGAGCATCTCTGCCTTCAGGACATGTGTTAAATATATATGAAATTCAAATGCATTTTTAAATTATATTAACTGTATATATATTAACATATATATTAACATACATTAACTCTATGTGGGGAATTTTGAAGTTGTTGGGGGTTTTTTGAGTGGAACATTTGTAAACAAAATCCCAGACGCAGCAAAAAGATCCATCTGGATCCCATGCTGCCCAAAGCTGGATGCTCGTGGCTGTGCAGGTTTACACAGAACAGAAGACTGTGCCAGACAGCAACTGTATCCCTGAATTTGCCTTCTCAAATTAGACATTTGCTTCTAATCACAGTTGTCAAGCTGTAATAAAGACAGAAAAATAAGAGCTTTTAAACAATGCAGCACGGCCATGTCAGAATGTTCTTTTACCTGTAGAACCTTGCCTTCAGATCCTCCCAGGTAAGGAAAATGAACCAGGACATCTGGAGTTTTTAGCAGCCTCTCAGAATAACCAGTTGTGTAGTTTTTCTACCACACAAGTTCGTTCCTAAATTTGTGCCTCTGTTCCCCAAGGTGTAACACCCTTACATGACATTCGTGACAGATCTGATCGGTCTTTGCGTTACTCAGAGTTAGACTTCATCAACAGAGAAAAGGCTCCACCCATATGCAAGAACAGGACGCAGCAGTGAATGGCACTCTTTCACGGCCATGAGGAAGTACAGATAAAGGAAATTATAACTTCAAACTGAGCTACACATTTTCTTTGCATATCTCTTGCAATGAGAAGAACAAGCATAGCTTGGGACCTTGGCATTCTGTCACACTCTAGGAAGAAAGAAAAAGGCACAAAACTATGTCAAAGGAATTAAAATATTAGGTACAGGACTGAGAAAAATCATGTTAATATTTCCTCAGAAATATTGAGACGTAGTGGGTTCAGTGCTGGCCAAATGCCAGGGCACCCAGTAGAATATATTTGCTCATTTCCTGCTGTGGGATAGGATTAGGAGGAAGGCAAAGCAGGCTCAACACTTTAAAAGGGTATAAAGAAAGTTTTATTAACAGTAACTAAAAGAAAGAATAATAAAAATCAGAAGAAAACCTTTAGAGCACTTCCCCTCCCCTCTACAACCTTTCCTTTCCCACTCACAAAGTACAGAAACAATTCAGTCAGTTTATTACCTTTAGAATAGTCTTTCTGCAGTTCACTTAGTGAGAGGAGTCCCTCTAGTAAATTTACGGAGACCTCTCTACAACAGCAGTTCTCTTGTGGCTTTTAATTTCCACAAATAGCAGCTTCCCAGAAAATCTGCAATTGTGAAGTCCCTCCCATCTTTCACAGCTTTTCCCACAGCTGTGGTTATGGGTCAGTTTATGGGGTACTATTTTAAAGATGAGCTGTTCAAGTGCAAAGGTACTCTTTATCTATTTCTGAGATCATCTCTGGGAACAGAGACCTTCTTCTTTCCCTGGGGGCAAAGGGTCTTCATTACTCTTCTCTCTCTCTCTGTTCAAACTTCTCATGGGATCACAGCTACTTCAACATCTGCTTGCTTTAGCTTTGCTCATATCAGTCTTCATCTCCCCATACTTTCATGCGTTACAGAGAAAAAGAGTCTGATGTATCAATTACATCCTTCTCCATAGCTTTACAAGAGGATTTCAGCTTAAGATTAAGGCATCTCCTCATCCCTCCCGTCTGGGACTTCACTTTCTCTTCACTGACCTTGGCATCTTTATATTGGTTTTTTATGTGTTCTCGCTCTGTCCTTTTCTCTCACTCGAGGGAGGATTGAAGCATTAATAGAGTTAATATTTCACCCAGGGCCTGCAGATGGTTACGTGACCCCGGCCGGGCTCGGTAGCTTGCGGCCGGAGCTGCGGCTGGGCTGGGGGGAGGGCCAGGATCTCAGCAGCCAGGCCAGGGCTCAGCAGCAGCACACCATGGGGCCAATGGCTTCTCCTTTCCCCCACTTGTGGGTGAACCCCAACGGCAGCAGAATCTTGGCCGAGCCAGCCCAGTCCCGGCTGCTCCTGGGGCCCAGCAGACCCCGGCTCGGCCGGGCTGGCAGCGGGGACAGGGCTTGGTAGCAGCATCACTTCCGTGATGCAAAACCACCACATGAGGAATATTAGCACTTGTAGCAGAGGAGAAGTCAGACTACGGTTAATTTGCCTTGGTTTTTTGTTGTTCACTTCCATGGCTTGTAACAGCAGAAGGATTCAATCTAGTGGACACATCCTCAAATACGCAACTCCTCGCATTATCCTTACTACAGCCACCTGAGGAATAAGCAACAATTTCCTTGAACATGGAACAATTGCAAATTAACATATAGTAGCCAAGCACAGCAGTAACACAGTAATAACTGTTTCCCCATCCCAGTTAATGAATTCCTGAGGGCAAGCAAAATAGCTTACAGCTGATGGAGTTCTGAAGGCTGAATATGAATCATCCCCTGCCTCGTCAGCATCCTGACTCATCTTCATTGTGCACAAAACAATGTTATTTATTTCTTGCCCATCTCTGTAGCACGTGAGTGCCAGTTTACAACCAGTGTGCTGGCAGGCAGACCCGCACAGCACAGGCCCATGTCTGATTGCTGTTAGATGGCGTTGTTGTTACCACCAGCTTTTCTTGCTTTGCTTTGTCTTTTCCCTCTGCTGCTGTCACTCTGGCAGTCGCAGTAAGTAGCTGAATTTGTCACTGCTTTCCCATTGTTCAGGATTCTGGATAAAGTCAGTAACGATGCAGAAATGGGAGCCCAGCCTTACAGATAAGCAGCAGGCAGGAGAGAAAATGGGATGGGATTTGTTGGTAACACAGCTCCAAATGCTCTCATTGTTACCAGCTACCATTTTTGTATCATCAAAGCCAGTTTCTTTTGTTTCTAGGTGTATCATTCATATGTATTTTAATGGGAACTGAGCTTTTGAGCATTTCCAATGCATTTACCTTTCACCAGATAATTGCATTCTGCATTAAATCATTCACATAATTACTACTCATAAGTAGTTAGAGAGCTGCTTTCTCTCGATACAAATCCTTTTGCATTTCCTTTGGCAATGCTCCTCTCCTGTGTAAACAGAGATATCCATGAAGAGAACATTTTACTTACTAAAAAATGGGCAACACACCATATACCAAGGCTGGATTTCAGACCATTTCTACAATTTAGCATCTTTTGTTTCCTTTGGGTTTTTTTGAGTTAGGTTTCTTGGCCTTCATATTTCAAATCAGTTGAGATACATACTTCAAGGTAGAGATGTTTTGAATAAACATGCTAAGTATCTGGGGGAAAAAAAAAAACAGGCAGCAAAGGACAATAGGAATAATAAAATCATTTCGGTTGGGAAACACCTTTAAGATCATTGAGTCCAGCCAATAACCCAGAACTGCCACGTCCACCACTAAAATATGTCCCTAAGTGCCAAATCTATAAATCAAAAAAACCTGCTGGGGTGGTGACTAAACCACTTCCTTAGGCAGCCTGTTCCAATGCTTGACAACACTTCCAATTAGGAAATTTTTCCTAATATCTAATCTGAAACTCTCCTGTCGTCTTTCAGTAGCTTATATCCTGGGAGTATCAGAATTTTGGAGTGCTCTGCATAAATAGTTCTGATTTGCTTCCAGAACTGATGAATTCTGCTGAGCTTATTGGAAATCTTTAAGTATCACATTCAAAAATATCAACAGATACCATAGGTAGTCAGACATCTGCACATAAAAAAACTCCATACCCTCCAAACTGGAGGACACTCAAAAAATTTGGATGTAAAGTCATCCAGCCCTTAGAAGAGACACTGAAAACCCACAAATATGAGGTCACTGGAAATGGTGTAGATGCAAGTAATTATTTCCCACATAGAAAATACAAGAAATCTTACTGACTGTTCTCTGTGATTTTGAAGCCTGGAAATCAAGCAACTATTTAAAACTGTTCAATAAAACCAAAATTTCAACAACAAAAGGAGTCCTGAAAGATTCACTGTGTGAAATGTTTGCATTCTTTTCTTTTAATTTTCTTTTCTCCTTACTTACTTACTTCAAACAGCATGGCCATTCTGATCTTTTATTACAAAAACCTAAGAGTCAAAGGGTTATTCTAGTTATCTCAGTTAAAAGATTTTAAAGGGCACCCAGAAAAATCACAGTTGAAGGAGCCCTGAAATTCCTGTGGTGAAATGGCAGCAATCTGGAAAGGGACTGTAGTGGCAGATAGCTCCATTAAATCTCTGCAGTCCCCCATGAATACATCATTATTTAATTTCTCCCACAGAGGGAAGCACACTGCTCTAGATGTGGAATTTATTTGTTTTAAAAATGGCTTCTGTCTGCATTTAATTACTTTAGCACACAAAATGTCCTATCACCTGAATAGTGTCACCCTGTCTGCTGGTCCTAAAGGCAATATAGCAATAGCTGTTTGGAAATAAATATTTCTGTAGCAAGCTATTAGGCAAGGACATGAGAAATAGAGGATTCTCAGGAACACAGGTTATACAGTCTCTTCCATCCTTTTATCAATGTGTCTCACATGAAGGTAAAACAATACAAAGGGAGCACATCAAACGTACACGACTCCACAAGAACCTTCTGACTTACAGCCCTTCACACAGAGAGTTCTCACTTATTTCCAGGCACCAAAGCAAGGGACCCCACTGGGACCCTAATGCAAGAATTTATAGAGCCAATTTCTTTGCAGCCTTTTAGCTGTTTCAGTACATACTGAGCTATATCCCCAGTACCTACCTGATACTTTGGAACAAACCAAAACTGACCAGGAAGTTTTCTGACCAAAATTCACAGTCACAATACAATTTAAAGGTAATCTTGTAATAAAATTTTAACCTATTTCTTTCCAGCAGGAGGAAGACTCTATTCTCTCCCATTCAAGCCACAGGTAAAATTCAGAATTCAGAAAATTATATATTATTTACAAGAGTGCAATTTTTTTCTTCTCTTCAATTTTTTTTTTTTTTACTATTTTTACTATCATATTTTGGCAATAAGAACACCACAGTGCATAGAAAAAAAGTACTGCTATGGCAATTTAAATTTGCCTATTGAGTTACTATGGGTTAAGAGCTATATCATATCCTATTATATACACGGTAACAGACAAAAATTTAATCCAGTAGTCCTGTGTAGTCTTCAGACACTGAAAAAGGTAATAGATCTCTTGAATCAACAGCTCAAAATCTATTTTTCATTCAGTTTCTATTTCAGGTTAAGGAAACCTCCTACTGGGGACATCACAAAGTAAATTTTTTTCTTCATGGATAAAGAACTTCCTGTACATATTAAAATATGCCAAAGCTCTAGTAACTCATATATCCTATTCCTGAAGTTTGGAGAATTTTTTTCTTACTGTCATTTATGAATGTGTTTTCTTTCAATTGTTTAATTACATCTAGAGGAAACACATTTTGGCAATTTTAATTCCTTGGTTTCTGCAGTAATTTCTTACATGACATACCAGTGGAGAGGAAAAAACAAAAATTTTTTTAAAAAGCTAACATACCATTATCTGACAGAACTTAATGCAAAGTAAAGGGACAGAATTGCTGTGTGTATAAGTGAACTCAAAGGCACAGACAGGGAAGTTAATGTAATGAGACATTATTAAAAAATACAGATGGTCCTCGAGAGCTTAAAGACTGTTGACAGCTCTAACCAATCTGAGGTGAATCCTCAAATGAAGCTTTATTGAGCAGTTTCTTGGTGAAAAAATTCCAAGAGCCAGAGAAGGTGGCTTTATGCCAATTTGTGAGGATAAACCAATGATTTGTTTATTGGTTTATTGGCCAAAAAAGTAATTTCCCATCACATGAAACATGCTAAAGTATTCTAATAAAAGACAAAGAGATAAAACAATAGTATTATCTTGCAGAATAATATTTTAATGTTTGAGGTTGATCTAAAATTTTCATTTTCATCCATTTTTACTTGATAATAAATATATTCCTATTAGCTGACAAAAAACAAATTTAGAATTTCCCTTTTTTTAAATTGACAAGTGTCTACATTTCAAACTGTGAATGCCACTGAATTTTTAATTGCATGTAAAAAAATGCAAAAATACCTCATTATCTGCAGCTTTGAAGAGAGAGTGTGTTTCTGGGACTGCGTGTGTGCAGTAAGTGCACACAGAAATGCTCAGAGCTAAGCAGCTCTAGGGTAAGGTGCTCAATTACTCACTGAAAAAGGGTGATGTAAATTGGGCTGCACGAGCCACACGTACCGAGAGCTTGGCTCAAAGCACTTCTGCTCAGGACTGTTTGTACTGGCACGTAATTAGTTTGTTATATTGCTCCTCATCCAAACACGGGTCTGCTGCAGAGTTGTGCCCTCCACACTCGGTGTTTTCTTATCTGCTGGGCTCTTGTTCCTTATTACCGAGTCCTGAGCACGCTATTCCATCTGCCAGCACTAAATATTATTTGTGTTATGCAGACCATAAAAGCAGGTTCAGTCCCTTCTGCATTCACTGCCTGCATTCACCTCGTGATCTATGGTTCCACTCAGAAGTGAATTGCTACTGAATAGGTTCCTGGCTTGTGCTATAGCACCTATAAATATATATTTAGCTATATACACGCACTACCTGTCTATATATACATATATCATGTACCTTTCAAGGTATCTGGATGGATATTTCAGTATATAATTTGCAAATATACTTTATGATGAATTATGTAAGATAAATACTTCTTTTAAAAAGGAATTTAAAGGAAGAGTATTGGAATGTAAAAAATATAAACAACTATTTATATTTTAGCCATTATCATACAAATAAAAAAATTTAAGCATAAGGTGCTGGAAGTGTTTCATCCATAGAATTTTAGCATTTTATGTAAAATATCATCTTATTACAGGATGTCACTTTAAATTGTTTAGAAAAATTATTTTTTTATTTATTTTTTAATCATGGAGTATTTTAAAAACTATTATTATTATTATTATTTGCTTTCTTTTAGTATGAAAAGGACAACTTTGACATAGTAACACATTAAAAACTTGATCAATGGCATAGTAATGTAAAGGAAAGCATGCTCAGGATTTTGTACTTCTTTATATTTGATATTGTGGATTTGAAATTGCCAAATCAACTAAAAAAAACCTCAGCAAACAAAATGGAGTTATGTGTATAGAAAAAAAAACTAACACAAGGTCACATTTCCACTTGATTTATTCAGACCATGTTTAAAAGTCACTTGACTTTCAGTTAACATGTGTAGGCAGTGTATGGTCACTTAATTGCACAGGAACTAAGCAGATTAGCATTGGCAGTATTTGATTATGAAACCAAGTAATGAAATAGCATTAACCCTTATTAACTGCTCTTAAAGAAGAAGAGTGGAAAAATAGGTAGTTTAGCAACAAGGCAAATGGTGCCAGAGAGAAGGCAGACAAATATTCCAATAGTCCATCATCAGCCTTTACATTACCAGGACTGTGCAATCTAGGAAGAGTAGCCAGTATTGGAAAGAAACAATAAGTAAAGGTTTATAGGCCTATATAACACTGTTCTGCAGCATCTCTTTAGACATCTGCAAATAAAAGCCAAATAGTCGTGGAAAGTTGCCACAAGGATATTTTTGAAATTTGCCTGGAGCCGATTCCTTAGTAACTGAGGTAACTAAGGTAACAAAGAAAGCAATAAAAAAGGCAATTAATTCATTTACAAAGTGTATCGAAATTAAAATGATTAATTAAAAAACTGAGGTTTCTCTGTATGTTTCCTAATTTAGTCAGAAGAATTTATAATAAAAGGAAATCTGTATTACAATTCCCTGGCAGTCAGAGGTTGCAAGGAACACTGTGATACTGTTGCCCATCCTGTGCTTCATTTTGCATTATTTCAGTTTAAACACACAAGTCATTTCTAATGCACTAATAATGAAAAGATGTCTCTAAATTGTAATATGCTTCCCTTTAATAGAAAAATTCCATCCTCAAGTCTAGCAAATCACAGTAAGAAGGCCAGCTGCCCTGCAGCACCCTCCCCAGCCAGTCAGCACATTTGGCTCTTACTCCTACTCAGTAGTTATTAGTTTTAGGGGTTTTTTTCCCCTCTGATGAAAAAACTGCTTCAGCACCTAGCAGGCATCCCCCCCAAACAGAATTCTATTAGAAGAAAGGGACCAAGCTTTGGTTTTTGTGCTAATCCTCTTCCACGGCTGTGTCACAGTGTCCAGGCTGCTCTGGGATCAGTGTGCACCAGTTCTCCCACCAATGGAATCTGCTATGCTCTAACACCCAGCTCTTCCTCAGGGCTGCCTCCCCAAATTCTGCAACTACCTGGTCACAAGAGAGTACAGCAAACACTGCTGACTGCTGCAGTGGCCAGAGAATTAGACAGAGCCAAGCTGGATGTCCCTGAGACACCTGCAAAGAGAGCTGTGGGCAGAAAAGAGTAAATCTGCAGCTGAGGAGCCAGAGGAGGAGCTGTGGCAGCACTATTCTGTGCCTCCCAGCTCCCAGTACTCTTAGAACCAGTCTGGTTCATCTGACAGGATGCCTACAGCATTATACTGCACTGCTGACCACTGTAAGTCCACAAACTCCCTCAAATGCACAAATCTCCCCCATACATATCAACTTACAGCCAAATATTTTAATTTGGGCAGACCTTAGGAAGGAACTACATCCAAAGACTATGTGGGATGAACAATTACAGATTTCTTGGCTATTCACACTATTCTGCATCCAGGAATTCTCTGCAGGAATACACAATTTAAACCAGTGTTTCATTAATAAAATTGAACACAAGGGAAAAAAAAACAAAACCACAAGAAGGATAGAAATACTTTGCTAGCCTAAAAATGCATGTATCCCAGACTGACTGGTTAAAGCTTCTTTTTCTTAGCTTCTGGTGCATGATTAAATGAAAAGGCATCAGTCTTTTTGTGTTATAAGGAGGATTGTTATCAGGAGAAGCCACCTTGGATCCAGCTATCAAATCCTTGAAGATGTAGCCATAGACATCAGTGTGTGCTGGCAACTCTTAGATGATATAAGCTCTCCAAGAATAATGAGTACATAACCTTGGTACTAGACACATGACAAAACCTGGGTTACCACAACTCTGCTCTTATTTTGTAAGCTGTGCTAATTAGATGAAACTACTCTGTGTACACAAAGCCTTTTTACCTCACATCGTTGTTTTACTGGGTAGACAGTTCAGATTATCTATGTTTATACTGTCTGAAACAAGAACACTATCAGATATTCCTTCCTTTTTCTCTGTGACAGATCCCAGGTATCCTCCTGGTACTATTAACATTGCCTCTGCTAGCAGCCACAAAGAGGACAGTGGAAAATAACCAAGTTGTTTACTGTTGTATCTCAACAAGGACTTGTTGGCTCTGTTTTGCTTGTAAAAAAAGAATTGCCTGATCCAGGCATGGCTTGTCATTATTTTATTTTACACACAAGCTGAGTATGTCAGAAAATCAAAGAGGTTTGAAAACCCCAACCAGAGCTGCCATCTGATCAGAGCAGCTTAGTTGTCCTTCTGGACAACTTCCTTCACAACACTTGGCGTGAAGACCACAAAGGATAAGGATTTTACTTGCCACATTTGGGTCTTATTAGCAAGTCTTTTAAGTAGCAGATTCAGCTTCCACCTGCAAATGATAGTCTGGAAATGGAACAGGAGTAGTTTTACCACTTTACAGTGTCTCTGGGAGAAGGATGATAACAGAGACATTTGCTCTGCACAGATGCCACCTCCTGTAACAGAAGGACAATGATGGGATGGTAACCACTAGGCTGATACATGTCCCATGAAGTCCATTAACAGCTACACAGCATCTTTAGGAGGTGGTGTACTGTTTTCTGGAACAGGCCCCAACGTCCCCGTGTAGTTTCATAACAAATGGAGCTACATAAAAACTGTGGAGTGAATTCAACAACTGAAAACCCTGTCCTCAGAGTCACATGAAGTATTATGTACTTCAGCTTTCCAGCAATAGCATCCAGTATTTCTCATTCTGAGCGATAAGGTTTAGCGGTTTAGGGGTTACAGTGAAAGTGCTGGCTTGTTGGCTGGACTTTGTCTTAAAGGTCTCTTCCAATCTGATAATTCTATAATTTTATTATTCTCTCCTCACCTTTATGTGTCATTCTTTTAATTTCTGGACAATTTGCCTGTCTAGGTACAAATCAGATTACATCTCACTACCACAGCAGTTTCCCATCCCCTATCTGAAGCACAAATATTTCTTTTAGCCATTAAAATTTTAGAGAAACATCTTCCTTTGATGCCTGAAAAGTCATATAACACAGTGCCCACCTTTTCCAAACAAAGATGAAGTTTCACTGAAAAGACACCCCACAAAACTGCAATTTTCAGTGGAGTTGGGGATCTGAAATAACAAGATGAATACATCAGATTAAGCTACAAGTTACTACACAGCTTCAGCAAACTGCACAGTTTCAATCTCTACACAGCAAGCCCTATGTTCAGCATCAGCAGCAGTAGGATGCAGCATGCAGACTCAGAGTCAGTAACTCAAACAGACCTTGGGTGCTGCTCCTAAGGAGCTGGAATCACAGAGCAGCATTTTGTTACAATCTTGCACAAACTTTACACACAGGATATTTTCCAGCAAAGACATATTAAGAAAACCTCAAAAATTATGCTAGCTTTCATCAATTGAGAACTTAATTTATATAGCTAATTTACCTTGCATGATGTAATAATAATGGCCATAAATTAAGTCAGAAGCATGTTAAAGAAAGAAATATCAGACTGTATATGAAATATTGAGATAATATATTTATTACTATAGACTGGAAGTCTAGACAGCAGTAAAGATAGATTCAAATAATATATCTCTCAAAGAATAACAGTATGGCCATAAAACCTGTGCAACCAAGGAACAAAGGCCTTTGAATGAGTTACAGAATGTAGCTTCCAATAAATTTTATAGGAACAACAAAAAAACCCAAGATTTCAAATCACTATAGCCACTAAAAGTAACAAATAAAGAAAAAATAAAGAATTGCAACTATATTTTCCAGCAACATTGCCACTTAAATCAGTGGAAGCTTTATCTAGGGAAAAATTTGAAGTACTGGAACAAATTTAGTGGGTTTTTTGAAAAGCTCATTGAGAAAGCAAGAAGAAGTTAGTTGGCATTTTCAAGATACTAACAGAATCCTTACACAAAATTGTTTTAAAACTTCAAATTATTGGGTTTTTCCCTCATTGCAGAGTTTGCATAAGGACTTAGGAAAATGAAGGGCATAATGACTCATTAAGGGAAGATGAAAGAATAAAAACAGGCTGCAAGAACCTTTTATTCCCAGTCTAAGTAGTATTTTAAAACAAGGACTCACATCTGAATTAAAGTGGTATTAAGGTAAAGGACACTCCTGTGAGGCAGATGTTTATAATAAATGTGGCCCTGAAAAAGGGTTGTGAAGTAAATTGGGTATTTCTCTGAAGTACAAAAGAGTACAGTTATTAACACTGCTTTTGCATCGCTCACTCCAACTACAGTTGTGGTAGAATTCCCACTTCAATACAGACAATTGCCCTGCATGATGCCTCTCTTCTTCTTTATGGCTTCAACATCCAGAAAATCACTAAGGTCTGCAGTGTAGGGAATTGCTGCTACTCATAGCCTAACCCAAACATGAGCTTCAACTTTTCTCTTACACATGCCTCAATTATTTTGTGTAATCAGCCTCTGGAAGGCATCATAAAAAGGAGATGAGCAAGCCACACCAGTACATTAATAAGGTACATGAAGTGAAAGTTTCAAGAACAGACACTGCCAAAGAGAATATAAAGATTTCAAAGTCATCCCTAAGTCTTCAAGATATAGTTGACTTAAATGTCTGATGTGCAGCATTTGACTCTTGCAGGATCTCAGTGTGACGAAACCCTGATTCCTCATCTTCTTCAGTAGGCAATTTTTTTTATTTTAAATCTTTCCTACTTTTCCATTTAAAAACCCAAGGGAAGGAAAACAAACTGTAAAAGTGTTTACAAACTGGCCTATCTTCAAGCTATTAAAATTGTCACTTATATGCCTGAGGTTAAATATGTACTATATGTTTGTGGGATTAGGAATTCAGAGAACTGCTGTATAGCTATAAAATTGTTTTAGAACTTAGTGAAAAATGAGCTTTAACAACAAGGTGAAAAAGAACATTCTAGATAATGGCTTGCATTTTTGAAATAAGAGAATACATTTCCCATTTGCATTTTATGAGGCAATTATCTGATTTTTGAGCAAGGATTTGACATTCTAAATCTGAATCATAAAGCCTCACTGTTATGGCTGAGAATTTGCTTTCATTTCTTTTCCAATCACATGATTTTTAAGAAGAAAGGATTCTTACTTTAGCAAAAGGACTACAGTATAAAATTTCAAATGTTTAGCTATTAGACCATGTTAACAGCAAGTCACTTATTATCTTTTAATTTTTCCATGGAGCTGCAGTTTGATGACTGCAGAATTTTTCTCCTGGGACATCTCAGAAGTACCAGTGGAAAGAATTACTGGATTCTTCAAGGGCTTAATAAATAACCTGTGAATTCAGTTTTTAAATGGTGATCTATCCAAACCAAGTGCTCCAGTTGAGACAAATTACATCTTCTCAGCCTAGTGGTGAACATTCAAGATTAAATTTGAATTCCGTTATAATAACCCAATATTTAATCTGTAAAATTCATGCTCTATTAAACAGATACAGCTCACATGTGGAGCCATTTTAATCATGAATGGTTGCAAAACAATATACAGAGTACCTAAGGCCATAAAGGTATTTTTACCAATACAAAGAATTAAATATCTGATAGATTACCAATATAAAAAAAATAAATATCTGATACATCCATTACACAAGTTTAGATACAATTAAAATATATTTCTGTAGTCAATGATTAACAAAAACAAAACAAACAAACAAGAACACCAAATAAACAAACACCACAACCAAAAAATCAGCAAATTATCTGTCTAGGGAGATGGTTAAAGCAATTGAGGATATTGCTCCAAGCTAGTCTCCATTCCAGCATGTCCTGCTCTGCAATAGCAGGGTGGATGAGCATTTCCTACCTACTTCACCGGAAAGACACCACTGCTTAAACAACCTGAAAATGAACTTAAAGGCTGGTGAAGGCAAATTTAAGCAAAGCCAACTAAATTTGCACAGTACCAGATGAGAAGCTTTCTCACAATCCCCTTGCCAAGATCCAGTTAATAAGTGCAGTGAGCTCCATCTGGCCATTTTACACCAAGGCAGATTCATCTAAGCAATTGCTTTTTGTAGTTCCCCTTTACAAACTTACAGCAAAATACTGTAACTACAGCAGCTATAATTCATACTTGCTGTTTTCCCAATGCAAGT
Organism: Promerops cafer; assembly: GCA_013398275.1. Taxonomy (NCBI): domain Eukaryota; kingdom Metazoa; phylum Chordata; class Aves; order Passeriformes; family Nectariniidae; genus Promerops; species Promerops cafer. The sequence goes on along the minus strand of VZSE01005712.1, from coordinate 1,654,673 downwards.
CTGCAGATAAACAATTCAGATTAGTTTTTTCCAGTCCTTGTCCAGTATAGTTTAGTGCATTCAAAAACTACATTATTATAGAATCAGATAGTACACACAAACTTAGCCCAAAATAAGAAAATGAATGAATAATAATTGAATACATTAGTAGAAGTTTTTAAGAGGACAATTACAAACTTTTCAGACAGTGATGATGTTGAGAATAGCAAAACCAACCACTGCTTGAAAATAGCAACCCATCAACTCTTCCTCAGAACTGAAAATTATAATTACACTTGTAGGAAACAGAATTGTTTGAGCATCATTCTCCTTCTATCTGCTTACAGTACCAGTTACAGATTTATTGGAGATGAAGGGATAGGAAGAGTAAAGGACAAACTAAGGAGAAAGTGGCTGAAATTCAGTATATTTTTAATACCAATAACATAGCTGCAGGCTGAACAGCGCATAGTAGACAACAAGCAGTGAACACGTAACAAATAATTATAGCAGTAAAAGTAGAATGCAGTATAAAAATAGGCAACAAGTGGTTCTCCACATAATGGTGGTGTTGTTGAAAAGAAGATAAATGCTTCAGAAGAGCATTTCTCCTCAATGGAGTTGAGTTCAAACTTCCAGAATACACAGATCACAGCTGCAGACCTGATCCAGCCAGAAGAACAAAATCAATCATTGCAGTAATAACTACCATAATCTCCTTTACAGAGTTCATGAAGTTCCAAAAACTGGGGTCTGATAATATTTTAAAGAACGCTATTTTTAAAACTTCTGCTTCACTTGTATTAACCATAGGCTTGCTTTTTCCTTACTCAGCCTATAGCTGAGATCGTTTCCAGTCTCTCAATTACCTCATAAACAAAAGCCAATTATTTATTCTCTCACTAGGCATTGTACCTCTGACATCCTGCTGCCCATCCCAGTGCTGTGAGGCTCCCACCATTTCACACCCAGACCTGTGATACCCAGGCTGTCTTTCTGTGGCTCCAGAGGTGCAGGAAGGCAGGCGATGGATGGCTTGCTGTGTGCAGAGAATGTCCCCAAACACAGGGACAGAGGCAACAAAACAGTGCACACACGAACCCAGGAAATAGATGAAAGGACCAAACCAGGTCTAACCATAGTTAATATGTGCTTTCATGGACTTTTCTGAGCCTGAGTTCAAGAAGCATTTGGACAATGCTCTCAGGCACATGGTGTGATTCCTGGGGTGTCCTGTGTAGGGCCAGGAGCTGGACTTTAGTATCCTCATGGGTCCATTCCAACTCAGCATATTCTGGGATTCTGTGATTTCTTAATCAAAGCATCAAGTAATATTAATTTTAAAACAGAGTCAAAAGTAAGCCTATACTTCACTGAATTAAGTTTGTAATACATAAAACAAAACTTTGCAACACTGTTCCCCAAGTTATCTGTCAAAGGTCCTTCCACAATCACGGAAAGAATTAGACCCATCAGAGGGGATCCAAAACAACCAGCAAACTATGAGACTGGCTTCTTCTGTAGCCAGGATGAGTTCTGGGAAAGAGCCTTCAAAAAACCTCCTCACACGCAGGTTGCATAATAAAATCCATTCAAAGGAAAGGAATTCCTAGCAACTGATGGTATTAAGACTCAGACATTTGGAAAACAGTAAAAGGAGATGCAAATGGATCCCTCTCCTTTTAGAACACCCCTATGTCTCCTCCAACACTCTTGCTGAGGACAAGGCACAACCAGGAGGGTTGTGTCAGGACTCTGTGCAGGCTGTGGCCATGAAGGAACAAGTTGTGTTGAGAAAGCAGAGACCGTCACACACTGAGGAGCAGGAGGTGCAGCAGGTGAAGGCAGAGGTGACTGCTGGTCTGAGGAGAACAGCACATGAGGTGCATTTTTACACAGGCTCAGTTTTCTGTCAGACATCAGCTTTGGTAAATTCTCCCAGAAGCTGCCCCAACCCAAATTCCAGGACATATCAGTAATGTCCTGCATTTGATGCAGCCAAGGTCCCCTGGAGCCCTGCCCTGAAGTTACTCCACATGTTATCTATCTAGTTTCGTAACCTGGAGGAGAAACAGCACTACTTTATCCGTGGCTAATCAAACAAACTTGTTCCAGAAATGGTGGTCACCAGAAATAGACCTAGTGAGGAACAGCCAACGCTTCCTGTCTGATCAACAAACCTGTGAAAGGAGGAAATTAAAAGATGTAGGTATAACCATCTGCAGAGTTCTGAAGAAGGCACTTATATTCCACCTCAGTCCCATTTTAGGAAGATAAGCCACTGTGGACACTCAGCTGTACTCCCTAAAAATCATAAAATACACATTATATTCCCCAAAAAGCTTAGCAGGAGTGTTCAGTCAGGCTTCTCCCAGACCAAAGCCAGCCATCCTCATTTGGCAGACTGAAAATGCTGAACACATTCATGAAGTCTTCCCTTCAAGTCAGCACACTGCAGCCCCAGATAGCACATGAGCCTTGTACAGATGTGTGAAAATATAAAGCATTTGACACAACAGCATCCTACTTCTGCATCCTAAACAGTGCTTTATAAAAACACTCGTTTTATACGTGTTTTTTCAGCAGAGCTTAGATACAAACTGTACTGCACCAGGGCAATATGCACACTAATTTGGGACTGGTTTCCAGCAGGCCATGAAATTACCAGAAGTACTATCATTCGTCTCAAAGAAAGTAAGTCTTGATCACAAAACATTACTTTAAACTGAAAGCCTCTAGGCAAAAATTTTACTGAACCTTAAAGTTTTCATGGGTGAACATGGACAGTTCTGGTAACATGAGTCAGTCACAGCTTCTTAAAGCTAAACCCAGGCTCTCTCAGCACCACAGCAGCACTCTGCCTCTCTCAGTAGTTCTTGGACTAGACCAGGTTCCAGCAGCTCTGAGCTTTTCAGATTGCAACATGGTGGCTAAGAAAATGCCAAAAATCTCCATACACCCTTCGCTTAAGTGAAATCATGTCCTGAACACGAAGGTCTAGCTGATGTGCTACCCACTCAAAATGTCAAGAACAAAAATACTAATAGCTAGAAATCATTTAAAACAGTACATTTTTTAGACTAGATGCCAATTAATTTCTCTAACTGGAGGAGAGGGGCTCTCTGAAAGGAGATGATCCATCTGCATCTCCTTACCCTGTTTTCTAAAAGCCAGGGTTTGCCCCACATATTTAATCAACATTTTGGCTAGGCTGCTCTTCCCCAGAGAAGTTTAATTTTCTCTACCACTCAGATGCATTTATCACCTAAGATAGCATCTGAGTTTTACAGCAGAATGTTGCAGCATCACTGAGGTCACAGCTGATGGAAACCCCTGCTTGTTCATTGAAGATCTCTGTGCTGGCCTCAGCGTGTAAGTCCAGAAATGTATTTTAATTCTAAGTTTAAAGAATTTTAAAAATGAAGAGGTTATTCTGATAAAGCTGCCTCTCAAGAATAACTTGTTTACCTTCATTCAGCAATCTATTTTCTTTTCAAAGCAGACCTCAAGATTAAAGGAAGAGTAAAGTAAGTAAAGAAGAGTAAAGTCTGGATGGTTTAGTTTTACTAAGCTTTTTTCCTAAGACCTAAGGAAAAAATAGAAAACATTCTCAACACAGTAAGTTTAGTAATTTACCTTGCTCAGAGATACTGACAGAGACCAGCCACTTCTGCTGTAACTTCTGTATTATGTGAGTGCCATGAAAATGGAATTTAACAAACTGTTCTGGGAGTGCAGTGAGAGAAAGCCACTACAAATATTCTTCAATTGTTCTGATTCTTAAACTTTGAATTTTACAGTGTTGTCTACTTGCTGCTGTCATTATTAGGCCATCTGAACTGATTTTATACCCCTTTGTTAGAAGTTTATTACAACTCATCTTATCCATCTGTCATTGCAAATTGTCCTTTTGAGAAATCTGCAGCATGACTGTTCTATCGTTTTCAATACACAGTTACATTTTGGTCTGAGCATTTAACATGAACTTACTTTTCATATTTTATTGGGACACTCACAAAGCTTTTATCATACTCACCTAAACACAGCTTGATATCTAAAAAACTGGATCAATCCTTGGGCTAACACATCTTTTAACTGTACACAATAGGAATGATTTGGAAGAATGGGACAAATGTCCTTAGAGAAGCACAGTATAATCAGACATAAGATAGGATTAAGCTGTCAACATAACAAATAAACCAAGTTTTTTTCTCCCTTTGAGACAGTCTAACAAGGACTTATTAACAAGGACAGCATCAGAGCAGCCTACACTGAACTGCAGAGCACTGTCACTCTACCTTGGGTTAAACAAGGCTGGAAATTCACTTGGCTCTTTTTGCAGCACCAGTCACGACTCCAAAGGCAAAGGGATGAAGAAGATTAGAAAGTCTCTTGCCTACACAGGAAGTGGAAAAGGAATAATCCAGCCATGAAGCTGCAGCACTGACTTTACCATAGCCCCAAGTTCTGATGATCCTTCCTGCAGATCCTCTCCTGCTGGGTAACCCACAGCCCCAGGGAGGGCTCTGACCATGAATACCAGCACTCCACTCTCTTGCCCATCTCTGTCCTACAAGGAACTCATTTCCCATGACTCAGACTGCGTCCCCAGAGGATAAGAGGAAAGATTTTCCCTTGTGAATACACTCCCTACAAGTTGTCGTCTTGCTAAAAAGTTTAAAGCTGAAAATATGCCCCCTTCTTCATTCCCAGACACCCCACATACACAATTCAATGGAAAAACAAAGCAAGAACCTACTACATTTCACATTTCTGACCTGTTTTTTCTGAAAAAAATTTAGAAGGCACATACTGTAGCTTTCAGGATTGAAGGATACTGTCAGTAATAACCATGCACAGTATTACAGCCAAGTATTAGCCTATTTGAGGCTTTATCAGGAAACTACATGATAATTAATTGGCCACAATGTGGAGTTTTGAAAGACGCTGGGTCGTGTTATAAGAAGGAAAGCTGGGTGAGTTACTGCTCCAGAGAGCTCTTAAGTCAGTAGGAGACTTTAGATCCTTATTCCTATAACATAAAACTGATTTCCCACAAGCTGTACATGAAGACTGTTCTGTGAAATTGGCAGACAGTATTTATGTGTTACACTGATATTTTCCAGATGTAGATTTTGATATTCCCAAGTAAAAAAAAACAAACCTAGTTAATTTAGGGGATCCTCAAAGTAAATCTCAGTGCCGTTTATTTTCTCTCATCATATTCCTTTTGGCAAGGCTGACTTGAGCTCATAAACAATAGGGCTGTAACCCAGAGAATGCAGCATGCCCTCAACCACAATTGAAAGCAAGAGGAGTGGAGCACGCTGAGCACCTGGCAAGGAAGTCCTTCATTAGCAACACTTGGAAAGTCTTACATGAGATCACTCACTCCTGGCTCTTAACAAAGAATATGAGGTGGTCCAGAGCAGAAAATGTACCCAAATCAAACACATGTGTTGAATATACCATTACCCTGCTGTTTTTAATAAAAAGGCAAAGAATTTGTTCTTAGAACTGTTTTAGAATTGTCCCGTATTTTGGGTATCATTCACTACTTGTGTTTGCTTGTATGAATTAGAACCATGATAAAAAATGTAACTAGGACTTGTCCTAAAAAACCCACAGTTAGTTTGGTGTGACTGTCCTTTTAAAGTTAAAGGCACTATTTATGCTCCTATGCTAATAACAGCAAGAAATAAAGAATCATGTGCACAGTCACTCTTTGCATAAATGAAATTCTTTCTTTTTTAAAAAAGAGAAAGATAATTTTAAAGGAAGAAGCAGTTTGAGGCGAACCATAAACAGACAATGTCTAGAATTTCTTCCTCATAATCAGTTTGTAATTGAAAGCCTTACAAACAGCACAGGCTGCCTGTATTCTGAAGAAACCGCCCCTTCTCTTTAGTGCATGGCACAGAATTCAGTGGCAAAAGATACCTTTGACAGTCTCAGATTCTTTCTTCTATCACTTGATCTTTGGTTGTATTTTATTTGCATTGAGTAACCATTTTCCATCCATTTGCTGTGGCCTTTTATCTTTCCTTTTACTCAGAGCTCAAATTCTCAGCCAGGAATGCAGCACACCCCTCAGAAGTTATACACCAGTTTAAGTGTCCAGTGTTCAGTTCTAGCTGGGAAATTCCCACCATTCACTGAACTTATTAATGCACATATGTTGTACAAAAAAAAGTTACTGTTTCTTCCAGGCTAACAAAACTTACATGATCCTAAAATTCTGGAACAGAAAGAAAGAATGCTGTGATTGCCTACGGCTTTGAAAAAAAAGCTAATCTGAAGTATTTGTAGTTAATAACACCTCTCACTGGCATGGGTTTTTTTAAGAAAAAAAATCATGTAGTTTTTTTAAATTACATTTTCTAAGAGGAAATAGAGGACAAAACATAGTCACTCTGGTTGTGATTTTGTCTCCCTCAAACCTTCTATACAACCATTCTACTGTGCCACATTTCTGTTTTCTACTGTAACCACTATTATCACATGGATAATGAAATAATATTACTTGAAGTAATGGGGTAATTTTTTCAAGATGCTGCTTATTTGGACCAACAGACTGTAGTAAGGCCAGTTCCTCTATATGTTATGTGATGACTGGTTTTGTGCAATAATTAAATGATTCACTGTGTCTCTCTTCCTGAAGCAGTTAAATAAATTAAAAAATAGAAAATAAATTTAAAACCCTGCTCATTGTCATGAATGTTCATTTGCCAAAATAAATCTTGGTATGCTGTATATTTCATATTACCATATAATTTAAGACTATGAATCTGGCAAAGGGCATTGGCCATCTTGTGTAAATGTGACCAAATCCTCCTGCTGAGAAATGTTCTCTTACACTATCACACTCTGCAACAGCAGATCCAACCTGACACCTAAGCTCTTACCAGCTCTTCTCATTAATGTTGACCAGCGTCCATTTTCTTGGTAATACTGTGAAAAAGCAGTATAAATGCATACAAGGCCATTTAAAAATAAAACTGCATGTAAGTCAGTTCAGCAAACAATAATTTCAAAATATAAAATGTAGCAATCTTAACAAGCAGCCCACTCCTGAAAAACTCTTGGTCTATTAAAGCTTCAGGACATCACTAAAAAATGTCATCTTAAAGATCCCAGCAGAGGCTCCACACTCCCATTCAAAATGGGTTTTTTTGTTTGGTTCTGTTTGTGTTTGGTTCAGGGTTTTTTTGAAAGAAAATTACCAATAAACAAATGTAGCATATTCCAATTCCAAACAGGAATACTGTTGTCACAGTATTGTTGAATCCAGTCTGGGAAGTTTCTTTTCATAAAAATACTTTAAACTTTATTTACCATTGCCTTACTCACTAACTCAGTTGGCATCTATTGCATCAACTGCTGCAAAAGCAAGAAAAAAGCAGAACTCTCATCATCATCATGGTCATCTTGGAAATTTCTATACTGCTTCATCAATTTACTATGAAGAGCTAGTCACAGACCTACCCAAGAGTCAGCTAAATAGTAAACATCCTAGAAACAGCTGACAAAACAGATTTAATTCTGAAGACTATGTAAGGATGATGAAAAAAGAGAGAATGGTATATATGAAATCTTGTGTCATGAAAGAAAACAGTTACCAGATCTATAAACTGATCTTACTGTAGGAGCAAGGACACACTGCATTCACTTGGTCTCTTCCACAGAAAGAGTACACAGGAAACAGAGTGAATAACTGGCTTATAAGAATTCTTCACATTACACTGAAGTAAAAAAAAAGTGGAAGAGATGAGAACAGTAGAGAAGTTTTGTGTGTTAGTTATGCTGCTGGACAGCTATGACTCATCCAGAACCCTCCAGGCTATTTACTGAGCAATTCATTAACCGCTGCTAATTTTCTTCTTGAAAATCACTTATTTTCTTACATAAAACAGGGAGGCAATTGTTCTTCGCCCTGGAAAGTATACCACACACACATACACACACATACACACACCACTTGGCTCTGTTTTCCCTTTGCTTATGTGGCCCACAGGCTCTGACACTACTGTCACAGTAGAGCTCTATCAGCCCCACACAGGGACCTCCCCAGGCTGTTCCCACCCTTGCACTCATCACAGGGGGCCTTTTCTGGCCCGAGAAGGGAGAATTACCACAAATGAGATCACAGTAACACAGCTACAGAGCCAGGCCAGCACTCCTGTGCTGAAAGGACATCGTGGGCTAGGATGGATGTTTCACATTTCAGAACTGTGGGCACTCAACTCAACTGGCCAGATGTTTCATGATTGCTTTTGGATAAGCTCCCCAGTCAAACCTAGACAGCCAAAAAGAAGAAACCTTTTCTTTCTTTTGTTATTTCTTCTTTTTTTTTTTTTTAGTAAGTAAAATGTCCTTTAACTGCATATCCCTTTTCCTAACTGGCTTTCTAATTATGAAGGTAACTGACTGTAGTGCATATAAACTGTGGGTGAAAGTATCCCATCTATTTTAACCAACTTGGTCCTCATATTCCTGCTCTGGAAATCTTAGTCAACGTCTTGTTGTTAATTATCTGACTTCCACCATTCCTGTGCCCAGACAGAGGTTTCAGCCATTTTGTCCTGCATGCTTTTCTTTTATTTATTTTGATTCAGCTATTCTCCCATCCTGCAATAAACTGTTCTGAAACACTGGCAGGGCAGATGTGAAAGGTGTGGAGAGAGCAGTGTTACTGCAGTGCAGTGCTCACCTTGGCAAGCCCTTGGCAGCCCCAGTGTCCCTGTAGCTGCAGGTTTTGTGCCTCCCTGAACCTTAACCCTTTGAGCCAGTTGATTGCCCATCACAGGATGTGTTTATCCAGCTGAGTGCTGGACATTTCGTCCAGAAAGATCCCGTGAGAGACAGTATTGAAAGCTTTACTTAAAAATGGACACATAGTAATTTATCCAGCTGAGAATTCACACTATTAGTTTGTTAATTTGCATTCAATCTTCAGAACATGTGTTTCCAACACCAATAGCAGAAGGCAGCTGAGAGCATTGGAAGGAAATCAGCAGTGTAGATAAGAAAGAGGACAACACAGACACAAGCATTTTATGCTGGATTTTACTGTAATTTAGCTTTTCTTTACTTCAGTTAGCTTTACTGGAAGGAACCCTGGACTTCATTCTGGTTAAACATCTGTTGTATCACAATTCTCTCCTTGTTAGGTGACAACAGGTGGTCAGCTACACACAGAGGTTGCAAACCCTGAAAAGTTAAGAAATGCCAGATTCAAGGTTGCCTAATACAGCTTCTGTATTGTGATACATGCTGTAACTATGCAATTGCATTTTTTCCCCCAACCTCATGCACATCACAGCACAGATAGGTCTTCTGTCAGAATTTCTTCAATATTATTTTTATATGTATTTTTTCCAATATCTGACCTCATGACTTTACTCAATTACAATGCCTTCAACTATTTCATGAAATAACCTTTCCTGGACTCTAAAAAGAGATGTCATTTTACAAAGACAGACAAATTAAGAAAGAGGAAATGTTGAACAACAAAAGACAGACCTGCAAAGGATTTTCACTCATTTAAATAAATAGGAATTTGAGCAAGTATAGTAGGCAACTCAGAATTATAAAAAGAAAATATTTATTAAAGAACAACAATGGAAACTTCAGAGCACTTGGAGACTTCAAAAAATAAAGTTAAAAACTACGCTGTTACTTAAAGTATTTTATTCTAGCACGTTTCTGGAAGAGAAAACACGTTATCTTGTCTTTTAAAGAGACATGTAAGAGCTGCCTTCCCAGTGCAATTCAGTGCCCAGAAGTAACATCAATAATTCTGTCTCTGGCCTGCTTCTGAGCTCTGCTTCCTCTGCATTTTGTGAGATAAGAGACAAGTCTGAAGCATCAGGCAGGTTTAACTAGTGTTTTTCATGCAGCCCAAATGGCCCTGTGATAGAATAGAAACCATGCTGCCTTTGACTTGGGATTTTGAATTGTCTTTTTTTTTACCAACGCTCAATGTATCCATATCTTGAACAATGTTTTGTATCTTCAACATGTAAATCACAGTAGCCTTTCAAGAGAAAGCCCAATTAGGCAGGAAGAGAGTCAATAATAGCATTTGTTGATCCAATGCTTCCAGCTGAGAACAGCCCAGCTGCTCAAACACCATAGAAAGTTGAGCCACACTAAGTGAGGATGAAGCAGCAAGGCATTTGTCTCCTGAAAATGCATATTAGACCCTGTCTCCATCCATCATTTTGAGATCGATCTTGCTTTCCACTTAAAAAAAGCTTAGCAGAAGCAATTAAATACTGTTACATTGAGCATTTACGGAGAAAAAAATAACCCTTCAGAAAGTTATGCCACCTGCTGAGCTCTGATCCTTTTACTGGTCATGGAGGGTGAAGCAATGAAAGAAGTTTGTGTTCTCTAGAAGGTAAACAAATAATTTGCCTTTCACAGTAGATGATCCAAAGGTAAATATATCTGCAGCTTTGCTTTCAGTTCTAAAGCCTTTATTCTTATCAATAAATCAATGGAAAAGAATAAAGCAAGAAAATGTAACTGGGACAATAACTTGGATGCACAGAATACAGCAATTTGTGGGTATGCTCTTCTTTTGTAGGAATAAATCAGAGGTAGTTTTGCGATTGCAGTACTGCATGCATGGGAAAAAATGAGAAGAAATCTTCTTGTCAGCTCATCCACCGTGTGCCTTTCTTTGCTCTTCAGGTAAGTAAAGGATATTTGCACACCTGACTAAATAGGAAGGTCTGATTTATTGACTTCATTGCTATCTGAATATATAGCACAATTAGAGGAGGAGACTAAGAAAGTTATTAAAAGAAGAGCTATGATAAGACCAAGGAAGTTTCAGCGATATAAACAGGGCCATTTTCTTTAGACTAACAAATTTAGTGCTGCATTTAAAGGATGTGACATTATGGTTCAGTATCATTGCCAAATTGGAACGATGATGCCGGTGAATCACTCATTTCAAAACATAATTCTTACTTACCTTGAAATGGAAAGAATGGAAAATCTAAACAAATAAAGGCATGTGGTTTCCTGGTGTTTTCTCCATAACATGTAATGCATTGGTAATCACAGGCATGACAAATCACAGGAACACAGAATTAAACCCTGAGCCAAATTTCAAACAGGTGTGGAGGGTGCAGACTGCCAGCTGTAACCACTTGGGAGAATAAACATTCCTAAGAAAAAGCCTCCAAAATCAAAACCTGATGCAATATTAACAATTTTACCGATTTATTTTGCATGTTGTGGAGTTCTACATGGATTGCAAGTACATAGGCAGAAGATGAGGTAGTCACTGTGAGCAGATTAGAGCATCTGCTCACCTTGTACCAGGTATAGAAGGAAAAAAACCCAAAAAACTACAACAACAACAACAGCAGAGTTCATAAGAAATGAGATAGCAGGAAATAAATAGCTTTATTGGAGGAGAAATAAAGAGCACTCCCTCTAGGTGTGAAATGCCTGGCAGCAATGTCTCCTGCATGCTGACACGTCTAGTTTAGAAAGTTTAGGAAAATGAAAATGAATGAGGATCATTAGTATTAAATATTAGCTCCTAAAGCAACATGGAATAATGCTGATCTTTCAGAATTGCATTAAACTATGCTTAGAGTATCAAATCAAATGTATTTCAAGTAATTAAATTATAATATGCTTTAGACATTAATTAGCCCATTCTAAATGACGTTTCTCTAATTAAACTGTCCTTAGCATTTATTTAGCATCTCTTTTCCAAATTTGCCACAGTGTCCTCTGTTTTGAGGAAGTTTCCCTAGTGTCACCTCCATTTGAGCTCTGCAATAGCACAGCTTTATTTTTTTATCCACCTAGTCTCTATATTCCAGTAGAGAAACCAAGCAGAGAGGAGCACCAATGCATTAAGGAAGGGTGAAATACTGTGTACATCTGCATTCTGCCAGATAACCCACAGCTGCCACCTGTTCTTTCCCAATGACTTTGCAGTCAGGAAGAGCTCACAGACCAGCAATTAACTTTATTCACAAATCAGCTGTATGAAGCCTCATTTATATTGCCTCAAGTCAAAAGCACAACAGTCCCACTGCTGTAGATTTTTAAAATTCGAAAATAAAACTAGTAATTGCCTTTTTCATTATTGCCTCATGCTGGCTCAAGATAAATGAGCAACAGTAAACACAATAGCAGCTCTTAGTCTGATTAACTAACTCAAGGCAACAAAACCAAATGGCCACCATTCCTTCTAGGACAAAAACCAGAGTCTCAAAAGAGGACTTGAGAGCTCTCTGTTACACTGCTAGAGAAATAATCCTTTCATATGATGTAAGTGCACAGACCAACCACTGAACAATTTCTTTTGCACAATAGAAGGATAGACTGGATCATTACAATCTTCCAGTGTGACCCCTGGAATAAATTGTGCTATAAGACTTATCTATTCATCTTGTTTGAATTGGAGCATTTCCTTCCAAAAAGCATCCAGTTCGGATTCTAGAATGTCCAATAAGGGGGAATTTATTACAATCTTTATTAAATCATTCCACTGGCAAATCACTCACAGTGTTTAAGATGTGCCTGCTTGGAATCTAAACTGCCTAGTCTTAAATTTAATTGTATGGTTCCCATTTTACCTCTTTCAGCCAGACAGGAGAGCTGCTGTTATCAAATCTATGCTGCACATATGGGCAAGCTGCTCCTTTGTCTTCTTTTTAATAAACGTTGCTGAAGCCTGCTGCAGAAAAAGGTTTCCAAATCTCAGAGTTCCTCTCTTACACCTCCCTGACTAAAAAACTTCCAGATCTGGATGTGCTATCGTGGTAACCATTGTACCGCGGGTAATTGCAGCTTGAACGATTTCCCACTCCTTCGTTCAGACAGGGAAAGAATCACCTTGGCAGCGTTGCGCTGGGAGCTCCCGCACCCCCGGAGTCCTTTTCTGAGTCGTTGCTTCCCAAAACAGCCTTTCCCCTTAGGAAAACACTTCGCTGTTTATTTTCCAGCAGCATGGTTTCAGCTCCAGCAGTACGAAACACCGAATGTTGGTGAGGCCAGGGGCGAAACATTTGGTGGCTGCGAGGCAGAGGCTGCTCAGCCCCGCGCTCATCGCGCCGGGCTGGGGAGAAGCTTCCCGGGCAGGGACACAGCCACGCCACCCGGTACTCCCACGGCTGCAGGAAACAGCTCCCAGACCCTCCCCCTGGCTCTGGTGTAACCCCGGCAGGAGGGAAAGTTCAGAGGGCTCTCATGTGCAATTCAAACAGTATTTAACACCATTCTGGTATCTTTTACAATGCTTCCTAAGCAGAGCTCATTGTCCTCACATTGCTGTTCTGATACAAGATTTGGGATCTGCTGCAAAGCATTTACCAAAGATAGAGCCAATAGAAATAGGTAACTCCAGCAGGAGCTCAGCAAGCTTTTCCTCACAATTACAGTCTTAAAAATCTAGTAGTTAATGAAAATGCATTTCTGCAAGTATGGGAAAAATGATGGGGAGTGAGAAGAAGAATTTGGAAAGAAAATGCAGCATCTGCAGTAGAGACTGGTTGGCATTTTTGTTAATTACTTACTAAATCTCAATTTATTTCTGTTTCAAATGCACTCTGATTAATGAATTTGCACATAGTCCTGATATATTTATGAAATAGCCAAATACCTAGTCCTTCCATTCAATTAATGGCCAGTGTATTTGTCATTATAGGTAAAGCTGCACTGCATGTCAATGTATTTATATGTAGTTTGGTGTATTAACATTTCTTTAAAGAAAGAAGAGAAAAAAAGATTGAAAATAGTAAAGCAAGATTTATTCTCTATAAACATTTAGGAAGGATATATAAAATGGGCTTAAGAAGTAATTGGAAATTTCTGCAGAATAAAAGTGTCTGGAACATGAAGAGACTCTCAGTCTCCACTACCGTTTAAATTAGCTTTTATATATTCATTGCTTTGTAGATATCCACAACAGGATTTTAAGACCTGACAAACACTGAGACCTAAGCCACTCTTCATGAGTAATGGAAATCATTCTGTGGAGGAGAAATACACCTCCAATAACAATTTTTAATGGTCTTTAAATTCTCTAAGTATTGCTTCTGAGAGAAAATATTTAAAATATTTTAAAATATTTAAAATCCTTAGTCTTTCAAATAACATCCAGCTTTTACATATATAGTCTTGGGGTAAAAAATAACAGGGATCTGCATATCTGTGAGTATTCCTTCTGAAGACAGAGCAGGGGGTGATATCTATAGTAAACAGAACAGCTTGGCCTTGAAATGATCACAGAAAAATGTACGTCAGGACATACATCCTCCCACAAAAGAGCCTCCAGCTTGCCAGGAGCCATGCAGCTGCTCAGCAGCCCTGCACCAGCTCTCCCAGCACACATCCCTCCGTGGCAGAGCACCATTCTGTCCCTCCTGTTTTCCTCAGTGTCAGGAGGGATGGAGGGGAACATTCATGACAAGCAACAGTCAGTTTTCCCTCGTACAACAGCACAGGCAGCACAGGAAAAGATATAAACCCCATTGTGCCTGAGAAAGGTATTGACTAATGACTGCAAACAGAGGGGATCTGAACTTAGGATAAACTGTTAACTGTTGTTAATTCTGTTTAAGCAGAATTAAGAGCTTCCTCTAAGAATCACTTTGCTGTTTTCCTTCCTTTCCCTGTCCTTTTATTTACCCTTGGATTGTTTGGGGTATGCATCTTATCTTGTTTTACTTCCACGTGGCCAAGAACGAAGGCGTAGTATAACCAGCACAGATGTAAAAACATTCCATTCACATGTTCTGTTAAAAGGAGCTGTAATTATACTTCTGGGATACAGGAACACGGGTACATAAATGTAAGGCACCAAAACAACAGAAGCCCTCTTACCTTTAAACCATGAGACTTAAATCAGCTTACATGGGAAGATCAAACTGGGGAAGATTTTTCTCATAATGGAAAGAGCTCCTTGAAAGCTCCTGTTTAGGTCAAGAAATGGCACTTCTCTTGTTTGAGGTATTTTTTCAGCTTAAGAATATTCACCCACTGGAGCACTTTACCTGGCAACATAATAGACTCTGCAGCTCCTGAAGCCCTTTATATTCCTATCCACACATTTCAGAGGTATGCTAAGATCTCAGACAGAAATTACAAGACTGATGTGGAAATTACCAGACCAGTACCAAGGTGTTATGCAAGAGGTTGAAATTGCCCAGCTTTCAGAAGTAGCTGACAGTCACTACACTGCTCTTACTGCACCTTTATTACAATGAAGTGATTTGCTGTTCTCTGGCTGAAGGAGTGCCCAACTCCCTGTATAACAGAGTATCTTCAGCTATCAAACCGAATCAAATGGGTCAAGAAAAGGTTCCATTTGGACAAGTCAGATTTGTCAGCTTAAAGAAACACTCCAAAATTTATTAGACCAGATTTCTCAAAAGAATAAATCTAGCTTACCCATAAATATCTCAACTATTATCATTTCAGACAGGGTGCACTCCACCACTTAAGCATGTTTCAGATACCCTTCCAAATAGGTATTGCCTCTTAAGAATACAGAGATTTTCACTGACTGTACACAGTAGTTACATGCATGCATTTCAAATATTCTGCTGCCTTAACATTTATAATCCATTTATAATCTATTTTGCTTTCATATTTCTAGAAATATGTTAATTTGGCAGTAAAAATTCATGTTTTATCTGCATATAGTAAAAGTTGCTTTGCCTCTGATTCCTCCTGTTTGCCTCTGTGAGATTGTTAATAGACTATTCACTCCCTCACTGCCTCAGCTCCCTGTGTAGAACAATGAGTGTATAACAAGATTTCCCATAGAACTAGACCTTATAACATAACCTCATGCTTTCAGGCCGCATGACAGCCAAAACCACATCGTTTGGAACTCTCATTATGAATAAAAATGAAAAACATACCCCAAAAGATCTGTGCAGATTGTGCAGATTAACCTAGTAGAGAAGACTTGAGGCATTTTTTTTTCTTCAGAAAAACAGATGTCATTGGCTTCTCAGTTTCATGAGCCATGCTGAAAATAGATTCAGGCAAAGAGGTAAAAAATTTTATTCTTGTGAGGATGAACTCCCAAAGAATAACTACATCCACAGAGAAACTACAAGCAGAATTGATCTCAAGGAAAAGCAAGAAAGTGCAAATGAGGACACTGTGGAAAACACTGATGTTTCTTGCACTGAGCCTAGGGCTCAGAGGAAACATTCACACAGGGGCATACCTTATTTTAGCCATTTTTGTACTTTTTCACACAGGCTTGTTGAAGAAAGAAGAAAGGCCTACTTCTTTTTTTTTTCTTTTACTTTTTTATTTCCTTTTAATAATACTATTTTTATTCCTTTGCTCTGCCTGCAAGCAAGACAGACATTCCACTGCAAATAAGAGGACATAAAAAATAAAAAAGAGAGGTGAGATCTCAGATCAAGGTTAAAATAAATGAGGAGAGTGGAGTCAGGGAGAGACCAGCCAAGTGATAACTGCAGATCAGCTCTAATGAGCTGAGATTTTTTCCTGCAGGGTATGAGTTACTCTGCGAGTCAAAGGAACATTTTTAAGTGACAAATAAAATGCCACAGAGGAATTAATTGTTGCATTGTTAACTACTGATTAGTCATACATATCACAATATGTGTCTGAGTGATGTCATCTTTTAAACTCCCATCCCACATGAACATAATGGGGAGATAATTGCAAGAAGCTGGTTGGAATTAATCCAAGGGAAGGAGCAGGAAGCAGAAACTGCTGAAAAGCTTGTTTTAATCTTAACAAGAGAAGTGTCCTTCCTTATTTTCCCGGAGAAATCCTTCCCTGCTTCTCCATGGACCCTGACAAAGCAGAGCTCATGTCTTTGTCCCACGTGCTTGTAAGAAAATATAAAACCTTTTTTCTTGTAAATCCTACTAAGAGTTGATCATACACACGACTTTGTCTATACCTAGCTAGTCCTTGTCTAGATGAGATGCTTTTCAGGACAGATGCTTGAGAGTAGATGTATGTACTTCCTCAGACAGTGAAAACCTGATATGAAAATCCAGGTTTATTAACTGCAGTCAATAAAGAATCCTTTTTCCAGACAAAGGAAATACATTCTTGTTCATGAACTGAAGCATGTAAATAGAAATACTTATTTTCTCCTTACTTAACCCTCTCAGTGATCATGACCCCCTTATAAATGATTCACAGTGATGGGCTGTAGAAAATAAACTTCTTAAAGTCATGAAATCTGAACTGTCTGTCCACTTAAATGTGTCACAGAAATGTTTTCTATCTGCACGGTGACAGTATCAGGTACAAATAATTTCAGTTTGTTTTTTAAGGCTTGCAGTTGCCCTGGATTCTAAAGAACTTTCTGTGATGATTTTGAGGGTAATGTTTTGAAAACTGTTTATGATACATGAGGGCCCCTTGCAACAATTCAACACTCAAAAATCTCTCTTACCCGCCTCTGTTTCTGTGTAAATTAGCAAACACCAATTTGGTAAATGGGAAAGCCCAGCAATCTTGGGTATGAGATCATGGGAGATAGGGTGGCATTGGGAAGAAAGATGGCAATCCTGCAAGTTTCACAGTCCAGCTGGTTCAAGGTTATTTATTATTTTATTCAGGTGTTCTCACTAATAGAAGATTAAAATCCTTCTGCAGTGAAACAATTCAATGAAGGGAGTTTAGTGCTACAAGTAAAATGACTGAATTGTGCACGTAACACTACTAATCCTAGTGAGCTTATTACCTGTGAGGCTTTATCACTGGCTCTGGATAAGGGAATGAAGATTTAGAAAATTTCTTTAACTCCTATTTGCTCTAGAACTGAAGTAAATAATATAGCAGGATGGTAATTTTGTTGTTGTTTTTTAATCAGTCAATTTCTATGCTACGAAGTCAAGGTGACTTTTGCCATTGCATGTGTTAAGGTGGAAATATTAATAGACACCAGGCAGTCTATTACACCCACATAAGGAACAACATTTGTAAAAAGAGTGTGATAAGACCATTCTTTCAGGCCCATAGGCAGGAACATGAGGCCCCAAATACAAGATACAGCTGGAAAGAATAGAAGAATGAGCTGGAGTGCAAAGTCTGACAAAAGCTGAGCTGGGTGGAAAAGTGACTCCCTTATTGTTCAGTGTTGTTTGGCAAAGCTACCAGGCACAGAGGAGAAGAATGAAAGCTGCAAGCAAACAAAGCTGACAAAGGCATCATTCTGACATGGAGTAAAAATGAAGAAAATAAAGCATGTTGGAGAAAGCACTTTGGAAACAATGAGGGAAGCAAATGCCTCCAGCTCCCAAACCATCAGAATAAACCAGCATTTTACACACTTCACTCATGCCATCAAAATTTCTTTTACACATAATTCTGCAAAGCTGTAAATATGCATTTAGGACCTTTTGCAAGCATTAACCATGTTCTTACTAAACCAGGCACTGACTACAGACTTGTTCATCAAGTTATAAAGCCCGACTTTTATGCATTGAAAATTGTCGTCATTAAGAAGTGTTGCAAAGGGCTGATTATCAAACATTCCACTTGCAAGTAATAAAGCAGCATGCTGGCAATTCCACTCTCATATTTCCAAATGCCATATTAAAAAAAAGGCATAATAATGATTTGCCACGAATCTTGAAAAATAATCTTTTCCCTATAAATACTATTGAGACAGGCTATTTTCTTGCATATGTATTAATGCATTTAATTGAAAACCCAAGGCAGCTGTTACACTGCTATGCATTTTATTATAATCATAAAAATAATGGATGTTCAACACAGAGCTGAATACAGATTAATGCCAAAGCTATTTACTAATCCTTTTTCCCCAGTCATTCAAGAGACTAACCACAAATTTGAAAGGCCAGAAATACAGGAGGAAAGCATATTGTAGCGAGTTTAGCAGGGTACAAATTGCAGGCATTTTTTATTTACTAGGGACTAGAAATCTAGACAATGGAGAAAGTAGTGTCCCAAGCAACAGCCTGCAGCATAACCCACAGACACCATTTTGTCTGCACCCTTCCTTCATTCAAGCATAGCTAGAAGATAAACAGAACTTAGCTCTGCCCCCTCCTACGTCCTGGCAACTCAGTGCCTACACCTAATTCCAGATGAAGACTAGAACTTCTCTCACCTGCTCCTGGGATAGGATGAAGCCTTGGCAGACTCCTTCCCCACACTCTAAAGTTGTAGTGATGGCTTTAAACACAGTTCAAAGATAGAAAAATTAGTGGGGCACACCAAATCCACACAAAAACCAGGATCCATCTTTTAGCACCAAAGGAAACGTCCAGTAGCTGTTGATGGAAATGATTCTTCTTGACTTCCAGCAGCAGCAGCAAGCTCAGCATTCCAGAGACATCTCCTGCCCTGACACAGCTTCCATACATTTAGCACACAAAAGAAAAGCCATGTTCACCTTTGAGCAGCAACATCCAAAACCACCTACCCTGATGAGAGACCTCAGGAGGGCTTTGGCATTGCATTTCAGTCCAAAGGGCAAGTTCCTTCATTCCAGTTTTTAAAAATTCTCTACAATCCTACCTGCCTTTTCCAAATCAGTCTACATTTAAATTCAAACTGTGAGAGTTCAAAACACCTGGCAATTAAACACAGATAAAACAATTCTTGGGACCAAAAGGAATCTACTGGGGGATCACACCTTGTTTGCTGGTGCCCCAGCAACCATTTCATACAGCCTCCCTTCATAAAGGTTAAGGTTCTGCCCTAAAATCAGCCTGGTTTTTGTCCCCATACTCTTCCCTTCTACTGTTCCATTTGTGTTAGAAGTCCTCCTTAGTGCTTCCAGACTGAAGGCAGTTTGTGGCCACACCTGTATTCTTGGCAGTGCAGTTGGTTAGCTTGAAGAACTCCTCTCTCCAAGATTCTTGCCACCCTAACAAACTTTTCTTAGCTGTACCAAAGAACGCAGGATCTTCAGTTTGATGTTTAAAGATTCTCGTGATCATTTTATTAGGCCTTTTTTCCAAATCTGTCCAATGTTTAAACAACAGGGGAAGCCTGCACTAAGCACAGGGTTGAAAATAAAAATTTCACCATTGCTCTGGGTTGCAACATTATCTCCCAGTTTCTCCTGGTTTTCCTTCCTGTGATGCACACCAGTCATTTTTTCCCAGATGCAGTCCTCTGGTGGGTTAGTCATTCAATGAATGACTAGTGCATCAAGGTATTTTTCATGTAGCATCTCAAATTAAGAACTTCCCTCAGTCCCTAAAATTTGAACTTATGACCTTTCATTTTAAACTATTAAACTATTAAAATACTATTAGTAAAGTTTTAAAGGCCGTCTTTTTGGACAATATTCCACTATTCTTTTTAATCATGTCATCTTTCCTAGTTTGTGTCCTCAGCAATCTCATTAACTTAAGCCTACGTTTTGAGCCATGGTCTTTTTTTTGCCTCTTTAAAAAAGAAATCATCCCCCAGGTCAGTTCTTGAGAAAGTCTTCTGGTAAATTCGCTAGCTCAACAGTTTGACAATTAGCACAGCTCAAGAACAGAGCTGGTTGCCTCACAGGCAATGTATTATCTGCCTTGGACCTTATGAGCCAAACCACCAATCTCAGCTGAGCTTCATGAACATTTCCCTTGCAGCAATTCACTCTAACCAAGAACCCTGCCAAGAAAATTGCACATTCAGTTGGTAGCACGGAGTTCTAAAAGACAAGTAATGTTAAAGCTATATTCACTTATCCTTGATATTGAAAGGTATTAGCTTATTCTTTGCCAAAGGAGAAAGTAGTGATAGCATATTTATCTAGAGCTTCGCCTCAATTCACAGTGCTCCTGTTCCTGGAAAGAGGTTATACTTGTAACTCTGTAATACTTACTCTCATCACAGGTGATTCCTTTCTTTTCTGGTGTGCTTTATAGATAATGAAAACATATCAACCGTGAAACAACATGCAATCTTAGTTTGTTGACATAGAAAGGACAAGGTTAACCTCCACTTTTTAGTCCTAAAATTAGGATTTTTTCACTACCAAATTTGTACATGCTAATGGCAAACATCCATTGGGCATTTCAGGTATTATTATCAACAGAGCTGAGATTTATGTCATTCTGTTGATCAGTTTCTGTATCTGATAATTAATTTGGCTTACTTAGAGATGCTTCAAAAAAAGCTTACTTGTTTTAAAACTTATGCTCGGCAAGTAAAATTATCTGTTAAAACTCTCACTGGAAACAAAATCCACGCTGTAAAAGTAAGAATGTTTGGAAAGTATGCGTGAAGGGTTTTAAAAGAGATTTCACTGCTATGATATGAATGCCTGGAGACTGTGACTTGCAATGGATTTACCATGCTTGCTTTCCCATTTCAAGCCAGAGAGGATTTATATATATAAAGTACAAATTTGTGCCTTTACTGGAAGAGCTGTCAAGTGAAAGGATTACACAAATCGTTGTCAGGTCATCTGTGTTACAAGCACAACTTGTAACTCTAAGTCTGTCATTAAAAGCTTTTTCCACTAAACTAAGAGGTCTCCTCCCGACTGTTCACCATTATTCCCCTGTTAAAAGCACAAAGTAAAGATTTGGGAAAACTTTAAAAAACGATCTTTTTAGTAAGCAGAAACTTGCATTATTAGATATTGTGGTGCAATATGTTTGTCCAGTTAGAGCTCATCTAAAATTCAAATACCTTATTTCTTTCATATGGTTAATTAATGTAGTTCATGCTAAAAAAAAATTACAGTAATGAAATATTTTATTATTCATCCCAAAAGAAAACAGGAAAAAGGCAAGTCAATATAAAGCAAATGTAGTAATCAAATTCTTAAATATTAGAGTGAATCTGATTTTCATTCTTTCTGCCTACGTGAAAAGTTCTGACATACAATGGTTAGAAAACAGAATGGAAAAACACAGAAAAGCCTTGGGGACCATTGTTCATAACCTTTAGGTTTGGACAAACCTATCTCGCTCCAAGGAGAAAAAAATCATAGCTAATATCCAACATAAAACACACAGGTTTACAAAACTCACTTACAAAACTATTTTAGTAGTCAGTGCCTGAATCTCACACATGAAACTTACCTTTTCTGAGGACAAAGCCTGTGCTGCAGGCTGCATACTTTTTAGTCAAAGTTGTTACTATTTACAAGTATCTTCACGAAATGTTGAGGATTTTCTCTTTGACTTCCAAGTCTGTAAATTTGGTCATATTTTCATAAACCAAATCAGAGATCTTTCAATGCACAATAACATCGAAATGCAAAATGCCTTACGAAGATATTGAGTCAGAGAATTGGAAAAGAAAACAATACTGAATATAAATTTCCAATGAAGCTCTTATTGCTAGAGTTGAGTTCTGAAATTCATGGCAAAGATGCCTTTGTTTTCACAAGGGGAAAGAGTCAGCACCCTGATTTCTAATTGTTCTAAAATATCTCCTGGCAAAAAAAAAAAAAAGGAAAACTAAAAAGCGTAATATATCATCTTACTACAATACTCAGACTTTGGAAGAGACATTCTCAGAACTCTTTTTGTCAAAAACAATATTTAATTTGAAAAGTAGCAGAAGTTCTCATTAGAAAGTAGGAAGAAAAAATCTAACAAAACATTACAAATTAGCTTAATTTTAACATTAATATTACACTTTCAAATTCACGAAAAACCAAGATTTTCAAAGCTTTATAGACAAATTGTGATGAAAATAATACACAGAACTAAGAGTATATGCATTATTCAAATCTGAATAGCAGACAAGATTTTCCTAAATAGACTGATTATATGAATAGCTCTTTGAATAATAGCTGTACGAATAGGGTTGCATAAAATCAGGCTTAACTGAAGCATAATTTGTCATATTAAAGGTGTCACAAAAGATGTATCTGTAATTTGCAAAATTTGTTCCTTTAAAACTGTAAAATATTCATTTCTCATCATATTTTTAAAATTATGAGCTCAGAACTTTATGAACACCAGATTTCATTAAATCCCCTTGTTGCATCTAAAGACTACCTAAAGACTGCAAAAATAGAAAAAAATAGTGGTGTGTTTTCCATCATCTTGAACCTAGCAGTACGTCTGGAAGCAAAGGCACAAATTGCATCTGTCTGCCAGCTCTCTGCTGGCTCTGCACCAAATTATGGAAGTAAGGAATCAGTCACTCCTAGAACAGCATTTGGGCTGAGTTACTGTTTTGTGCAACACACACTACCAAGATGTTTACAGTCCCACTCTGATCAGCACTTAAATAGAACTGATGTCTTAGAATTAGTATGTCCAACTAACCTGGGAGACTTTTGTAGTGACATTTAATGACATTTTCACTGTACAAAGCACCTAAAGGCATTAGTGCCATTTTTGACTAGGTTTTAAAGGCTGCATTTTATTAGTAAAACAACATTAATTTACTGCACAAATCATTACAAAGAGAGAGAAGTATTTATCATGCTTTATAAGGCAGTGTGATTTTCATGTGACAATTTATTCATGCATGGCTGGAAAATGCAAATAATCTACCAAATTAGGTAGTGGTACCTGTCTTACATGCTGGAAATAGTGAATGCTTTGAGAACACAGAAAAAGATATATTGACATTATTGTAGTAAATGCCAGTAAAATTGCAATCACGATTTAAATCCTAGGCCTGAAATAAACTCCACAAAAATAGGCCACAGTGACAAGAGGCAGCTCTCTGTAGAATTAGAGCTTCAGAGATAAAAATAATCTTACTATTTTATCAATGTAATGAGACAAATTATCCCCTGAATATAAACTGATTGAACAACATGAATTTATCAAAATAAAATGAATGGCCAAAACACAAGGGGTTATCTGTTACAAGCAACATTTTGTGCATTATCCATACTGCTTCTCCTTTTTTAAAGGAATTCTTAATTTTAATGTATTTTATAACCAGTGGCATATTGGTAACTAACATTAGTGTATATAAACACTTCCACTAAATTTGACATTTGAGTTTTATGATTTGAAACCAACAAGGAATTCTTGGCATTTCCTTTTTGCTTTTCACCTAGAAATTTAAAGAACAAATTATATGGCCCACAATACTTGAACCCCTCATTACCATGAGTAAATCAGCTAAAGTAACCCTGCACAAGACAGAGAGTGTGCTCAACTGCAACAGAAGATTGTGGGTTCAGATTTGCAATTATTGAAAAAGAAGAAATGCTCAAACTCCTTTTGCAAAGTAATACATCCTTGAGGGCCGAAATGAGCAAAGGGATGTACAAAATTTTACCACCTCCTTACAGTTTCTTTAATTTTATTTTCAAGTTTTACAGAAATTTGCTGAAGTGGGGTTTAGAATCCTTCCTCAATAGCCTAGTAAAGACAACAAGAACATGTTCTCTCAATGATACTTCAAAGTGTCATGGTTTTAGACAAAAAAAAAAATGGCTGACATAGAACATGTAAAGTTATTGGCATAATCTTTATTTTAAAGAGATTTCTGCAGTTCAGTGAAAGACATTTTCTTCAGGTAGTGATTTAGAAAAAAACTTTTGTAGTAATTATTATTTATATTTTTATGCAAATATAAAAATACTAAAAAGCTATGACACCTTCCCAGGTCAGAACCCATATTCTTGTTCAATTTAATTTGCAATAATCTCAGATTTATTAGTAAAAAATTAGTAGTTAAAATAAACATTTATATACAATATAATTGGAAATCCTAACATCTAAGATTAGTTTAACATATTTTTCAGGGTCTAGGCATGCACTGTCATCCAAACTACAATTCTTTGTGACCTTACAATAATATCTTTTGGGTTTGAACACCTTCAATATCTCTCTTGTGTTGCCATGTTGAAAAAACCCACAGACAAGAGGGGAACTCCATGGGATCTCAAGAAATCATATAGCATATGCAAAGATCAATTAAGCACTTAGGGATACACTGTAGTCTCCAGTGCAGTCACCAGCCATTATTCAAATGCATTAATGTTAATCAAAATTAACATTTACTTCTTCCTATGCAGCAGTTCCTATTGCAATAATATGGCATCTGAATAAAGCAGCAGCTCCCTGGTTTAAGCATTTCTGCTCTACTCACCTCAGTAATAATGCAGACAGAGCACATTATGACTCAAATGCAAGCCTTTCTCAACCAAAGATCTTAGCTTTCATGTTTCAGAGGAATTTTTTTTCCCTGAATTTGGGTTCTAAAGAAACAGGGTAGCTTCTTCCCAGCTTTGCCTGCTGTAAAAAAAATGTCCAGGCCAAAATGTAAGAAAACCTAAGGCTTTAAGTTAATACATAGGGACAGCAGAAAACCAGGGAATTGCAGCATGAAGCTAGGTAGTTTCTCAACAACTTTATAAACCTCTCTAAAGAGATAAAATGATCCAAACTCCTTGTTGCATATGTCTAACACTTTTCAGAATATTGGTATCAAAGTGTATGTACAATAAAAATTACCTTATTTTCATAAAATTTCTGTATAAATATATCACCTTGACACTCTCCTCACAGTAATTTCTACATGTAAATTAAATGTTTTAAATTGCAGTTGTCAGAAGTTTGGGTTTACCTTCATTTCTATTAGAAACCTTCCTTTGCAAAGGAAAGTATCAGGTCAGAATACTTGCGCATCAATAAAATTATTAAAATTCTGATGTATTTGCAAATCATTTAGTATTTTCAAACAGGGATTGATAAACTGCACAGTTGTCATTCCAGTCATCCTTGCTTAGCATCACCTATTGCTCCCCATACATCAAATACAAACTCATCTGGAAATGCAAAGTCTCCAAGAGTTTCATCCAATGCCACTGCGAATTCATCTGGGCTTTTCTTGTCTCTTCCAGCTTCCACAATTGTTGCAGCTAAAAAGCAACAAAACAAAATAATGTAATTATCATGAAAGTGACAGCTAACACATGGGGCCAAGATAGCTTAGGGATGTCTATTTTCAACACCTGGCAAGGTCAGCTTAGGGAGATGCAAAGTCTACCAGGTGAATTTAGGATTCAACAGGAAATTATGTACTTAAAGTTCGTGCTTATGCCTCTAGAAAGTGAAAAAGTTATTTCTGAAAATCTCAGCCAGGTGGGTCAAATTGTGCTGAAGCAAGAGAAAGGCTTTGCTACTGTGCACAATAAACTGGAGGCACCAAACACTAGGAACATCTTCGCATCCAGGAAAATGAAAGCAGGGGAGTGATACAACCGAGTTAAACTGTGATATCTTGTATACCAATACTGTCCAGCATTTTCTCTTATTTACCACAGAAGTACCACAATTTATCAAGTGTCAGTGCTCACTTTTGAAATGGCTACACTAGGCCTGCTACTTAGGACTGACTCCCGAGTTGCTGTGCTCATTCTTCACCTTTTGCCACTGCAGTTTCTCTGACTCTAGAAAAACTTAGAAGTTTATCCCAAACAACACTGGATGCTGGCAACCCACAGATATTAGAGCAAATGAAAACTGTGAGGGCTTAAACCTCTCTTGATCATGACACCTGCACCTCCAAGAAGGGTGAAAAGAGTCAGCACAGAAATTTCTCCTGGTAAAGCTGTGCCCAGAGAAACACTGGCAGCAAGCTACCGTGGTTTGAGGGCAGACTGCCCTGTAAGACACATTCAGCACAAACAGCACTGCTGAATACAGTTTATTTTCTGACCTGTGTCTCTGCTCCACAGCCTCTCTTCACAGGAAAATGATGGTATAGTACAAGAGATGAAGCATCAAAGTCTGCTTCATTTCGTGATTACTTTACACACCTGCCTTAAACTGTTAAGTGTCCTCCATCCTTCGTTATCCAAATAACCACCACTTTCTTCATAAGCATATCAAATTCAAGTGTCAAAGTGAAGGATTTGATAACTTCTAGCCTTTTCTTAGAGGAATGTCCAAATGTAAAACACATAATATAGTGCCTGAGAAAAGGAAGGAAGTTTTGAAGCCACAGAAAAACATCTTCACTGGGACAGTCTGCCATCTCCCACATACACTCTATTGAATCAACATGGCAAAATCTCTCTGATAAAAATAAAAATAAACTTTCCCTGCTCTGAAGTTTTATTAAATTTATTTAATTTTATTTTGTTGACCTAAAACTCAGCTCAAATTTATTGACAATTGTGAACTTCTGCCAAACAGTACTTGCTGTTGTGCAAACATGTAACAAGCTGTAAGCAAGCTTGAGCCATATTCCACATTGTAAACGTCAACAACAGTAATTCTGAGGAAACTTGATGTTTTGGTTTTAGCTGTGTTCAGATGTGAGGCTCCAAACACCATCACGGCGTGTCACACCACACAAAACTGTCCAAGGAAAATGTATGTAAATCTTGACAAATAAACTGCTGTGATGGAGACAGTTCAAGTGCACCCTAGCTTCCCAGGCACCACTAGTGGCTCTCAAGAACCCTCAAGACCCTGCCAGGAGAAGTCCTATCCCTGTTGCACTGATTCTCTCTGTGTCCCCCCTGAAGTTCCTGGGACTCTGATTCAGACAAGTCTGGATGAGAAATGAGCATTAAAGAGGGGACTCTTGCTCCTGGTAAGTGGAACACAAGGATTTTTTCTATCAACACCACTCTACATTCCCTGACAGTGTGGCACAAGAAGATACTTACAGGGAAGCAAGCCTGGAGATAATGAGGCGAAGGGTATAATTGAAACTTCACAGATTTCTGGATATGAAGCAGAATGTGAACTTACTTTTTATAGACACTGGGAGAAGGGTGGAGAGAAAAGAGCTGTGCAAGGTGATGCAAGAGTAAACACATCAAGATATTGTTACACTAGATATTTAGAAAAAGCTGCCATCCAAAGAGTAAGGACCTAGACAAGTGTTCAAGCAGGATGGGAGTGAGGAATTTAGCCATCTGTAAGAGAAATTGGCCAAGAGATGTAAAAGAACTATATGACACAGACAGCAGCAAAAAAACAAGACAACAAGGCATTATATCACAGTCCAGCTGCCCTAGTGAAACTTCAGAATTGCACATAATAAACTGTCATTAACAGAAAGTGTAACTTCAAACACAACTTTCTTTAAAGATTGACCTTCCCAAATAATTAAGCAGAATCTAAAAACACTGGTTGGTTATAGATTTATGAAACTTGAAAACAAAATCCACTAAAGACTAAGTGGATCAACTTTCAGCCTAGTCAAGCAAGAATCAGAACATCACCGCAGTACTGAGTAAGTCTAATCTGCAGGGCACATTTCATGTACTGTATTTACTGAAGCCCATTGGCACTCCCAGGCGCACCCGCGGTGAGGAGCCGGGCTCCCTGGAGAGCAGCGTGGTGCTGACCTCCAGCGCCAGCCCGGCCGCACTGCCGCGCACCGGCCCTCCCTGCGCAGCTCCGCGCACCGGCGGCACCACCGCGCTCCGCCAGAGCGCCACGCCGAGCCCGGCTTCACGGCTTTCACGCAGAAAGCTGGCCAGCTTCTCTGCCAGCCCAGAGCGCGTTCGTGCTTCCCCAGGCAGCTGCCACAGCCGCGGGACGGCGTTCCCAGGGCGGCACTGCTGCGCAGAACGCGCCTGTTCACACGGTGACATTTGCGGAGCTGATGCGGAATTCCCAGGGCAAACCAAAGCCTACTGAGCGCCAAGGCATTCAGCAGATACTTGCCAGCTTGAAGAAAACTTTGCTGGTTCTCAGAGGCTGACAGCTTCGTGCCAAATTGTCTCCACTCCCCTCCCTTTTCCCCACTGCTTCTTGTAAGAGCTGCACAATAAGTGATTACAGGAATTTTATTCCAATAGAATATTTTTCCACAGTCAAAAGAGCCTCAATTGTTTTCAGATTTTCCTTTTTTCATTTCACTTCAGGCAATGTTAATATCTGATTAATTTTTACATAAAATGTGAAAAAGTTCAACAATCTTAAAAGTGGTGAAAGGAATTAAAAGTCTTGTCAACCTTAACTGAGAAGTTAATATCAGGCTTCCCAGAATATGAACAAAGTAATATGTTGGCATTTCAAATATAGTTCCTTTAAAATAACCTCAAAGATCTTTCATAAAATCCTTATTTTCACTTTTAGTAGACACATGGGGCACAAGCCATGAAAGCTACCTTCTGCCTGCCATTCTTATCTACCTTACATAGTGGTTTTGCTACCTACATTGTATACTGTAACTTCTGAAAAAAAAAATTTCAGAAGTCCTGACAGAAGCCTCAATATTTATTCAGCTATAATGCTATTAGAAGTTTTGCCTCCATCAAAAGGTAGCAAATATTATTCTTTTGTCCTGTGACTCTAAAGCAGAAAATGAAGCATGTTATTGCAGTTTCCAGTATTTAACATTACTTGGTTTAAATTTCATATTGAACATTGTCAGATCTGGTACTCAAGAACTATTACACATATTTATTCTTGTTCCTTTTTCTTAAGTACTAGTTCTTCTTGAAGTTTTTTTGTTTAACTGGACTTGCTGCCCTTCCTCTCATCAAAAAACTCCCACTATTCTTTCAGAGTAAATGAACAGCCATAAACAATATACCCCAGGATGTATACAATAAAATCCTTTGGGAAAGGAAGTCTGGTGACAGAAGGAGAAGAAAACAACAGATTCAGGGAGAATATCACTTCAGTTAAAGCATTTAGAGATAAAAACATCTATTGAATATTGATGGGTTGGATTTGTGAGCCAAGAGAAAAAGCTTGGGTAACAAAAAAGGTTTAAGCCTGTTAAGATATTTTGACTAGATGGTAAGTTTGAAAAATGAAGTCAAAAATGGAGAAGTAGATTTCAAATTTTTTAAACAAAGACAGAATATGCAAGGATGTTTCAGCCTGATTTCAGTGATGGAAGGTTATGAAACAGACTATCTCGTTTGTGATCACACAGCATGTACAGGACAAACAAGGGATCAGGCTCAGCCAGCATGGGTTTAGGAAAGGCAGGTCCTGCCTGACCAACCTGATCTCCTTTCATGGCCAGGTGACCCATGCACAGGATGAGGTAAAGGCTGTGGATGTGTCTACCTGGACTTCAGTGAAGCCTTGGACACTGCTCCCACACCTTTCTCCTGGAGAAGATGGCAGCCCATGACTGCACCAGGGGATGTTCAGCTGGACATCAGGAAAAGCTTCTTCACTGAAAGGGTGGTTAGGCATGGGAATGGGCTGCACAGGGCAGTGGTGGAGTCACCACAGCTGGGAGTACTCATGAAATGACTGGGTGTGACACTTAGTCTGTGTTTAGTTGGCATGGTGGTGTTTGGTCAAAGGTTGGACTCAGTGATTTTGGAGGTCTTCTCCAACCCTAATGATGCTATGATACATCATGTCTGATAATATTATAGAGAGCAGTAGAAAGGAAATAATCATCCAAAAGTAGAAAAATAGGATGAAGCCAAAAGATGCTGAAAAAAAATTTGGACAAGAAGCCCTTTTCCCATCATTTACAATCGGTAGCATTCTGGTCTTAGATCCAGGATTCCTCCTACCCAGAATTTTTGGGATTAAATACAGTCTATAAGAATTCAAGTCTTACTGATTTAAAAAGATAAATACAAATATTTTTCACTAACACTGTTTCCTGAGTTGCTGCTATTAATCAACTGCTCAAATTCCTTTACCAGAAAGCAATCACAGAATTTAAAATAACCTGAATTATCTCTCAGCTGTGTATTTATGTTTTAAAGAATGCTGAAGTCAAGCCTTGGCCTAATTTCTAATGTGCCTGTAAAATGGCTGAGGAATACATTTCCAGAGCCAACTGTCCCTTCTCTGGATTAAGTTCAGTTTTCAGTACAAAGGAGTAAGGAAGTAAAAAGGTAAAAATGCATCCAAAAGCAGGTATGTAAATCTCAACAGCATTTAGATCTCTGAAAATAAAAATAAAAACCTGCGCCAGAAAAAAGTGCATGCATTTTCTTTAACAATTTCCAAGTATTTTGGTCCAGCCTAGGGATCTGTGTGTAGATTTAGTCAGCCATTCTTGAAACTGTCAAGATACTTAACCATGCAAAAATTGAGGGCTTTATCTCACTTTTAATTCTGTCTGTAATTTAACATTAGTTTTTCTTTCCTTTCTTTCTTAACTTACGGCTTACAACTGGGGCACTGTTTCAGAATTCAATCACACCATGGAAGTGTCATTTTAATGGAGATGAAAGAGTAACATTAACTGACATCCAAAGATTCTGACAAACAGAAGTGCATGGAAGTGAGCAATGATTGAGATCTTAATCACTTGTCAGCTGCACATTGTGATGACTTGCATTTTCAACTAATCTGGCTTGAGTAATGAGTGAAATTTCGAGCTAAGTGGTGATTGGCATTCTCTGAATGAATCTTTTCCTCATATTTCATTTTCATGGGTGACTGATCACATCCAGTATGTGAAAAACTGACATGTGTTAATTGAACAGATTTGTGACAGGTGATTAGCTCTCCTTTCCTAAAGAATCCTAGAGCTGTTTAATTGTTTTAAAATGGTGAAGTTGGGGGGTTTGAATTATCACTGTTGGCTGTTGACTCTCAGATTTGAACTTCGGGATATGACTTCAAAGGTGCAAACTAAACTACATGAACCCTACAGTCTTTGATTTCTGACAGCTTCTCTTGGTTTCACCTTTGGGGAGGAAAAGAAGAGGTGAGGGACAAAACAACCACCCAGCTGGGAAGAAAAGAGACTCTCTATGAACAAAGACCTCTTCCTTCTTTGAGTATTCTTTTAAGGCATTTTTTTTAAGTTTCCAAACTACATCCTGAAAGATGAAGGGCACTAGATCTTTTTTGGGGGAAAAAATTCAAGGAATTCATGTGAAAACTCTACCAGGTGCTTGGCTATTAATTCAACCATATGTGTTGAAAGCTGAACTTCTCAGTCTACTGTGCAAGAGCCATCCTGTTTACAGTACTGAGAGCCAAAAATACAGAGAACACCAGTTCCCACAGGACTGTTCCCATAGACACCAAAAGCAGAGCATCTATAGCTGCCTGTTCCTGTAGGGCAAGGAGCCTGGGGACCTTGGAAGTAACCTGCAAGGACAGGAGCTTCCAGAAGCCCAGCCTGAGCCAGGACTGCAACAGCTGCAGGACAAAAACAGCTCCCAGAGGGACAGCTGGCAGGGGACTCAGCGCTTTGAAGCCTGAGCCAGAGAGGGACTGAGGCACAGAAGTTGCAGGAATGAGATGGACATGGAATCCTCCCTAACCTAAACATGGCTCAGCAGCACACAGGCCTCCCAGGAGTGTACTACATGGCAGCAGCATCACATATTACAGTTACTGGGAACAGAAATGTTGAGAACTTCTAGTTTCCGGGGAATAGGAAAGTTTCGATAGGAACTACAAAAGAGAACTCAAGTTTTGGGCAGCTCTGCCCTCTCTTCTATGCCAGGAAGCCCACTTCTGCCGTAGACTGAAGGACAAATACTGTTTTACCTACATTATTTCCTGTGAGAAAACTAGTGGAATCTGCCACACAGATGTTTGCTGGTAGGAGCACCCAACAAAGGCCTTTTGGCCATTCAGATAACCACCTTTTTTTCTCATTCCTCTGTGCTAACTG
Source organism: Promerops cafer (assembly GCA_013398275.1). Taxonomy (NCBI): domain Eukaryota; kingdom Metazoa; phylum Chordata; class Aves; order Passeriformes; family Nectariniidae; genus Promerops; species Promerops cafer. Next base: position 1,622,231 of record VZSE01005712.1, on the reverse strand, counting down.
CTGCCCCTCCAGCCCTGATGCTTTGCCCTCTGGAGCTTCATGCCAGACCTATTTTCTCTTCTGCTTTGCCTTTTCCACTTGTCTCTCATGAAAGCTTTCTTTCCAAGATCACTTTCCATTTAGCTTATTCCTTCCTTTTTCTTGGCTGATTCTTTTAAGTTATTGCCATAATAATAGATACCTTCCTCTTGGTCTCAGTACCAGAAGTTCCCCAAGATCCTAGCAGGACCACACCAGCCACAACAGGCTACACCAGCCAGACTGCAGCTTCTTCCCACACAAATAGAAATTCCTATTTAGTTGTTGTCTGAATAAGAAAAAAAAAAAAGCAGCAGCTGCAAGGACAAGTTTGGTGCATCTTCAAGGAACTTATGACACTGAGGTTAAATAGTTTCTTTCATTAGAAATCAATGATTCTTATAACTAGTAAATATTCTATAAGTTTTCTCATATTCATCAGAACACAGCTTTTATAGATTTTGATAAATTTGTGTAATTATTCTGTCAGTTCCCTTGCTAAATAGTTGCTTGTTCACTGATGAAGACCTTGGGTTCAAACCTTAGCAATCAACTTTGATGTGTCTACGCCAATAGGCAAAAAATCAAATAAACATATTAATCCTTAAGAATTCTTAAGCATGGAACACACAAGATCCTCTAGAAAATATATGCCAGAAAGAATACAGGGCTGACAGTTATAGCTAACAACTAAAAAATTCATGCAACAGTGTACAGATAATGTGCAGAAAGAACAGAGGATTGATTGAGTAATTACATCATAAGGATTGAAGTGGGAGATTCTTTTATCAGACAAACACATTTGTACAAATACAGACAAGTTTTTGAGACTGCAGGCTGGACAAATTTTGCTTCACTTACATCCAGAGACTAAAGTACTCAATAAATTTTAGACTACAGAAAATGAGAAATTATTTAATCTTGTAGTAATGTATCTGCTAAAAACTCACCTAATTCAATATCTCTTATGCCCATGTATGTTTCAAGAAACTCATCCACTTTTTTAATTGCTTTTTCTTCAACTTCAGTTGGCTTTGTTGGAATAAAGGGAGAGAAAAGCAAAAGTATAATTATATCCATGCAGATTTCAAAATAACCAGCAATGTGCCAGTGATTATCCTTACTCCCATCTTGGCCACCTAGACTTAGAAAATCTACAGATAAAACACACTATTCCACTCTCCTTCCCTCTTCTCACAAACATGAGCTTTCCTCCTAATATCAAGCCACACAGCTCACACATTGAAACTGAACAGGGGCATTATATCTCCTGACAATACAGATCTCCATCAAATCCTCAACAGCTTTAGAAGAGCCTAGAATAAATAACATTTAGTCACCAAACTGTAATCCTGGTTTTGCACAAATTCATGTCATTGTATCTAATTAGCCTCTCCTAACAACAATCCTTACACCAACCCCGTACACTTCAGAGTCAGAAATTGAACAAATTCTTCACAACCATCCCACCTCTTTTTTCCCCCCCTTCCGTCTTTTCAGCACCCCTTGGTCTAGTCTACCTTAAATTCATCTATGTAATCCATGACATCTAAATATAGGTTCTATGCTTCCAGGTTCTTCAGCCCCATCCTATCCCTGCTAGTCCTCAACTTCAGTTGTTCTCTTTAGTCCCACAAGCTTTGTAACATCCATATTTTTCCTTCTGACTTATCAGCCTTGCAGAAGAATAAATCAGAAGCTACTGAAGGGCATATACCACACCATACCATTTCCTCCACAGTAGCAGGGCCTTTGGTTCTCAGGCGAAGTGTTTCTCTCCCTTTGGAGATTTTAGCCTCTGACAGAGTTCTGCCTTTGGACCTTGGTTCCAGCTTTTCTAAAGACAAAAAAAATTCCAACAAAAATAAAATACGAAACAAAACTATGTATACGGTACAACAGAATATGAGGTATCTGTTGTGGTTATTACAATATCTTCACATTTTAGTCTAATCGAGACCTAGACTATGTAAAAATCTAATTATAAATTAACTACTCTAAGTACAGCTTTGCTGACAATTTCTTGTCTTTAAATTCTAGTATCTGCTCAACTGCACTGAGGCTAGGACTTCCATTGACCAATATATCTAAGCAGGCTTATGGCATTCACTTCATATATGTACCTTGTATAATTTAATTTCCCTATTCTACAGAAAAGTATTTATACCTTTATATTAGAGAGTGGCTGAAGTCACCGGCCAGCTGCTGATTTATTCGGGTCTTTACAGACAGAACACATAGCAGGTTTAGCATTGCAACATTTCTATCTTTCACTGATGCAATGGTGCAAACACTCCTGCTAAGCAGGTGATGATGAGCCACATTGAGCTGAGCTAACAATTTGCTTATCAGCACTCACAGAGGAGAAGTGGCCATAAGCAGATCTGCAGGAGGTTTTCCAGTGTTTCACCAAAATTATTTCACAGCTGATAAATCTCTACAAAGAGTATCTGGTTTACACAAAGTTTCCTTTACCTGAATTCAGCCTTTATTGTTTAATCCTGGGTAAGGACACCCCAGTGAGTAGATGGAGCATGGAATCATTTAAGATTTGAGTTTCTTGTTCCAGGATGCAATTTTACATTCAAGAGTGGCAAGGCTTTAATTTACTTACTGACATGAGAGCTACATGAGAGTGAATCTGGAAAGTGCTAGAAGAGAGGAGACAATTTTGCAGTACTGCTTTTTAATTGCCCTGTTTTCTCTAACAGATTATTTCTCCTCCTAATAGCAGGCCTTTCTAATAAGCTCTTCTTGAAGGCAATACTTTAACATATTATATTAATTTTGCTCAGATAGAGTTCAACTCATCAATCTTGCATAAATAGTCACAAATCTAGATTATTATGCTGAACAGTATGCTTGAAAAGTAAATTTTATTAGCTTTCATGATACAAATAGGTATGTCACCGTCTCTTATATAAATACTTAGGATCAACACGTTTTCTTAATCCTTTTATTGCTTCAAGGACAATTTAAAACATCCTTAAGATTGTCATCATTTCTGCTAGACTTGTTTCAAAAAGTCATTCCTGTTAAAAAAATCATATTTTTCAAATTCTGTCACCATTATCACCTTAAAACTCATGATTTGACATAACCTTTATTTGCAGTACTTCAGACCAAAACACTCTGGCTATCACAGCAACTATTTTTCACGTTCACATAACTAAAACGCAGAGTTTGTGTTATGCTGCCTTTACTTTGTTACAATTCACAGAGGGCCAGTTTGTGACTGGTACAAATCTTTAATTCTGTGCTACAAGCCTTGCCTAGAGTAGCTGAGACAGCCTGTGTGTACACGGTATAAGGATGTCCAACCAGTAAATTCTACTTATTTCACATTCCGCTGAGAGGAGGAAAAATAAAAACAATTTCACACAGAGGCTTGCCTCTTATTTCTGTACCCTCACCAAATTCTGTTGAAATTAACAGGAATTCAGCACCTACTTGTCCAGCAGGATCTGGATCTTGTCTGTCATCTCCTCTGGGGCTATTGTTAGTGCTTAAGCTGCAGCTTAAGCATTATCTTTGTGCCTGAAGCCTAACTGTACCTAAGGCTAAAGGCAGGACATTTTAACCTAGTGAGCACTGCAACTTGCAAGTTAATTTCTGTAGGGTAAAAAATAACGTGCATCTTCCAAAAATCTGTCCACAAAGCTCTGGTTTCCTCCTAAATCAATGTCAGAAAAAAGGTATTGCCATGAAATTAGTGCATTTCCTCCTCCACATCACAGGCAGACTAAAAGGTATCTTGGTCACCTGACTAAAGTAAAAACGATTAAATTATGGCTGAAGTCATCAATCGAATGCAGATTTACCCAGCTCTTTACAAACAGACTGTGTAACACTTTGAACACAAATTATAGGCCCATATTAAAAAAGGTATTGCTGCATTACTAATTGTGATAAACATATGCAATTCTTTAGCATAATGTATAACATATATATTTACTTAACAGCAGTAACAACTTATACGCAAACATATTAGAGATCAACTCATAACTCTCATCCTTCACAGAAGCACTAAAAGCAAAAAGAAATCTTTGCATTTCTCTCATTTTCAATTTCTGCTGCTATTCTGACACCAAGTGTCAAGACTGGTGTATGACAGTAGCTGTAAACTACTAACACATAAAAAAATCTAAAAATAAACATATAAAATTTTTGCTGCTGTAGTGAAGACAGTGATATTGAATTGACTGTTATTGCAGGTGTGCAGAAGGCCTCATATAAATTTATGATTTAGCACTATTTTGAAGTTTTTATTACAGGAAAATGCTACATGATTTGGGGACGGGATCCAAAATATTGAGATAATAAAAATTGTAACTCAGTCTCTATTTTGACTGCCTGAAAACTTCCCTTGTTTGTTTGTTTTCTACATTGATAGAGTTAATATATACAAGAATTATCAGTAGATATGCAGTCCCCCTATTTAAGCAGCACTTGCTCACAGCATGCAGGTGGCAAGCAAAGACAGAGCTTTGCAATTCTGCTTTCTTCCAATTCTGAGTACACCTGCTGCATGACTGGAGATCCACAAAAAGGCTGGGGAGGGGGGGAGGGAGAACAGGCAGGCAGCAAAGGAGGTGCTCTGGGGAATCCCAGACAATGTTTGCTGCAGACTCCTTCTGTATTACAGAGCACAGACCCCAGAAAAGTCTGACACAGAACAAGAGGGATTATGTATCAATATAAGAAAGAAGGAGTTTTGAGGATCAGGACATTAGTGAAGTGATCCATGCTTTAAAACTGTACCTATGAAACAATTCCTGTTCTTATTTTGCAACATCATGTAGTGGCAAAAGAGACTGACTAAGGCTCAGGCTGAGGTAATCCACACCAGGATGATTGCTGGAGAAAGCAAGATGGCAGAAAATCCATTCATAAATCTTCCACTTCAAGGAAAAAAACTAAATGTACTTTCTTGTAGTAGTTACATTACCATAGGTGGACACCTGGCTGCATTCTGAAAACAAACTCACAGTGTAATGCAAAGCTGGGATTTTACTATCAAGGTGTTTTACTGAACAAGGTGGACAGTCAGGTCACTCACCAAATGCTTTCAAAGGCTCTACCAACTCCAGCTTAAACTTCTGACCTTTCTTCAGATCTTTTAGCATTTTGGCAACTTCATAATGCCGACGCTCTGACACATTTTTTCCATTTATGGTCTCTATGTGATCACCCACGCAGACGGTTTTGGTTTGGTCCATAAGGCTGCCTTCTTTGATTCGCTATTGTTTAAAAAAAAAACACCACCAGAATTAGAAACATTTCTTTAAAAGGGGATGGTTTTTAAGAGGTGACACCACCGAGTTTCAAGAATGTCACTTAACAATATCAATACCAGTGAGCTTACTATTCCAGAAGTGTGTTTTGTCTACAAGATTATCATAAAACATATTTTGAAAAGCATTATTTTTCAAACAAAGTCTTTTAATAAGCATTGAATATACAATTAGATAGGGGAAAAAAAGAAGGCAACCACACTTTAGAAATTAAGGGGTTCTGAATATCATAATATATTTTGTGCTTTAAAACTGATCACAGACATCTCAGTAATGTGAATGGTTATTCAAGCTTTTGGGGTTTTTCTATTTAACAGCTTGACAAGGATAGGAACAGAATTTTTCTCTTCTCAAGTATGGTCCAGGGACTTAGTAAAAAATTACATACTGTAAAGGGCCGATCTTAATAAGACCCATCCCCAGTGGTGAAACTACTATTTTCCTCATCAAGCTATACAGCTGTATATTAAAGGATATCCTCTGAAATAATAAAGAATAAGAAAATCTTTGAATTGCCATCTCATGGAAAACAAATAGTCTAAAAGTCATAACAGAAGTTACAGCTTTTATGAAGTGTCATTTAAAAAGTATGAGGAAAAACCTTTAAAATATCTCTATGACTTACCACCCTTCAAATTTCAGTGATTCTGTTTATTGTTGTTACAAACTGTCATATTTGTTCATCGTACGCATAGATCACGTAAACCATGGTTACATGGCTATTGAATAGAAAAGCTATGACATAGTAAAATATCTTACTTTTTACAGATACAAATTTCATTCTAATGTGTTCCTGAATAACAATCTTTTCAACAGACTGGCGTCATTGAGGCTAACTTTTTGTGAGATAACAGCGAGGCAAGGCAGATAAACACATTGCCACCTCCCACTGTGACAGCCAGCCCGGCTGCGCAATCCTCCCAGAAGCTGCTCCCTCCCGGCCCCTGCGCAGGGCTGAGCCCACACAAGTGCCTCCATCTGAGAGTCAGTGGGAAGTGTGAGAGTCCTGCAGTGCACCGCAATGATTTGAAGCTTCAGGCTGAGTTTAACTCCTTCTAGCACCAAAGAGAAGCCTCGTGGTGAATGTGGACGTGGGTGTTGTACACACCAGAAACCAAAAGTGCCAAATGCGTTTCTGTTAACAGGACTCGAAACCTGTCCCACCTGGCTTCAATAATGTTTACTCTACATGCTGAATATTCGTTTAGCTTTTCTTCTGCACTTGGAACCCAACACTAAAACTGTTTAAATAATATTCACTGGCTGTTATTTGTGCCACTTTTTATTATCACTCCAAGTTAACTGACTGAGACAGTTGAGCTACATTGTCACAGTAATTAAGATGCAATTGCCTGTATTTCAAGTGCTCTACAGTCCACTGAGAAGCTATGAGGATCTATATTTCCTATGCAGTGCCTACTCCATTTGATAATGTCTCCTTGCACACCACTCAGTCATACTCCAAGTTCTACTGCTGTTCTTTGAATGCTAATTTGACTCCATAATACTTTTTCCCACCTGCCTGTGTACCCCAAAAAGAAATTTGTGAAAGCAGAACGACACTAGGTTTTGTTCTTAGTAAGAAAAAACAAGATTAAATTTCATAGGGGAAAACCCTGAAGTTCAGTGTCAGATCTAAAATTGGTTGGGTTACCACATGAAACATAGAAACCTCCCTGTTATTCAACATGCAGTAAATAACTACAACCCATAGCAACCTTCGACAACCCACCAATCAGTAAATTTAGTATTATTTTTTAATTAAGAATGGGACATAGTTACAAATTTTCATGGAAAATATATGTATATAAGCAAAAACAAATCTATAAAACTTTAGAGACAGTCTCTAGACAATGAAGTAAAAAAAAGATGCAGCTTTTACTCTGGTATATGTGTTTTCTATACTGGTTTAAAAGATCCATTAGCTAAATCTGCAACAACAACAAACAAAGCAAGCTCCTAGAAACTCCTTAAAATTGATGCATTCCCATGAAGACAGCACCATTTTCATTCCAATGCCTTTATTAGACCAGTACAAGGAAAAATATATATTTGCTCAGAGGACTTTTACACAATTTACTGGAAATGACAGCTTGTCTGGCTAATGTTGTGAGGGTTTTCCAGTGTGCTCCAATTGTGCAGTAGTCTATGTGAGGGCTGTTCTCTCTGCCTGTTACCAACCAAGCACAAAGGGAGTGTCACTGCACAGTGCTGCACTCGTGAACGCTGCCCACAGAAGCACTGCTTTCAATGCCTTCTTTTAAAATGCCACATAAGCAGCAGCATGGCTGAATGTTATGGCTATATAGATGCCATCACTAGAAGTTCACAGTTCTTTGTCTGTAAACATAAAAGTTAGGCTATGATTTTGCCAAAACGCCTAGTGAAACCTTCACTGCATCTTGACTTTCACAAAACAAGACCTCAGTCACATTTTTCCACAACAAAGACAAGCAAACCGATTTCTAAACCATGTCTTGTTTTATAGCCATGGTAGCTAAGGAATGAACAGAAAATACAACTTCTCCATACAAGTAGCTCTGTTTACAATGAGAACAGTGATTGTGGCAGCAGTAATCAAAGATAATTGCTAATGCCTCACTAATAATGGGTAATTGGAGTATATTAGAGCAAAGAATCTCAAAAAGGCAGAAAATGTGATTAAGGTTCCTAATACCTAGTCTAGCAAGAAGGGCAGCATCATTTCCTCAGCCTCTACTTGTCTCAAAACATACTGCCTCTAGGTCATACAGAAGAGGAGAAGGAAAGCAATTATGATTAATATACTGTGTATGTTACTGCCCATACTTGCTACTCAAGTTCATTGTGGTAAATTGTGTTAATTCATATCCTTGTAATTCCCCCTATCTAAGGCAACAATACTGGAAAGCTGAAAAACCACTATCCTTGCCCCTACACAGCATGAAGGCTTCTGCCCTAGGAACAGCCAAAGACTGAAAGAACATGATCTCATTCTCACATGAGTGACAGATGTTCTATAAGCATCTAATAAATGACATCAGAAAATCAGTTTAAAACAGGAGGGGGCAGATGCAAGCAGTATCTAACACCTACCATCTCAGGGTAGCTTAGGAGATACAATGGTCTCATTGTAAAGCTGATACACATTACAGAAGCAATGAACAAATGAACTGGTTTTGAATGACATGCAGTACAGATTAGCTGAACTAATTTTAAATAATGTACCTAAAGAAAAGCAACTTTATTCATTACTTACCATATATATGATAATAAAAGATTTTATAGTTCTACAGGATCATTAAACCAATAATTAACCTATTCTAGTAACAGGAGCTTCTATAGAGCAAAGTATTTCACTGGTAATTAAGTTTACCTTTATAAAGGCACAGCCAGTTCCATTGTCTGTAATGGTAAGCCCCAGCATATCATCAGTTTTTAGAACTTCCACTTCTTTTCGTTGTCCCTTCACATGGGCAAATATGAAATCTTCAAGGCCAATTTGTGCACCTAAGAGCTTGTCCATATCAACTTTATGAGTGTTCAAAGTGCAAAACATGATCTGTGCAGAAGGAAAGCAAACACATTAACAGTGTATTAGGTGGTGAGTTTGTAGGAAGCTAAAATGAGAGCACAGTTCAGGCCCCTGTGACAGGTCCATAGCTAAAATGATCCTCCTTCTTCTCTAGCTGTACCAGGAGAAGGGATAGTCTCCTGGTACACAACAAAGCATCAAACAGTAGCTCAAACTGCAGGTGAGAGCTGGCAGGGAACATAGGAAAGAGACCTACCTGTGTGAGCAGCCTCTCAAGGCCTGAGAGGTGTATCTCAAGCTGGTGCGTCTTGCACCAGAGGTCAGAGTAAGCAAACTGAAGAGCCATCACCATCTTTTGCTTCCTCATTCACCCACCTCAAATTCCACCTGATTCAAAGATCACTGGGGAGTACTTTAAAACTTGATTGGTTGAAAGCAGTTTAATTGGGGGGGGTGGGGGNNNGGGGGGGGGGGGAAGAGAGAGCTTATCAAAACAAAAGTCATGAGAGAGCAGGAAATGCTTTGTATTGCTCCCTGTGTCCCCTCATTAGCTCAGAGCACATTGCCTTCAATGGGCTGGCTTAGTTCCTACCCTTCCCCAGCATGAGTTGGGGTCACCCCTGTTCCAGTAAAAGCAAGGCTTAATAAAAAGATCAAACTGCTTCTTTATAAATCAGCTTTTCTGAGGGATTTCCCTTCAGCACTGGCTATCAGGCAGTCCTTTTTCTCCCTACACTTAAGGCAGTTCTTCAGCAGGGAGGTTTCTTGTCCTGGGCATAGGCAGGGTGAGAGTAATCCATCTGTACTGCCTGGGAACAGAGATGCTTTTGCCCACCACGGAGCTGCACGAAGGAATTTGGCCAAGCCCAACATGCCCTGTCACAGCTACAGTAATGACACGTGCCCAAGCCTTTCCAAGCTGCAGCAGGAGAGGAGTGAGGGCCAAGGGGACCACACAGCTTCCTCCTGGGCAGCACTGGACAGCACAGGGCAGCAGCCAAACCAGAGAAACCTTGCACTCCAAGAGAAACTTGGAAAATCCATAAAATCTACTTCACTGAGTCTAAGACACAGGTTTTCCACACTAGAACACCACACATGCCTTTTTGCTCCTTCTGGCATCACTGGATGAAAGCAGAAAAAAAAGAAATGAAAGTCACCAACGTGTTTGAATTCATTCGAGGTCAAACGAAGAGTGGCTACTTCTACTAATGTATTTCACAGAGAGTATTCAAGTTTCTGGAGCTTTCTGGAACTTAGATTCTGTAACTATGGGGGTTTTAATCCGAAAAGACTGAAAGTTAATAGAGCGAGATCGTTTCTTGATAGATGTCTTGTTTAATTGTTGTTTTTAAACAAACAAAAACCCCCCACCAAACAGCCTTACTTCAATGGCTACTTGCTTATCTCATCTAATCCATCAAACATCCACTGCAATCTGACACCTTATTTAACAATGAAAGTCGTAACAGCACACCCTTAACAGACATTAGTTTTATTTGCTCAGGTAATGCAAAGATTTTCAGTGAAACAATACTCTAGATATAACAACACCTAGAGAAATTAATCTGGTTTTAAGTTGAAAATTGAATTTTGTAGTAGTAGTAATAATAATAATACTCTCTAATGACAAGCTCTTTATTTAAACCAGAAGATTAAAACAGATGATATCAAGTTCACATACACATTTTCAGCTCTCTCAAGCTACATAACTTTGCCAGTTTAAAATGGCAACTCAGTTCTCTGTTCATTGTTCCTGAGATGAATAACAAGCACTGTCTTTACATTTTAGACATTAGCATCCTTCATCTGACCTTGTCAAACAGACAATCTAGTAAATACTGTCACACCTTTGAATAGATAAAATTGGCAACAGAGCAGAAATGTGATATTTAGAAACTTGATCCAGAGTTTCTCTTTATAGATCTTCATCTGGATGGCATTCCTACTACAGCCTATAAGTCTGCAGAATTTTTTGTGAGTCAGTTCGGTGCTAACCACAAGGCTGAGAGAGCATCAGCTAGTCAAAAATAAAACTTAAATCATTCTTCATCCTCTTTAGTGAACAACTGCTTTTTTTCTCAGAACAGATATAAGCAAAGAGTAATGTACTAAAGATGTATCTACCCAGAAAGATATACCACTACACCATCTACCAGTTATAGCATAGCTTTATTTGCACACATCTGAGACCTATCAATTAAAAAATGGTATTTTTTCATAGATTTTACATAAGTTTAATACTGGGACCTAATGACAGATTATATACTTGAATACTTAAATGACAGCTTCCACTCACTCAAACTTTTGCGTATTTTTAATAGTAATTTTTGTATTCAAAAATGAAGCAAGAAAAAAATTCCATGTGCAATTCTCATTGTTAAGTCTTTTCTTTCCTTACCCTAAACCTTCATAGGCATTTGGTCTTTAACTCAGTATTCCAGTGCTGTGAATATTTCATGCCAACTTTAGCAAGATATTATAAATCAGAACTGTTACATCAGTCACCAAGTATCTAGGATACCTCCTTCACTGAGAGTTATCTCCTGCCACACTCAGAACAAGGAAATTACATGTCACTGGACACTAGGGGCTTATGCAAAACTTTATAAAATAGATTTGTCCAATAAGATGACTAACAGATTATTCCCTGCATCCATATTTTCAACTGGAAGAGACCACATTAGCCAACAAAACCAGGGCTATATCGTGTGCTATATAAAGAAATGGTATTAGCTAAGAAAAAGAGGGTTACATGATGTGTTATATAAAGTATATATGCAGTATCATATGGCATGTTCTATACATTAATTATACTCTCATCTTCCATATTGAGCTGACACCTTGAGAAAAACTCAATAATAAGTTGATTGATAGATTACATACTCAGAAGCTATTGAAAATATATTAAAAATCTCAGATAACTTTACAGAGATCATAATCACTTTCTGTTTAAGAGGTAGGGAACTGGGAATTTTAATTCTGAGCAAGATGTTACACCCACTGACATATTTCCCTATATATGCAGATGTCATCAAGAAATCACCAATGCATTTTCTAGGTATCTTACTCACTTTATCTTCCCCGAGGAAAATGTGGGAGCCTTGTCCAGCTTCAGCAACAGGAAGAGTAACCAGCTCCTGCAAGTTCTAGCGTGCTTTTGGTACTGTCAGCTATTCAGCCTGGTCAATACATTCAGTCTTATAAAATAAGCATTCAGTGTTTTGCTGTTTGTTTTGGGATTTGGTTGGGGTTTTTTTTGTTTGGGTTTTTGGGGTTTTTTGGGGTTTTTTTTGTACACAAGTATTACAGCGTAAGTTCTTCCATCCAATTATTTCCATACTAATATTTAAAATACTTTCAATTAAAGTATTTGAAAAAGACACAGCAAGCATCACATGCATATGGGTGTGACATTGAAGCACTGCTTAGGGAAACAGCAAGCAAACAATTCTTGCCATAGGGTTGGGAGGAGGTGTTTTGTAGGGAGTGTTAAGCTTGCTCATTTAAAGTATTCAGTCTGTAGGCGTGATTGTGAGCAATTTGTTTCAACAGATAAGCATAACAGTACAATAAAACTTCCAACATTTTGATGGTGATGATTTCACAAGCTGACCCTTTTCTCTAAAACACACTTCAGATTTTTTATTGTTAAAAGGACAGTTTTGTTCAGAAACACAAGTTCCAGCAGTGGCTTATTTGTCAGTAGTCTTTCATAGAAGTTTAAATTGAACAGGTTTAAATCAAATACTTCTATGAAAGTTTAATGTGGCACAGCCTCACCATATACTTGACTGTTTAGCACAAGGAGGCAAGGGCTGTGGAACAACAGCCCACACACAAGCTCAGCAGCTGAACTCTTGTTACCCGAAGAGAAAGAGGGAGCTGCACTTCTGCCCTTACTGCCGCCAGAAAGGTCTCTCTTTTCCTGAATTAGCCTTGGGATGCAAAATTCCTTCCACTGTGACAGAAACCCCAACCTCCAAGGGTTCTGGACAGACATAGCCACTGAGCATTAAGTATAGTTCACCAGCCCCACCTAATTTCACTTTTCAAAGCAAACAAAATAATCAAAAGGCAAATTGCAAGTAGACAAACCAAAAGTCCACACATACAGCGTCTATGGGTTACCATTCTCTTCTCATCTGATCGAGAAATAGCCCTGCTACAGCTGGACTTTAATATCCATGTTCTCAGTGCCCAATTAGCTACTCTGAATACTTTAAAGCCCTACCATGTGCTCTCACAGGAGCACACCACCACCAAATGCTTTAACAGACCCACATTGTCCTTCAGTCAGTGCTCATTTATTTATCATACAGGCTGCACTCAGCTCTTTCACCTTTACGGGGAACATAACATTCCCTGCTACATTCCCAATAGTCATAATGGAATACTAATTCTAAACAGCCAAAGCTACACATAAACACTTTTTCCAACCATTTTTCCTACTTCAATCTCCACAGAAAAAATAGGGGGAGATTATTTAAGCAAATAGAAACATACACGTAACTGTGCGTGGGTTGTGTTGTTAGTTAAGAGTTGCATCTATCTATCTATATTTTTTTAGCTCCGTGCTTTCTTGTTGAAAGCCTGTTGAAGTAATCAAGTTAAAAGTCAAGAACAATGTGATGTACCTCAAAAAACACTCATAATAATGATGTTGGAAATGATAAAACTTTTGCATTTTTTTGTGTAACTTTAGTCAGGGGGTTGTTCTTCTTTGCCCAGGGGAAGGGGAATTGAAGTTTCTCTTTACAAGACTCTTCACCAAGGTTTAAAATTTAAAATTTTAACATCCACAGATCAGGAGTAGCCAGAAGATACACCGAAGATAAGAGAACATTAACAACCATTACCCCTGAATATCACCACCGGGTGCAGCCAGAGACACCTGGTCTGGGAAAAGACTGATAAGAGAACTGAAGAATGAGGACCAAATTAGCATCGAAGACACAGGGATCAATAACCAATAGGAGACCAAATACTGAGAATTTAGTAATTTAAGACCAATGAACAAGAATTTCTTTGGGTTTTGTCTGTATTTAC